>CM030043.1:10759408-11141972 GCA_017639485.1 Pluvialis apricaria | reverse complement strand
TCTGATTCTGGGGTTGTTTAGCCTGGAGGCTCAGGGGAGACCTTATCACCCTCTACAACTACCTGAAAGGAGGTTGTAGCAAGGTGGGAGTCAGTCTCTTTTCCCAAGTAAGAAGTGATAGGACAAGAGGAAATGGCCTCAAGTTGCACCAGGGGAGGTTTAGGATGGATATTAGGAAAAAGTTCTTCACTGAAAGGGTTATCAAACATTGGAACAGGCTGCCCGGGGAAGTGGTTGAGTTACCATCCCTGAAGGTATTTAAAAGACGCAGTGCTGAGGGACATGGTTTAGTGGTAACTTGGCAGTGTTAGGTTAACGGTTGGACTTGATGATCTTAAAGGTCTCTTCTAACCAAAACGATTCTGATTGTGAAAGGCTTCTGCTGCGAAGCACAGAAGCTGCTGTGAAAGGAGCTTTTTATTTAGTGTGCTCAACTGCTTAGACTGTACGTCAGGATGAGAACATTTACATTTCTACACTTCAATACAGTATTTTTTAAACAAATGTAAGAGAACAGAATCTACTATGCAAATTGTAAGTGGAAAAATGGAACAGAATGAACTAAACATGGTTAGACAACATTTATCTAACAGCTAAAGACATAAGAAGGGGGAAAAAAGCATATTTGCCCTTAGGAAGCTCTGTATCACACAGAGTACAGTTTTCTTTCAGGCTTCACAATCTTTTTGCATTATCACAGTGATCTATGAACAACATAGAATCATAGAATCATAGAATAAGTGAGGTTGGAAGGGACCATTAAGATCATCAAGTCCAACCGTTAACCTACCCTGATTTAAAAACACCCACTTCTAAACCATGTCCCTAAGCACCTCATCTACCCTTTTCTTAAACACCTCCAGGGATGGTGAATCCACTACCTCTCTGGGCAGCCCATTCCAATGTTTAATAACCCTTTGAGTGAAAAAATGCTTCCTAATATCCAATCTAAACCTGCCCTGACATAACTTGAACCCGTTTCCTCTTGTCCTATCACTTGCCACGTAGGAGAAGAGGTCAGCCCCCATCTCTCTAAAACCTCCCTTCAGGTAGTTGTAGAGGGTGATAAGGTCACCCCTCAGTCTCCTCTTCTCCAGGCTAAACAACCCCAGCTCCCTCAGTCGTTCCTCATAAGGCTTGTCCTCCAGACCCCTCACCAGCCTGGTAGCCCTTCTCTGGACACGCTCCAGCACCTCAATGTCCTTCTTGTAGTGAGGGGCCCAAAACTGAACACAGTACTCGAGGTGAGGCCTCACCAGTGCCGAGTACAGGGGGATGATTACTTCCCTACTCCGGCTCACTACACTATTCCTGATGCAGGCCAGGATGTTGTTGGCCCTCTTGGCTGCCTGGGCACACTGCTGGCTCATACTCAGCCGGCTGTCCACCAACACCCCCAGATCCTTCTCTGCCAGGCAGCTTTCGAGCCACTCCGCCCCCAGTCTGTAGCACTGCATGGGGTTGTTGTGACCCAAGTGCAGGACCCGACACTTGGCCTTGTTGAACCTCATACCATTGGCCTCAGCCCATCTGTCCAGCCTGTCCAGATCTCTCTGCAGAGCCAATCTACCCTCAAGCAGATCAACACGCCCCCCCAGTTTAGTGTCGTCTGCGAACTTACTGAGGGTGCACTCGATCCCCTCATCCAGATCATTAATAAAGATATTAAAGAGAACCGGTCCCAGCACCGATCCCTGGGGGACACCACTTGTCACTGGACACCAACTGGATTTAACTCCATTTATCACCACTCTCTGGGTACGGCCATCCAACCAGTTTTTTACCCAGCGAAGGGTACACCTGTCCAGGCCACAAGCAGCCAGTTTCTCCAGTAGAATGCTATGGGAAACGGTGTCAAAAGCCTTGCAAAAGTCCAGGTAGACAACATCCACAGCTTTTCCTTCATCCACTAAGCGGGTCACCTCATCATAGAAGGAGATCAGGTTTGACAGGCATGACCTGCCTTTCACAAACCCATGCTGACTGGGCCTGATCACCTTGTTCTCCTGCATGTGCCGTGTGATGGCACTGAGGATGATCTGTTCCATGACCTTCCCAGGCACCGATGTCAGACTGACTGGCCTGTAGTTCCCCGGATCCTCCTTCCGGCCCTTCTTATGGATGGGTGTCACATTTGCCAACCTCCAGTCGGCTGGGACCTCCCCGGTTATCCAGGACTGTTCATAAATGATGCAGAGTGGCCTGGTGAGCACTTCCGCCAGCTCCTTCAGTACCCTTGGATGGATCCCATCCGGCCCCATAGATTTGTGCACCTCCAGGTGCTGAAGCAGGTCCCTCACCATTTCCCTTTGGATTACAGGGGCTTCATTCTGCTCCCCATCCCTGTATTCTAGCTCAGGGGTTAGGGAACTCAAGGAACAACTGGTCCTACTGCTGAAGACTGAGGCAAAGACGGCATTAAGTACCTCAGCCTTATCCTCGTCCTTAGTCAATACGTTACCAGCCTGGTCTACTAGAGGACAGAGATTATCCTTAGTCCTCTTTTTATTGCCAATATATTTATAGAAACTTTTTTTGTTGTCCTTGACAACAGAAGCCAGGTTTAGTTCTAGCTGGGCTTTGGCCTTCCTAATTTTTTCCCTACATAGCTTCACTACCTCTTTGTAGTCCTCCTGAGCGGCCTGCCCTTCTTTCCAAAGGCCATATATCCTCTTTTTTTCCCTAAGCTGCAACACTAGCTCCCTGCTTAGCCAGGCCGGTCTTTTTCCCCGACGGCTTGTCTTCCGGCACATGGGGACAGCCTGCTCCTGCGCCTTTAGGACTTCCTTCTTGAAAAACATCCAGGCTTCCTGGGCTCCTTTGCCCTGGAGGACTGCCTCCCAGGGGACTTTTTCAACCAGGCTCCTGAAGAGCCCAAAGTCCGCCCTCCGGAAGTCCAAGGTGGCAGTTCTGCTGACCCCCTTCCTTGCTTCTCCCAGAATTGAGAACTCTATCATTTCGTGGTCACTGTTGCCAAGACGGCCTCCGACCATCACATCCCCCACAAGACCTTCCCTGTTGACAAACAACAGATCCAGCAGGGCACTTTCCCTAGTTGGCTCTTTCACTAACTGTGTTAAGAAGTTATCCCCAGTACCTTCCAGGAACTTTCTAGACTGTTCCCTCCCTGCTGTATTGTATTCCCAGCAGATGTCTGGCAAATTGAAGTCACCCACGAGGACTAGAGCTCGTGACCTTGAGACTTCTCCCAGCCGTTTATAGAATATTTCATCTGTCTCCTCATCCTGGTTGGGCGGTCTATAACAGACTCCTACTACAATATCTGCCTTGTTAGCCCTCCCCCTGATCTTTACCCATAAACACTCAATCCCATTATCACCATCTTCTAATTCAAAGCATTCATAACACTCCCTGATATAGAGGGCCACACCCCCGCCTCTTCTTGCTCGCCTATCCTTCCTGAAGAGTCTATAGCCATCCATGGCAACATTATAGTCATGAGAGTCATCCCACCATGTTTCTGTGATGGCAACTACATCATAATTACCCTGGTGCACGATGGCTTCCAGCTCCTCTTGTTTGTTGCCCATGCTACGTGCATTAGTGTATAAGCACTTCAGGTGGGCTATAGGTCCTTTCTCCTTTTTACTGGAGGGAGCTAAAGTTCTGCTATCCCCAGACATCTTCCTAAGGAGCCCGGTTACACCCCCTGTCTTTTCCAAGTCTAGAGCCAGCCCACCAATTTCAGGATTTTTGCTAGCAACCTTGGATCTATCCCCATCCCCCTTCGAACCTAGTTTAAAGCCCTGTCAATGAGCCCCGCCAACTGCTGCCCTAAAACCCTTTTCCCCCTCTGAGACAGGCTTTCGGTGTCTGTTGCCAGCAGGCCTGGTGTCCTGAAAAGCAGCCCATGGTCATAGAACCCATAATCTTGCCGACGACACCAGTCTCTGAGCCAGGCATTGATTAGCTGGCATTTCCTGTTAATCTTCGCATCCATCTTTGCAATTGTTGGGATAGAAGCAAACACTATTTGCGCTCCTGATCCCCTGACCAGCCGTCCCAGGGCCCTGAAGTCTCTCTTTATCGCCCTCAGACTCCTTACTGGCATTTCATCATTACCCAACTGAAAAACCAATAAAGGGTAGTAGTCGGTAGGCCTAACTAGGGTAGGGAGTTTCCTCTGGACATCCTTAACCTTGGCTGCAGGGAGACAGCAGACCTCCCTACAGATTGGGTCCGGTCTACATATGGGACCTTCCACTCCCTTCAGAATCGAGTCCCCTACTACAAGGACCCGTCTTTTTTTCCTAAATGATGATGTTGTTACACGAGGTGTAACCTGTCTTGGCTTCAGTGGCAATTCAGAGTTTGGCAAGGCACTGTTATTGTCATCCTCTACTTCCCTTTCCAGAACATCATATCTGTTCTGTAACAGCACCTGGGATAGTGTGGGGGTTTCCTGGGAGGCACGCCTGCCACGTCGGGTGGGGACTTGTTGCCACTGGCCCCCGTCTTCTGAATCTTCACGTTCAGATTCAACGCTAGAGGGTGTTGGGCTCATTGTACGTGGAGCTCGATCTTTCTGGGGGGCTTCTCTCAGGGAAGACAGAGCATGACTCCAGCTATCTATCTCCTGTTCACTTTCCCTTATACTTCTTAAGCAGCTTACCTCCTCGCGGAGCTCCATCACTAGCTGAAGGAGTTCCTCTACTTGGGCACACCGCCCACAGGCCTGCTCACCGTTACTATTCAACACCGGCGCAAAAGTAGGGCACTCCCTGCAGCCTGACACCTGGGTGGCAGCATGTTGCCATGCTAGCTCTGTCTGGGTGGCCACTTCGGAGCTGCTCGGTGCAGAGCTCAGGGAGGCCATGGTCTTCTGCCGAGTTCTTACCATGATGTTCTGGCCGGGTCAAGAGTTTTTTAGTAAATTACCTTTTGAAGAGCTGCTCCCTGTTCACCCCTCTCACTGCAGTGACGCCCTGGGTGACGCCCACCAGTTGCCCTCTGCCGCGTCAGCAGCCCGCCCCCGAGCTGCCGGTTCCGGCACAAGCACAAGCACGCGCCAGCCGCTTTCCCCGGCTACAAGAGCCCTCAAAAGAGCCCTTTGCCGGCCCGATCCGCCGAGATCCCCTTCCCCAGTTAGGCCTTACCTTCACTGGAGCTGCTCTCCTCGGCGACTGACCGTTGGCGTGTGGGCAGTCCGTTTAGAACTGCCGCGTGTGATGCTGGCTCCGCCCCTGCCGCGTCAGCAGCCCGCCCCCGAGCTGCCGGTTCCGGCACAAGCACAAGCACGCGCCAGCCGCTTTCCCCGGCTACAAGAGCCCTCAAAAGAGCCCTTTGCCGGCCCGATCCGCCGAGATCCCCTTCCCCAGTTAGGCCTTACCTTCACTGGAGCTGCTCTCCTCGGCGACTGACCGTTGGCGTGTGGGCAGTCCGTTTAGAACTGCCGCGTGTGACGCTGGCTCCGCCCCTGCCGCGTCAGCAGCCCGCCCCCGAGCTGCCGGTTCCGGCACAAGCACAAGCACGCGCCAGCCGCTTTCCCCGGCTACAAGAGCCCTCAAAAGAGCCCTTTGCCGGCCCGATCCGCCGAGATCCCCTTCCCCAGTTAGGCCTTACCTTCACTGGAGCTGCTCTCCTCGGCGACTGACCGTTGGCGTGTGGGCAGTCCGTTTAGAACTGCCGCGTGTGACGCTGGCTCCGCCCCTGCCGCGTCAGCAGCCCGCCCCCGAGCTGCCGGTTCCGGCACAAGCACAAGCACGCGCCAGCCGCTTTCCCCGGCTACAAGAGCCCTCAAAAGAGCCCTTTGCCGGCCCGATCCGCCGAGATCCCCTTCCCCAGTTAGGCCTTACCTTCACTGGAGCTGCTCTCCTCGGCGACTGACCGTTGGCGTGTGGGCAGTCCGTTTAGAACTGCCGCGTGTGACGCTGGCTCCGCCCCTGCCGCGTCAGCAGCCCGCCCCCGAGCTGCCGGTTCCGGCACAAGCACAAGCACGCGCCAGCCGCTTTCCCCGGCTACAAGAGCCCTCAAAAGAGCCCTTTGCCGGCCCGATCCGCCGAGATCCCCTTCCCCAGTTAGGCCTTACCTTCACTGGAGCTGCTCTCCTCGGCGACTGACCGTTGGCGTGTGGGCAGTCCGTTTAGAACTGCCGCGTGTGACGCTGGCTCCGCCCCTGCCGCGTCAGCAGCCCGCCCCCGAGCTGCCGGTTCCGGCACAAGCACAAGCACGCGCCAGCCGCTTTCCCCGGCTACAAGAGCCCTCAAAAGAGCCCTTTGCCGGCCCGATCCGCCGAGATCCCCTTCCCCAGTTAGGCCTTACCTTCACTGGAGCTGCTCTCCTCGGCGACTGACCGTTGGCGTGTGGGCAGTCCGTTTAGAACTGCCGCGTGTGACGCTGGCTCCGCCCCTGCCGCGTCAGCAGCCCGCCCCCGAGCTGCCGGTTCCGGCACAAGCACAAGCACGCGCCAGCCGCTTTCCCCCGGCTACAAGAGCCCTCAAAAGAGCCCTTTGCCGGCCCGATCCGCCGAGATCCCCTTCCCCAGTTAGGCCTTACCTTCACTGGAGCTGCTCTCCTCGGCGACTGACCGTTGGCGTGTGGGCAGTCCGTTTAGAACTGCCGCGTGTGACGCTGGCTCCGCCCCTGCCGCGTCAGCAGCCCGCCCCCGAGCTGCCGGTTCCGGCACAAGCACAAGCACGCGCCAGCCGCTTTCCCCGGCTACAAGAGCCCTCAAAAGAGCCCTTTGCCGGCCCGATCCGCCGAGATCCCCTTCCCCAGTTAGGCCTTACCTTCACTGGAGCTGCTCTCCTCGGCGACTGACCGTTGGCGTGTGGGCAGTCCGTTTAGAACTGCCGCGTGTGACGCTGGCTCCGCCCCTGCCGCGTCAGCAGCCCGCCCCCGAGCTGCCGGTTCCGGCACAAGCACAAGCACGCGCCAGCCGCTTTCCCCGGCTACAAGAGCCCTCAAAAGAGCCCTTTGCCGGCCCGATCCGCCGAGATCCCCTTCCCCAGTTAGGCCTTACCTTCACTGGAGCTGCTCTCCTCGGCGACTGACCGTTGGCGTGTGGGCAGTCCGTTTAGAACTGCCGCGTGTGACGCTGGCTCCGCCCCTGCCGCGTCAGCAGCCCGCCCCCGAGCTGCCGGTTCCGGCACAAGCACAAGCACGCGCCAGCCGCTTTCCCCCGGCTACAAGAGCCCTCAAAAGAGCCCTTTGCCGGCCCGATCCGCCGAGATCCCCTTCCCCAGTTAGGCCTTACCTTCACTGGAGCTGCTCTCCTCGGCGACTGACCGTTGGCGTGTGGGCAGTCTGTTTAGAACTGCCGCGTGTGACGCTGGCTCCGCCCCTGCCGCGTCAGCAGCCCGCCCCCGAGCTGCCGGTTCCGGCACAAGCACAAGCACGCGCCAGCCGCTTTCCCCGGCTACAAGAGCCCTCAAAAGAGCCCTTTGCCGGCCCGATCCGCCGAGATCCCCTTCCCCAGTTAGGCCTTACCTTCACTGGAGCTGCTCTCCTCGGCGACTGACCGTTGGCGTGTGGGCAGTCCGTTTAGAACTGCCGCGTGTGACGCTGGCTCCGCCCCTGCCGCGTCAGCAGCCCGCCCCCGAGCTGCCGGTTCCGGCACAAGCACAAGCACGCGCCAGCCGCTTTCCCCGGCTACAAGAGCCCTCAAAAGAGCCCTTTGCCGGCCCGATCCGCCGAGATCCCCTTCCCCAGTTAGGCCTTACCTTCACTGGAGCTGCTCTCCTCGGCGACTGACCGTTGGCGTGTGGGCAGTCCGTTTAGAACTGCCGCGTGTGACGCTGGCTCCGCCCCCTGCCGCGTCAGCAGCCCGCCCCCGAGCTGCCGGTTCCGGCACAAGCACAAGCACGCGCCAGCCGCTTTCCCCGGCTACAAGAGCCCTCAAAAGAGCCCTTTGCCGGCCCGATCCGCCGAGATCCCCTTCCCCAGTTAGGCCTTACCTTCACTGGAGCTGCTCTCCTCGGCGACTGACCGTTGGCGTGTGGGCAGTCCGTTTAGAACTGCCGCGTGTGACGCTGGCTCCGCCCCTGCCGCGTCAGCAGCCCGCCCCCGAGCTGCCGGTTCCGGCACAAGCACAAGCACGCGCCAGCCGCTTTCCCCGGCTACAAGAGCCCTCAAAAGAGCCCTTTGCCGGCCCGATCCGCCGAGATCCCCTTCCCCAGTTAGGCCTTACCTTCACTGGAGCTGCTCTCCTCGGCGACTGACCGTTGGCGTGTGGGCAGTCCGTTTAGAACTGCCGCGTGTGACGCTGGCTCCGCCCCTGCCGCGTCAGCAGCCCGCCCCCGAGCTGCCGGTTCCGGCACAAGCACAAGCACGCGCCAGCCGCTTTCCCCCGGCTACAAGAGCCCTCAAAAGAGCCCTTTGCCGGCCCGATCCGCCGAGATCCCCTTCCCCAGTTAGGCCTTACCTTCACTGGAGCTGCTCTCCTCGGCGACTGACCGTTGGCGTGTGGGCAGTCCGTTTAGAACTGCCGCGTGTGACGCTGGCTCCGCCCCTGCCGCGTCAGCAGCCCGCCCCCGAGCTGCCGGTTCCGGCACAAGCACAAGCACGCGCCAGCCGCTTTCCCCGGCTACAAGAGCCCTCAAAAGAGCCCTTTGCCGGCCCGATCCGCCGAGATCCCCTTCCCCAGTTAGGCCTTACCTTCACTGGAGCTGCTCTCCTCGGCGACTGACCGTTGGCGTGTGGGCAGTCCGTTTAGAACTGCCGCGTGTGACGCTGGCTCCGCCCCTGCCGCGTCAGCAGCCCGCCCCCGAGCTGCCGGTTCCGGCACAAGCACAAGCACGCGCCAGCCGCTTTCCCCGGCTACAAGAGCCCTCAAAAGAGCCCTTTGCCGGCCCGATCCGCCGAGATCCCCTTCCCCAGTTAGGCCTTACCTTCACTGGAGCTGCTCTCCTCGGCGACTGACATATGTTATCCATACCGCGTTCTCCCATCTAATCATCCCGCAGAATGATTAATACAAAAGATGAGAAAAGCAGTGAAAGAACCATATTTAAAAAAAAAAGAAAACCAAACATTGCAAACAGAAACAGGATTCAATAATAATAATGATTACAAGAAAGCTTCTATTTAAAGAAAATTTCTTTACATAGACAGCAGAAAACACTAAAGAGAAACCGGATATGGAGAAAAGGATATGCTGAAAAGTGGGTCTAACAGAAGCAGAAATTGTCACATTACTGGAATCAACATAAGTCTATTATAATACTTTTTAGTCTATTGACTGCCATTATGCAAAGGAGGTGTGAGCATCCAAAGCAGACCAACATTTGAAAGTGCTGTTAGTTTCAGCAAACTCCACTCAACAGTTTGTATTTCACAGCTGAGGAGATACTACTCTAACAGCCACGATGGCTAAGTATTCGCTGTTGTTGCAAAACCTCCTTAACAACTTCCCTGTTGTCCCATTCCACAAAGGCTCACTTCGCTTTCCCAATATTTTGCATGCCCAACATTATTTCATGCTGCTTGAATGAGATACTACAAACATAACAGCATAACACATCCCACACACCATTAAACCAACATCACTTGGATTTGTTCAGAGAGAACATGATGAAAGAGTAAACAGGAATAATTGATTCGATTTCTAAAAATCCCAGGTGCTCTGTACAAATTGGAACATGACTTCACACTAAGAAGTAGAAAACTTCCTCCTCACCAACCCTTCTTTCAGATCTTAAAACACTTTACTTATACTCTGCATTACGTTCCCAAATTGTGTTTTCACATTTGTTTCCTGCAAAAGTCATAGAAAGATTATCTTTATAAATAAGTGATTAATGGTAAAATTTATGGCAAAAGCTGCTGAGTTGTGCTTTCGTTAAACTAAAAATACTAAAAATAAAAACAAAAATCTCAGATTTTGCACCTATCAGTGCCCCGATAAGCCTCAAAACAGAGAGGCATTTTTCTTGACAAACCATAATGCATGACAAACATGCAAAAAATACCTATCATTCAGCCTGCATTCTTGATGGACAGGTAAACACCATTTTAGAAATTTAAAAATTAAGCATTTGAAACACATAAGTCCCACTTTCAGCACAGATGGATATTTCATGCTCGGTATAGTTTTTCTGCCAAGAAAGAATCAAAGACCAAGACAAAAATTATTATTTAATTATTAATAATGTATTTTTCCCTATAACAGTACATCTTAGTTTTGTAAATACTGTCTGGATAAATATAATGAAATTAAAGAAAAGGGTAATCAGATATCTGGTTTCACATTTTGCAGTTTCTCCATATGACTGAAATGAAGAAAATAATTATTAAATGGAGGGAAGTAGAGGTGGTCAGAGAAGGAAAATGGGAGAAGAATATATGTCATAAAAATAGATTGACGTTGCTACTAGTAGTCATTGCAGACTTCAGTGTAGTCATTATATTCTTTAGATTGAGGAAATTATAAACAGTGTACTTAAACAAGGTGGGAAAAAGTCTGAATTATTTATAGCAGATCTACTTTTTCTTACAACACAGCAAGATTTAGACCATACTTTTTAGAACTCATTCAAAGCATATGTAAGCAGATCTTTTGCTTCCACACACACAAGTGGCTGGGTTTTTTTTTTATTTTATTAATTGAGAGGCATTTAAAAATGCTGAGTTTTCTACACCACACAATTTTTAAGTATTCTACAAGAACTTCACAATCCTCAGATTAAAAAAAAAAGTCCAAAAAATCAAGTAGTTAAGAAAAAGACAACAGCAAAGTTTTTAGACTAAACTTTCAAATAAAAGGAGAGGCAGTCTTAGTTTGCCTGCATTTAGAAAAAGAAAGAGGATAACTGAACAAATGAAATAATCTGATTCCTCTTAGAATAATTTACAGTTATGGCAATACTCTACTGCTTTACTACAATAAGCAACTTTTCTTACAGGTACTATTTCTCAGTTGGAAAACAAAAATCCCAGGCAAGAAGGGGCTTTAAAGGAAAGAAGACAGAAGTACCCATAGCTAGAGTCTGCATTGTCCTGACTCCCCTGATTAGTTCAGTTTTGTATATATTATTAAATAAAACCTTGTAGTTCAGTGATGGTATTTTTTTTTCAGATAAAATGTATTCAGCTTGCAGTTTTGATTATTTATGCTATATTCCTAGCATAAATCAAAATAAACAGATTGGCTTGCAAAGTTACACATAATATTTCAATAATATCTTGGTCAATTATTCACTAAGGATGACTCTTGGGCTTCCAGTGTATAAAACGTAGTTTTGATCATGGAGACCCAAAGCCCCAACCAGCAGCGCAGGATGGGGTCTTCCACATCTTAAATGAGAACCAAAATTCAGGCTACTCTTGTACATTGGGAATAATTTCTGTATTTTTTTGTGTGTGTTTCTGATGCCATTTTAGTGAAATCCTTATTTTTAAACATTCATTAAAACCGTTACCTGTATTTACAAAATAAATCATAAGCATATGACAAGTAAATTTTATAAAGTTACTGTCTTCCAGGAATTCTGTCACAAACAAGGAAATTAACAGTTCTGATCTGCTTTACGCCCCTCTGAAAACCCGACAAAACCTCCTTTAAAGTACCTATTAAGAAATTTTCCATATAAGGCCCAGGTGGAGTTCCCAAATACTGGAACCACTTGTTTCATCTTGTTCAGCCTTTGGAGGGGAAGTGGTCTAATCTGTGTTAAATGTGTGGCTGGGTGCCTTCTCTCAGTTTTGTGGAAAAGTTCCCTTACCAGTTCAAGCTGCAAAAGACCCAAGGGAGCACAACATTCAGAGTCTGGCAGTGAACTGGGACACTACTTACACATAAGCAGTGCAATTGCTGCTGTGAAGCAGGAACACCTGGGCCAATTCATACTCTAATCTGGACAGCCATTATCAAGGTCTGAGCTATCAAGTTCAAATTTGGATGTAAGGCAAAGTCTTAAGACTTGATAACTCTACTAAGATTTCCTATGATGAAGTCATAAGAAAGGTTACCACTACAGTATATACTGTGGATTCAGTTTTAACTAGCTAACAATCTCCCTGGGCTGGTAGCTAGAGCACAGAATATTAAATTTATAAAATAAAATAAATATAAAATATAAAAATATATTTAAATATATTTTTTGTGCATTCTGGTGTTCTTTCCCTTTCACCTCCCAACTACCTATTCATTCCCTATGTAACGGAAGCTGTGGAATACCGTTTAACTTTAAGGGTTAAAATTTAACAAACTAGGCTTTTGTTTATTAAAACAAGATATTCATCAAAGGTGGGAGTGAAAAAAAGCAAAAAGTAGTGTTTTAAAGTTTCACTTGACAATACTGCCACAGTAGTGCATGGTCTGCTACTAAGAACAACATTGAGAAAACCTGAGTTCATGTAAACCAATGCCTGCCTTCATTGTGATGCATGTTCTCTATTCTCTATATTTCCTTTATAAAGAAAGTGATTTCAGTAACAGATCTTTCTCTCAAAGTAACAAGTGGTTTGAGACATAGGGGAGAAATACAGAAGCAAAACCCCAATCAAGAAATGGAAATTTAGAGCAAAATCCCTGTTGGTGCATGCTTTTTAGAAGAAAAGTTCCATTTAAGAAATTACAAGGAAGCCAGACCTGTCAAAAGCCGTCCCTTACCCTAATGCAAGATGTAATGCTTCTGTGTAATATGCATGGACTTTAAAAGTTGATAGCAAGTGCCAAATAGTGTACACAATTTCCATACACAGCATGAAGTAAAGTAGAAAAGAACTGACACAGTTACCCTCGTTAAAGAGATGCACAACAGAGAACTGTTATGCAGTGTTAGCATAGTGAAGGTCTATCATAGAATCATAGAATGGTTAGAGTTGGAAGGGACCTTAAAGATCATCCAGTTCCCACCCCCCTGCCATGGGCAGGGAAACCTTCCACTAGACCAGGTTGGTCAAAGCCCCATCCTACTTGGCCTTGAACACTTATCTGAGCAACCTGTTCCAGTGTCTCACCACCCTCAGGATAAAGAATTTATTCCTAATATTTAATCTAAATCTACCCTCTTTCAGTTTAAAACCATTACCCTTCGTCCTATCGCTACAGCCCCTGATAAAGAGTCCCTTCCCCATCTTTCCTGTAGGCCCCCTTTAAGTACTGGAAGGCTGCTACAAGATCTCCCCGGAGTCTTCTCTTTTCCAGGCTGAACAACCCCAACTCTCTAAGCCTGTCCTCATAGGAGAGGTGCTCCAGCCCTCCGATCATCTTTGTGGCCCTCCTCTGGACTCGCTCCAACAGGTCCATGTCCTTCTTATGTTGGGGGCTCCACAGATGGATGCAGTAGTCCAGGTGGGGTCTCACCAGAGCAGAGGGGCAGAAACACCTCCCTTGACCTGCTGGCCACGCTTCTTTTGATGCAGCCCAGGATGCAGTTGGCTTTCTGGGATGCGAGCACACATTGCCGGGTCATATTGAGCTTCTCATCCACCAACACCCCCAAGTCCTTCTCCTCAGGGCTGCTCTCCATCCATTCTCTGCACAGCCTGTATTTGTGATTGGGATTGCCCTGACCCATGTGCAGGACCTTGCACTTGGCCTTGTTGAATTTCATGAGGTTTGCACAGGCCCACCTCTCCAGCCTGTCCAGGTCCCTCTGGATGGCATCCCTTCCTTCCAGTGTGTCGACTGCACTACACAGCTTGGTGTCATCGGCAAACTTGCTGAGGGTGCACTCAATCCCACTGTCCATGTCACCAACAAAGATGTTAAACAGTCAGTGCCGGAACCAATACCGACCCCTGAGGAACGCCACTTGTCACTGGTCACCAGTTGGACATCGAACCATTGACCACAACTCTTTGAGTGCGGTGATCCAGCCAGTTCCTTATCCACCGAGTGGTCCATCCATCAAATCCATGTCTCTTCGATTTAGAGACCAGGATATCGTGCAGGACAGTGTCAAATGCCTTGCACAAATCCAGGTAGATGATGTCAGTTGCTCTTCCCTTATCCACCAAGGCTGTAACGCCGTCGTTGAAGGCCAACAAATTTGTTCAGGCATGATTTGCCCTTAGTGAAGCCATGTTGGCCATCACTGATCACCTCCTTATTTTCCATGTGACTTAGCAGAGTTTCCAGGAGGATCTGCTCCATGATCTTGCCAGGCACTGTCAAGTCCCGGTACGATTGCGGGCTCGGGGGAGGTTACTAATGATCCCAAGAGTGAGACTGAGACGCAAACGAGGTCAAATGCCGCCAATCAGGCCGTTTTTATTGAGTAGGTACAGAGGAATGGAGCGACAGGAAAGGCAGGAAATATTAGAAGGAAACTAAGCAAGCGTTCAGAAGGATAAGCAAAGGATAGTCACCACCATGGATCCAGCGACGTCTCGTTGGTCCTCAGTCTTCAGTTTCTTCGGTGGTGGGTGCACACCAAAGCTTGTTTCCACACCACCACGGATCCAGTGACATCTCGTTGGTCCTCAGTCTTCAGTTTCTTCGGTGGTGGGTGCACACCAAAGCTTGTTTCCACAGGCTTTTTATAAGACCAGGAAAAGACCTTGGCGGGCTGCCAGCCCAGCCCAGAAAAACGTCGGCTTTTGTGGCACCTCACAATGGTCTTCTGCTGCTGGTTTTGGTGGTGCCGCATTAGCAAACGAATGGTCTGCTGTTACCGGTCATTTGCACCTTGAATGGTCTTCTACTGCCAGTTTTGGTGGTGCCGCATTAGCAACGAATGGTCTGCTGGTAACAGTCATTTGCACCTTGAATGGTCTTCAGCTGCCGGTCTTGGCGGTGCCGCATTTGCAAACGAATGGTCTGCTGGCGCACCTTGCAAGGTACACGTAAGCAAGCTTTGAGGCAAATACTTGATGTTCCAGTCTCTCACACCACCCCGTGGCTCAAAGGTTGCTGCTGCTGTCTTCATGGTCCAAGGTGGTGATAGAGGGAGAGAATAGTAAAGTAGGAAAAGAGCATTTGTTCATATAATTTTCACAACTGAAAGTTTCGGCTGATACAGTGCACGGATATATTTAACATCATCTGGTGATGAGGCGGCTACAAACTGTGTATTGGTCACAACACGTTGAATCAATTGTATTAAACACGGAACGATACATGGTAAAAACAACAACATTGCTATGCCACACAACATATAAAACAAAATGCGCTTAACCCATGGGCCACCCGGAAGCCATGAAAAGGGATCAAATTCCCAACTCTTCCAGGTCTGAACTGGGACATGGGCTAATTTTCTTATTCCAGAAGTTATCTGTTTAACAACCTGACCATTATCATCAATTTTCAAACAACAGTTTGAATCATTTAATTTACCACAAACACCTCCTTCTTCAGCTAGCAGGTAGTCGAGAACCATGCGGTGTTGCAAAATTGCGGTTCGCATTTGAGAGGCTTGGTCTGCCAATAGGTCTAGGGCATAAGCAGTTTCATTAGTAATAATTTCTAAAATGGCTTGGAGCCGAATTATACGGTTTAAGTTGTAAATGGGTTCTCGAGCACCACTAATTGGCTCATTGGGGTTCCAGGTGGCTGGACCGTAATGTGCAATAATTCGCTGGGGGGGTCCAGTCATCTTTTCCCCATGACTGGGTACTACCTTTAGTTAGGGAAGTATCAATTGATCGTTTTTCTCTTATTAATTCATCATATACTTTAATTCCTAACTGATTTCCTTGAGACTGTGATAATAAGAAAAATAATGGCCTAATATACCCTACATAACATATCCCTGACCAATTAGGAGGTAATCTTCGGTAAGCATATTGTCCACAAATCCAATAGTGACCTTTCAAAGCCCAAGCTCCGTCAGCAAATGGGCCTCCCCATGTTTCGTCATCTTCTGGGTTCTCATAGTATATAGAACGAGCTGGTCCGAACGGCCCTCCTACTATGCTGTTATGACCATAGAGATCACAATACTCACATTCAAAGGCTCCTACATCTGGATACCATTTACAGTTACAATTGTTTTTAGTTCGATTTGTAGCTGACCAGTATTTACTAAAACCAGTAATGGCCTTTGTTTTACCTGAAGGGTGCCAACCCCATTGGTAAACTCTTATCACATGTTTTTTGCTAGTGGTATTGTCTCGCTGGCAAGCCAGAAATAGAGAGTCTTTGAACCCTCCTTTTTTCCTAATATCTTTTGCAACTGCTTTACATCCGTCATGCCAAGGTTCATTGAAAGAGCACTTTGCCCAGGTACCATCTCTAAGCTTGACATGTGTTTGGTTCCACCTTCCTCGGTATCTAAAGCAATCATAAGGTCTGCAATAGGCATCATAGCATTCCATGCTAGGTGACAATGTCCATTCACATTCACTTTTTCCCACATATTTTCCTCCTGGCTTAGTTCTGTTCAGACAGTAATTTCCTCTCCCTGTGTACTGTATTTTCCATGGCTTTCCTTCTTCTTCCCAGAATCCAGTCCCATCATGCACATCACTTAGTTGGCTCACCCATCATTTAGGCGGGACAGGCTGAGCTACCCACGGCCACTCCTCGGCTCCTCCTGGACTTCCACAAATCCAGCAGTTAGTAAGGTTGAAAGCTCTGGCTACCTCCTCCCCTAGAGTCAAAAATCGGTTTTCCTGTTCTCGGTTAACATTAAAAAAGCCAAAGCTTTCCCAGGGACCAAGGGCAAAGAAACAACTCACCCAAAACAATTTTTGCGGTAACGTGCAAGGCATCCTAGAAATATTAACAGAGCGATAAACATCAATACAATACAAGGAATCAAAATCCACATGCGGATTTTCTGTCGTGGTTCATGACACGATTCTTCTAAGTGTTGGCCTGCAAGAGAGAAAGAAAATATCCTCGGTTCGTTTCGAGAACCGGAAATAGATTGTTATTAAAAGGATGGGACAATCCATCGCGTGTTAATTTTGTGTTCTTTTCAACGGGCATCTTTTGCCTTCCAAGTATATTTATTCAATGGGGTTTCAAGTACTAATGGTACATTCCCCACAGTGGGAAGGTCGACTAATACAGGTTGACCAGGAAAATGGGAGGGATCTTTAGGACAGTCAGAGTCTGAGGAAGCCGGAATTATGGCCGGAGCCTTTGGACAGAATGCCGTGATTTTTGGGCATCCGTTTACTCCCCACCGGTTGTTAACATGGGTAATGGCATCCCACAAACATTCTGCCCACCCAGGTTCGTGTGGTTTGAGGAATCGTTTGAGAAGACCATTAGTTCTTTCCACTATCCCATTGGCTTGTGGATAATAGGGAGTGTGGAAAACCCATGCAATTCCCTCCCCAGCTGCCCAGTCCTGGACAACTTTGGCAGTGAAGTGGGAACCATTATGTGACTGAATTGACTGTGGCATCGGAAAGGTACTAAACCACAGCTGCAAGGCCTTAACAGTGTTTTCCCCTGTAGCACAGGCAAAAGCTTCACCTTGCACTAGGCCTGATACTATTTCTACTCCTACTAACACATAATGTTTCCCGTTGGACTTTCGGAACGGGCCAATATAGTCTATTTGCCAGGGGTCCCATACTCCTTTGCCTGTTCTAACATGTAGAGGGTTGTCTTTGAGAGGGTGTCTCTCCAACCGCATGCGGCACTGGCCACAAGCTGAGATACAGGTCTGACAGTTCTCTCGGGTGACCGGCCATCCCCTCGCTTGAGCTTCCCAATAAAGGTCTTTGGCCCCCGTGTGCCCCCTTCTTAAATGCAGCCACTCTAAGAGTCGCTCCCAATCCTCTACCACTGGTTCACACTGCAAGGGGGCAAGTCGGGCCAGCTCATCAGCTTTATTATTCCAGCGGCTAGCCGGAGCTTCATCGGTCTGGTGAGAGGCAACCCATGCTACTGCGAAGTTCCCTTGTTTAGCAATAGCTAGAATGTCTTGCCACCTTTCCTTCTGCCACACGGGTATTCTGTTGACTTCCCACCCATTTTGTTCCCAAAAAGGAAGCCACTCTGTGCACCCTTTAAAAACAGCAAAAGAGTCAGTATAAATGTAGACTAGAGAAGTAGATTGGGCTTCGTGTTGAAAGACACTCCATACAGCGACTAGTTCCCCTACTTGTGCGCTGCCTTCCCCTTCAGTAACTATTTTTTGGTCAGTCTTTATTTGTAAAGCGACAGCACGGTATTTCCAGGTCTTGCCTTCTCGCTTGGCGGAGGCGTCGGTAAACCAGACATTTTTTAATTGTTCTGAAAATGGGGGGGCTACTTGCACAACAGGAGTAAGTATGTTACCCTCCTGGTCAGGGGCAACTTCCTCTTGAATAACTAAATTCTTGGCAGCGCCCTCAGACACCTTAAAGATGTCACAATAATGTTCTATCTGTGCATACCATTTCCGCACCGAAGCTCTTTGTGCCACCCCGTCAGGGGGAGGTGTACCTGCTAAAACAGCTTTAATTACTTTGAAGGGGCCTCTAAGCACTATCGGTTGCTGGCGAATAGTGCGTTCTGCCTCTCGCAAGGCTAGGCTGACCACAAACAGTCCCTTTTCCCATGCAGTATACCGTTTCTCCGCGTCCTTAAAACTGTGGGAATAAAACCCGATGGGTCGAGTGGGTCCCTCGGGGCCCTTTTGCCAAAAGTGCATCGACCAACCCGACTGAGCAAATCCCCATTCAATCTGAACAGGGTCAGTAGGGTGGATTGGGCCAAGAGCCTGGTGGTTAGCCGCCTCAAACAGTAGGAGCTGCAAGGCCTCTTCGTGGACTGGAGTCCAGTCCCATGACACACCTTTTCGCAATAAATCATACAAGGGTCTTGCAATGATAGAAAAATCTGGAATGTGCTTTTGCCAAAACACAAGTATTCCCAAGACATGCTGCAACTCCTTCTTTGACTCGGGCATTTTTACCTGATCTAATGTAGAAAGAGTATCCTGGGGGATACACGTCATTCCCCCTTTCCACCAAATCCCTAAAAATTTAACTTCATTTGAAGGAGTCTGAATTTTCTCAGGTGGAATCTTTAACCCTAAGTTTTCCAAATGGATGATAATATTATCCTGCGTCTTTTGGACTTTCTCTGTCTGACTCCCTCCTATGAGCACATCGTCTATATACTGGTAAATCTTAACCCCTTCCTCTGATGGGATTAGTTCTAGTTCCTGTGCTAAAGCATGATGGGCTAACGTGGGGGAGTGCTTGTATCCTTGAGGGAGCCTGTAAAGGTAAACTGTTGCCCCTCCCAAGTAAAAGCAAAACGATCTTGGTCCTCAGGTTGCAGAGGGACCATAAAGAACATATCCTTAACGTCAATAGTTGCCATAATAGGGTGTGCTTGTTCCTGGATAGTGACGATGAGGTCAGCAATGTTCGGCACAGCAGCAGTCAGTGGGCCTATGTTCGCATTGAGACTGCGGTAATCCACTGTCAGTCTCCATTTGCCATTTGGCTACCGCACTGGCCATACTGGGGAGTTAAAGGGGGAGTGAGCGGAAACTACAACCCCCTGCTCTCTTAATTCTTGCAGTACTGGGGTTATCCCCTCCCGGGCCCCTAAAGGTAACGAATAGGGTTTAACATTCGTCAATTTTGAAGGGGGAAGTAACGGTGCAGTTTGTAAGAGCCATATGTCTATCGGTGGGGCAACAAAAGACCAGCTTCCTCCCTTATCATCTATCCACACTTTACCCTTCAGGACATCAAGTCCTAAAAGATTAAGCGGGAACGGTCCCACGACCATTGCCACCGGAGTAGTCACCTCCTCCCCTGGTAGCCGCAAATTGACCGTAGCCAATGCCTGTGCCTGAACGTTACCGAAAGCATCAGCCACAAACAAGTGTCGCTTGGACAATGATATGCCACCGCGTGTTGCATCTTCTGTTTTAATGGCTGAAATTTGGGCACTGGTATCCACTAAAAACGTTATTGGTACTTGTCTAGATCCTACAAAACAGGTGATTAATAAATCACCTCGATGGCTTATAGTGAGCTGCCTAATATGGACCCACCCTTCGCTCCCCCGCTCACTACAAAGGGGCGAAGGCGTTAGTTTCCCATTAACCCCTGGGAGGCAGTCAGGCCAGTCAGATTAATTAGGGGCGGAGGTGCACTAGGAACCAGAGTTTCACACATCTCCCCCTTAGCCGCTGGCTTTTCAGGCCATCCTAAAATTAATTTCTCGAGTTTATCAGTCGGTAGCCCGTCCATAAGATCTTGAGGGACACCCTTCCGCCACCCCATAGTCCACAGGCTGTTCCGCCTGTTCGGTATGTCTCTTCCGCCAGGAGGTTTAAAGGGAAAGGGTCTTTTATCATTACTAAGGTGCGGAGGAGGCTTCATTTCAGTACGTCTCAAACTCTTCAGATCTGGCTTTGCAGATGGGGTGCTAATAGGGCCATATTTTCGCCCATAATTGATTAATTCTTGGGCAACCACTCCCCAGGTCCACACTTTCAAATTTTGGGGCTTGTGATTAGGGGTTAACTGCCCCATGACCCTTTCGTCTTGAGGCACTGCTTTGATTGTACTCTGTAATTGTATGCCAATAGGCTTTAAAGATTCAGGGAGACCCCTTATCAAGGGAGTCATTCGTTCAGGATCAACTGGTATCATCATCGGGGATTCCTGTCGGGGTCTAAGCTCGCGATTATGCATCATTTGCAGGCATGCCGCTTTCTGTACATTTTCTACTAATTGGTCGACTGATCCCGTAATAGCAAGAGGGTCTCCTCGTTCCAAGGGATTGAGACCTCCAGCCCAGTAGGCTGCTCTTTGGGTTAGGGACCAGGGAGCACGGTAATTGCCAGTAGTTAAAAACACTCCAGGCCCCCAATACCCTTCAGACTCCTTTTCACTTAGTAGTATCTGGTCCCCACCCGACAATGACACCCTCCACACATATTCTGTCTCTGATTCGTTAGGGGTGCGGCCAAACTCCTTTTTTAATTTAGCCAGTTCCGTAGCAGTATACGGCACTTCTTTGGTAGTAATTTGAGGGGATTCGTCTTGGTCATCATCATACGCAAATTCAGTTTTGACCAAAGGTCGGAGCGAGTGAGAAGGCATTTCTAATTTGTCTAATCTTGATCTTGCCTCCTCCAGCTCCTTGCAGGAGTATATGGTTTCTCTTAATTGTCCCTTTAAATTCTCCATTTGTCCTTGCAGGGACTGGACAAGGGCTTGCAGAGACTGTATGGTTTGAGACTCAGCACTACGCTGTTGATCTCTTGCTTCCACAGCCGCAATTAAACTGGCACCCAAAACGGCACATATGATAGCTTTCCCTTTTCCAGGCCGAAGCCTCGCGTCCCTTTGCAGGGCGCTGATTCAGTCAGTAACACTCTGCAGATTATGCCAATTATCCCGTGCCCAATCGTTACCTGGTACGGAAGGGCGTGCATTATGTTTCTGCAACAAATTACACAGTACGTCCCTGCCTGCAGGGATGGTGTTTTCATCGCCCATATTCAACAAGTGGGGGGGGTGGTCGTCTCAGGGAGGCAGCACACAAGTATTATTTCTATACACAGTTCCACCCCTAACGTCCCTGAGAGGTATGCACGTAAAACAGATCAAAGGTAATATGGACAAACGGGTGAAAAATGCGGCACTCTCACTTCAAGGGATCCTGTCCGTGACGCCACTAAAAATGTCAAGTCCCGGTCCGATTTCGGGCTCAGGGGAGGTTACTAATGATCCCAAGAGTGAGACTGAGACGCAAACGAGGTCAAATGCCGCCAATCAGGCCGTTTTTATTGAGTAGGTACAGAGGAATGGAGCGACAGGAAAGGCAGGAAATATTAGAAGGAAACTAAGCAAGCGTTCAGAAGGATAAGCAAAGGATAGTCACCACCATGGATCCAGCGACGTCTCGTTGGTCCTCAGTCTTCAGTTTCTTCGGTGGTGGGTGCACACCAAAGCTTGTTTCCACAGGCTTTTTATAAGACCAGGAAAAGACCTTGGCGGGCTGCCAGCCCAGCCCAGAAAAACGTCGGCTTTTGTGGCACCTCACAATGGTCTTCTGCTGCTGGTTTTGGTGGTGCCGCATTAGCAAACGAATGGTCTGCTGTTACCGGTCATTTGCACCTTGAATGGTCTTCTACTGCCAGTTTTGGTGGTGCCGCATTAGCAACGAATGGTCTGCTGGTAACAGTCATTTGCACCTTGAATGGTCTTCAGCTGCCGGTCTTGGCGGTGCCGCATTTGCAAACGAATGGTCTGCTGGCGCACCTTGCAAGGTACACGTAAGCAAGCTTTGAGGCAAATACTTGACGTTCCAGTCTCTCACAGGCACAGAGGTGAGACTGACTGGCCTCTGGTTTCCTGGGTCTTCCTTTTTTTTCCTTTTTAAAAATGGGCATAACGTATCCCCTTTTCCAGTCAGTGGGAACTTCACCAGACTGCCATGACTTTTCAAATATGATGGATAGTGGCTTGGCAACTTCATCCGCCATTTCCCTTAGGACCCGCAGATAAATCTCATCAGGTCCCATGGACTTGTGCACCTTCAGGTTCCCCAGCTGGTCTCTTACCTGGTCTTCTCCAACAGTGGGTGGTTCCTCATTCTCCCAGTCCCTGCCTTTGCCTTCTGTAACTTGGGCGGTGTGGTTAGAGCACTTGCCCGTGAAGACCAAGGCAAAAAAGTCATTGAGTACCTCAGCCTTCTGAAGGCTGAGGGGAAACATAACCCTGAATACCACTGGACAAAAGCTGTTTATTTAAATTTATCTATATGGTTAGTTAAAATGGAAGCTTTCTACAATCTTTCTCTAAAAAGCTAAATCATAAATTTTTAGCTTGCTCTAACTGGAAGTCTGTCTTTGTAATTTGTGCTTTGGCCTTTATATGCTTGGCCTTTAAGGTTACTTATAGGACAGAAATCATGGTCTTATACTTTCTGATAAAAAACTTGGTATTTAAATTCAGTAATTCAACTTGATATACTACATCTTTCATTTCAGTTTTCTATTACTGTGGGGGGAAAACTAAATGAAAAGGAGACTACAGTGTACAATTATATTTACTAAACAATTATAAAATAGTTAGAATTTGTTTTGGAAACAGACATTACAGAAAATTATATTCAACTTCTGACTTAGAGAAACAGAATTAGTTGACTCAAGAATGCTTTCAAATGGAGCAGGCATGGCAGTGGAAATGTGGTCACCTAAGAAAAATGAAATCTTTAAAATATATGATTTGATGATGATGTTGGCCTATATAGAAAAATAATGTTATTTATTTTTTCACATAAATATATGAACACATACATAAAATGAGTCTGTAAGGAAAAGCTAGCCACCCCTTCATATGTTATAATCAGAATTACTCATCATATTCTTAATATTTTTTAAAAAAAATTGCAACATAATTACTCGCTGAGGAGACCAGCTCCAGTGCAGGTAGGTCCGCACTGGGGAAAGGGATCGGAGGCGGAAAAAAAAGGGATCGGAGGCGAAAAGGGACGGCAAGGGGCTCTCTTTGGGGGCTTTCGAAGCTGGAGAAAGCGCCCAGCTCGTCCTCGTACTCCTGCCGGAACCGGCAGCTTGAGGGAGGGCTGCTGAGGTGGCAGGGGCGGAGCCTGCAGCACGCGCGGCAGTTCAAAAAGAGCTGTGAAGGAGCGCAGTGAGACTCACTGGGCACCGAGCGAGTGGGCAGCCGGTGGGCGGCACCCAGGGCGGCACCTGGGAGCACCACACGAGGGTGGACCCCCCTGAGTGGGCACAGTAACCAGGCTAACAGGGTGCAACAGGTCGCACGGAAAGGTGCTGCTGCCCTACCAAGGTGTTCAGGGAATCATGGTAACCACCCGGCAGAAGACCGTGGCCCCAAAGAACCGTGCACGCACCAGCTCTGATGCTGCTTCGCAGACAGAGCTGTCGTGTGAGCATGTTGCCACCCAGGCATCGGGCTGCAGGGTGTGCCCTACTCTCACACCAGTGTCAGAAGGTAATGGTAAGCATGCCTGTGGCAGATGTGCCCAGGTTGAGGAGCTCCTACGCTTAGTGATGGAACTCAAGGAGGAGGTAAGTAGGTTGAAGGACATCAGGGAATGCGAGAGGGAGATTGATGCGTGGAGTCATACCCTGTCAACCATTACAGAAACCCACCAGGCAGCTAGAACCAGTGCTGTAGAGAAATCCTACTCCTCTCCCCGGCCGGCTGAACAGGGTAGCTTAGAGGAAAGGGGACAATGGCAAGGTGTTCCTGCCCGACGCAACAGGCGCCGCAGGCACATCAGTCTGCAACCACTATACCGTCTGAGGTCCCACTGCAGAACAGATATAGTGCTCTGCAAGAGGAACTGAGCAACAGTGAGGATGATAATCCTCCCAGTACAGAGGTGCCATCGAGGCCTTGTCGGACCACCCCCTGACTTAAAACTGCCTCAGCAAAAACCAAAAGACGGGTCATTGTAATAGGTGACTCAGTTCTGAAGGGCACGGAGGGCCCAATTTGTAGACCAGACCCGCTATATAGGGAGGTTTCCTGCCTCCCTGGGGCCCGGGTTCATGATGTTAAGAGGAAGCTTCCCTCCCTAGTACGACAATCCAACTATTACCCCCTTCTAGTTTTTCAGGTAGGAAGTGACGACGTAGTGAGAAGAACGCTGAGGGCAACGAAGAAAGATTTCAGGGCCTTGGGATGACTGGTTAAGGGATCGGGAGCACAAGTCTTGTTCTCCTCTATCCCTCCAGTTGCAGGGAATGATGAGGGGGTAAACAGGAAAGGCCAGCAGGTCAATGACTGGCTCCGAACCTGGTGCTACCGGCAAGGTTTTGGGTTCTTTGATCATGGCCTGATTTATAGAACATCAGGGCTGCTGGTAGCAGACGGGAAAAGCCTATCTCACAGGGGGAAGAGGGTTCTAGGACTAGAGTTAGCAGGGCTCATTGAGAGAGCTTTAAACTAGATTGGAAGGGGGATGGGGATGTAACTGGGCTCATCAGAGAAGCACCTGAGTGTAGTAGCTCAGCACTTGTGGGGCAGGATGTTGGAACTGTTAAGAATCAGAAGGCCCACCACCTCTCTAGGGCTACACACTCATTGGCCTCTTTGAAATGCCAATACACCAATGCACGCAGCATGGGGAACAAGCAAGAGGAGTCAGAGATCTGCGTGCGGTCACAGGGCCATGATCTCATTGCAATTACCGAGACATGGTGGGATAGCTCACATGACTGGAATGCTGTCATGGAGGGCTACGTTCTCTTTAGGAAAGATAGGACGGCAAGGCGAGGTGGGGGAGTTGCTCTTTATGTGAGAGAGCAACTGGAATGTATTGAGCTCTCCCTGGGGGCTGATGATGAACAAGTTGAGAGCTTGTGGGTAAGGATTAAGGGGCAGGGTACCAGGAGAGACACTGTTGTGGGTGTTTATTACAGGCCACCTGATCAGGATGGGGAAGTTGATGAGGCCTTCTACAGACAGGTGAGAACCGCCTCACAGTCACAGGCCTTGGTTCTCATGGGGGACTTCAACTTCCCTGATATCTGCTGGGAAGGCTACACAGCTAGGCATGCACAGTCCAGGAGGTTCCTCCAGTGCATTGATGATAACTTCTTGACTCAGGTGGTGGAAGAGCCCACAAGGAGAGGTGTACTACTGGACCTAGTATTGACAAACAAAGAGGGACTGGTGGAGGATGTTAAGGTCGGGGGTAGACTTGGCTGCAGTGATCATGAGAAGATAGAGTTCAGGATTAAGTGCAGTATGAACAAAATGAAAAGTAGGGTTGAAATGTTGGACTTCAGGAGGGCTAACTTTGATCTCTTCAAGAAATTGATGGGAGAAATCAAATGGGAGAGGGCTCTAGAGGGTAAGGGGGCTCAAGAGAGCTGGCTGATATTCAAGCACCAGCTCCTCCAAGCTCAGGATAGGTGCATCCCTAAGAGCAAGAAATCGGGCAAGGGAAGCAGGAGACCTGCATGGCTGAGCAAGGATCTTCAGAAAAAACTCAGGTGGAAGAAGGGAGTTTACAGGATGTGGAAAAGGGGGCTGACGTCTTGGGATGAGTATAAGAATGCTGTCAAGGTATGCAGGGAAGAAACAAGAAAAGCCAAGGCAGCCTTGGAATTGAACCTGGCGAGGGATGTCAAGACCAATAGGAAGGGTTTCTTTAGGTATATAGGAGACAAAAGGAGAACCAGGGAAAATGTGGGCCTGCTCTTGAACAAGATGGGTGATGTGGTGACGGATGATGCAGAGAAGGCAGAGTTGCTGAATGCCTTCTTTGCTTCTGTCTTCACTGCTCGGGCCAGCTCTCTGGAGTCCCAGACTTTGCAAGTAACAGAGAAAGTCTGGAGGAAGGAAAACTTTCCCTTGGTTGAAGAGGAACAAGTTAGAGAACTATTAAGTAAACTGGATACCCACAAGTCCATGGGGCCTGATGGGATGTACCCGCGAGTGCTGAGGGAGGTATCAGAAGTCATTGCTGGGCCGCTCTCCATCATCTTTGAAAGGTCCTGGAGAACAGGGGAGGTGCCTGAGGACTGGAGGAAAGCCAATGTCACTCCAGTCTTTAAAAAGGGCAAGAAGGATGACCCGGGAAACTACAGGCCAGTCAGCCTCACCTCCATCCCTGGAAAGATCATGGAACAGCTCATTCTTGGGGTCATCTCCAAGCATCTGGAGGAAAAGAAGGTTATCAGAAGGAGTCAACATGGATTCACCAAAGGGAAGTCATGTCTGACTAATCTGATAGCCTTCTACGATGGCGTGACTGGATGGGTGGATGAAGGGAGGGCAGTGTATGTTGTCTACCTTGACTTCAGCAAGGCTTTCGACACTGTCTCCCACATCATCCTCACAGACAAGCTTAGGAAGTATGGGTTAGATGAAGGGACGGTGGGGTGGATTGAACAGTGGCTGACAGATAGAGCTCAGAGGGTTGTGGTTAGTGGTGCAGAGTCGAGTTGGAGGCCAGTAACAAGTGGTGTCCCTCAGGGGTCAGTACTGGGTCCAGTCCTGTTCAATATATTCATCAATGACCTGGATGAAGGGATAGAGTGTACCATCAGCAAGTTTGCTGATGACACAAAACTGGGAGGGATGACTGACACGCCAGAAGGCTGTGCTGCCATACAGCGTGACCTGGACAGGCTGGAGAGTTGGGCAGAAAAAAACCTGATGAGGTTCAATAAAGGCAAGTGTAGGGTACTGCATCTGGGGAGGAATAACCCCATGCATCAGTACAGGTTGGGGGGCTGACCTCCTGGAGAGCAGCTCTGTGGAAAGGGACCTGGGAGTCCTGGTGGACAACAGGATGACCATGAGGCAGCAATGTGCCCTGGTGGCCAAGAAGGCCAATGGCATCCTGGGGTGCATCAAGAAGAGTGTGGCCAGCAGGTCGAGGGAGGTCATCCTCCCCCTCTACTCTGCCCCGGTGAGGCCGCATCTGGAGCATTGTGTCCAGTTCTGGGCTCCCCGGTTCAAGAAGGACAGGGAACTGCTGGAGAGGGTCCAGCAAAGAGCTACCAAGATGATTAGGGGACTGGAGCATCTTTCTTATGAGGAAAGGCTCAGGGACTTGGGGCTTTTTAGTCTAGAAAAAAGAAGACTCAGGGGGGATCTTATCAATACTTAAGGGGAGGGTGCCAGGTAGATGAGAATAGCCTTTTTTCAGTTGTGCCCAGTGATAGGACTAGATGCACAAACTGGAGCACAGGAAGTTCCATCTCAACATGAGGAGGAACTTCTTTACTCTGAGGGTGGCAGAGCACTGGAACAGGCTGCCCAGGGAGGTTGTGGAGTCTCCCACACTGGAGACGTTCAAAACCCGCCTGGATGCCGTCCTGTGCAATGTGCTGTAGGTGTCCCTGCTGTGGCAGGGGGGTTGGACTTAGATGATCTCCAGAGGTCCCTTCCAACCCTGACGATACTGTGATACTGTAAAAAATACAGTATTCATTATTGTTTTATCTGCACTTTGTAGAAATTCCTTATAGTTCAGCTTCTTCTCACTTGTTAACCCAGTTTTCAGGCCAACAGGTAATAGGATAAAAGTTATTTCCCTGTCAAGCTAAGGTTTTCTTTTGCACAAAAAGTAAGGCAATGGGCTTTATGGAGTGAATAGAACTGAGTATGCCAAAAAGATACATAAGAGATTGAGCGGTTTCCCTACACTGCATGCTTCACAACACAAGAACTAGACTGCATATTAAAACTCTGTGGATCTCAACATCAGATGCTCTCCATGGTCCACGCCCTCACTTAAGACAGGTTAACATTCCTGATTTGATAACACAGCCATGAATGTAGTTCAAAGGTACCTAACAAACAAGCCATCAAGAACTGGATGAGCATATGGTTCCATTTCATCATTCATCTTCTGAGTAGAAACAGATAGTGCTGAAGAAGCACCAAGCTCTCTTGCAGCATGACCAAGATGCTCAAGGATTCCCATAGGATTACCAAGCTGCAGACTTCCCTTACAGACAAGGAAAGCTTTTCCTTTCTGACTTAATAAAATTATTCAGCTAGAACTTCATGACTAGAAACAGCTTTCAAGTCTGTACACATAACTTTCTTAGACGGTACGCAGTTAGGTTAGGATTTGTGCTTAACTCTACAAGTTGGATTTACTACACAAATGCAGAAAGATACATTTTATTGAACAGAAAAGCAAGGGCTCTACAAGGAACCGTTTATTCAGTATTCCTGACAGGACAAGAAGAATTCATGATATCTACAGAAATATAACAGGGGATACTAACTTAGGTGTTCTAGAAAAAGTTCAGGTAATGGTAATATTTTATGAGAACATGAAAATACTATCTAGTCTTTAAAAAGCAAAACTACTAAATAAAACAAAAAAATTGCCTGCATACCCTTTAAAGGGACATATTCTTTGACCCAGTGCTCCAGACTAAAGCCTTGAAATTTTTGCACAAGAATGCTGTACAAAGGAAGCCCAGACAAAACAGACACTGAGATGTTAGAAGGTTGTATAACCTCAGTCTCAGACTACCATGCATCAAAAGAAAAGGCTCTCTCAGAGTAAGAAATCTAAATCCTTTACCCTATTCCTAAAAGCAAATAAACCTACAGAGGGATGAGAGTGAAATAGCAGCTCATTGATACAACTATGTATCACTTTATACTAGGTTCCAGTACTTGCAAAATGTGCAGTTTTCTAAAATGAAAAACAAAATTATCTCAGGCTGCAATTTAGTCACATAGCAATATTTATTGCTCTTAAAAGACAGCTAAAGGTGATGGCAATTTCTTTACTTGGACTGTCAGAGATATAGAAAGCTTCTTTGTCTTGGGGAGTAACTTGTTGCCCACAGACATTCCTACAGAAAGCTCTTTATCAGTATCCAGCCAACCGGGTTTTCTAAACCAACACAAGCTTCATCAAACTACAACAAAACAAACAACTTACAAAAAACAAGTTGTAGCAAGCAGTATAGGCTGAATTGAGCTAGGATATTCCAATTAAAGAGGGATTTAATTGCCAAACAGCAAAATATAGTGAATTGGCAGTGCTGAAAATGTGTATGTAGCTAGATAATTTTAACTACACACACCCCTACAACTGAACTTGCACTATATTTAAGACCAAATGCAACTACCAGCCAAAACTACAAAAGAAGAAACTGCCAAATTATTTAAAACAAAAATCACCGTTTAGAAATAAATATATGCTCTGGCAGACGTGTGGTATACATGAAGTGAGAAGAATTATCAATGCCCCCCAAAACATTAAAATCTTTAAATATTAAATTTCACATTAGCTGCTTGACAGTTACCCAAGACCGTTTTTTCCTCCCCAGAGCAGTATTTGTTAGGATTTACTGGGGGAGGGGGGGGAGGGGGGCAGGAAGAAATTTTTAATAGATTATGGTTTGAAATAAAAAACACAGACACACAAATAAACTATCTGTGACTATAAAAAGAGTAAAGGCCTTTAAGTATTTAACTCTATGCAAGTCCACACTTACATTAGATACTTATAAAGTATATCTATATTTATTTTTACTTGCAAACAGTTTTCTGTTTTGAATATTTCACTTTTATTGAAAGAATGTATTTAATTTTGAAATAATTCTAGAATGTGATTTTTATACCTTAAACACCTTCTACACTGGAAACTAATACCATTCAAGTGTCAAACATCACAACTGCAGATGACTGAAGGCAAACTAAACACTAAGTATTGAGGAAAAGACACACTGCATTAAAGATTTTATAAACCACCAGCAAACAAATTTTCATTTATCTTGAATCCAGAGTACAACACATAGTTCAAATAACCTGTCCACCTGCTTACTTGACACAACTGTGATGGAAGAAAGTACTTCTCCAAGCCACAGGCCTCATATAAAAGGCCATTTTGGCCAAAGCTAGAAGCTGTTTTCTCAAAATATATCTGCAAAGAAAAGGGTGGAAAAACTACTTTTATTAAGTATATTATATACTCTCAGTTCTTGGGAAAGGCTACTAGCAATGATCACACTTTGAAAAACACGTTAAAGCTTGATTTGCTGTCCTTTGTTTCACAGCACTACAGACTATCAAATTGAGATTTGAAGAAGGTTCATCATTCCAGGTTATTTTTCACTTGTTTGTATATTGTATTTTGAGCTGCAGTATTATCACTGTTATAGTAAAGTCTATGCTTCTCTAATCAAACCAAGATTATACAACTTCCCTTCTTTCCAAGCCTAGCCAAAATTGGGATTTGGATGAAGGTGAATAAACTATGATTCAATCCTGAAAACACCATGTGATGCAGTCTTCTAGAAAAAAAATGGAGTGTTTCTGCAACATTTTTGCTGAAGAGGTTCATGTTATGAGAATCTTATTAATACATGAAAAGCATGCTTCTGCTGTGATGCATTCCCCCCAGAAGTTTTACAAAAATTATACTATTGAATAATGCAAACAAAACTGTCAGGTTGCATCTAGAGTAACAGACAACACACTATGGAATAATTTACAAGAAAAAATTGCCAAATTTCTAATCTGCTACTGATTAACAGAAGAATGTTATACATTTGTTCCTAGTTGAAATCTAACCTTCATGCATATTCCAAAGCTAGAATATACGTGCATAGTAACAATAACCTTGCATGATGCTTCTTTACACATTCTTTAATAATATGGGTCCTAATGAAGATAATTTCAGGAAGCTGGCAAATTCTGCAAAATTTCACTACACAAAAATATACCCAGATTTCAAAAAGTACAAACTTGTTATAAATTACAGCTCACACTGGTCCTTGACCACAATATAATAAACAAGGTACTCATCATTTCATATTGCTTAATACTTTGAATGCCATATTTCCTTCGCATACTTATGTTTTACTAATGTTCCCCTTTTAAAAACGTATGAAGGATTGTTACTTTGTAGTTCACATTTATACAGCTTTCCTAGAAGAACACAGAATACCATACTGAATGCCTATTGTGCAGAAATAACCCTGAAGGCTGTATTATAGCAGTATGGAGTAGAAAATCCTTACCAATTTTTCATCAACTGCGATGAGTTGCGTGTCTCGAGTTTGGTCCTGTGCCAGCCACAATGTGAAAGGGCTCACTGAACTGCGATGCAAGACTTGAAGTTAAAAAATGATTCATGAAATGAGAAAGCAGAGGCAAACAAATATTACATAAACAAGTTACTTGAACAATATCCATCTTGTAAAAAAAAATTGAAGAGGGAGAGATGAGGGCACAAAAATCCTTTTATCTCCCCAATTAGTTCTGTCTGCTGAGTTTTTGGCAGACTCCCACTTAGCAGTTCACAACATGCTGCACTTTATGACAGCCTACAGGCTCTCTGTCACAGAGAGACTGCCAGTGGCAAGGACTGTACTGTTCTATATGAATGTACAGTAGCTGGTTTGTCAAGAACAAACAGAAAAATACAAGGTTGCTGCAAACATTCTGGAACTCTGATCCTTAAAATGATGGCATCAGAGGAAAAAATCCTAAATCTATTTATAATGGTAAAGCTCCAGTTCTACACTTTAACAGCAGAATATTAATAAATTTTAAAAAAATACAAACAAACAACAATCAACAAACCAAAACAAACAAAGCAAACCCTAAGCTGATAATTAAAACAAATTTTTCTGTCTTTGAGTGGGCAAAGCTCACAACTATTTTGCTTCATTTCTAAATCAGTATGGGTCAGCTTATTAGCTTCCAAGAAATATGATTAATCTTCTTGCATAATTACTAAACCTGTAAGGTACAGATGGAAATATGGAACCCAATCCCACGTCACTGAATTGAGAAGTAAAATTTGCCCTTAATTTGCATTATTTCACTAATGTCAGGATTGGGCCTTTTGAGTACAAATCATCTTTTGGCAAGAAAAACCACAACAGCAAGTGAAACAAGCCAAAAAGGCCAATTCTCTAAACTAATAGTGTGCTTCGTGTTTAATTAAGGTAATTTTAAACAAATGAGGCACAAAAGTGCAAATAATATACACAACTAAACAGGGGACTAAGCCACTTTTGTTTCAACTGTTCTTCGGAAGATTACCTAATTTGGGAAGCCAGACATACTTGCAGAAGCAAATGAACTTTGAGATTTTGCCTATGGGATGCTTACAACCATACTTTTAGTAATTTAACACTATTGGTAATGTTTACCTAATTTTTGAGGAAAGCATCCATAAGTTTATTCAAAAAGCACCACAGTTTTTAAAGCAGAATTCCAAGACTTTAAAAAATCCGCAACACTATCTAAACTAACCCCTCCCCAAATAAACTATAACTGTTAAATAGTCAATCATGTGAATGGTGTATCAGGATCAGATAACTTGCACACACTCATTCAAAACCTGTAGAATTAAAACAATGTATCTTATATCGCATTCTACTAAGCCATGAGAACATGGAAGACATAACCAGGGGAACAGTCCCTGTAACACATGCATCTACCTGTGTCTTCTAATCTTAGTGCCTCTCCAATTTTTGTGGATTCTGGTGAGAATGCATTTGAAGACATGAACTTGATCATTTGGAAACATAACAACTCATAATTCTAATTAATATCAGATTGTCTGTACTGGATTCAACACATTAACTAAACGAGCATTCAATTTTCAAACAATATTAGCATAGGAAAGTTTTTAGGAGGTAAAACCTACACTAGAAAGGAATTTGAAATTAGTGATTATAAAGCAAGCCACAAGAATCTTATAAAACTAAACAACCGGAACAAAGTTCAATTCAGCAATCTTTCAAATGCAGGTTCACACAAATCTATACTTAAACACTCTACTAAATTACCTTCCATTTGCCAATAACAACTACAAAAAATCTCCACATAATGAAAAACAAACTGAAAACACAAATTTATAGAATCACCCAACTTTGCAACATGGACAGACACATCCTCGGCAGTTGCCGAGGAGAGCAGCTCCAGTGAAGGTAAGGCATAACTGGGGAAGGGGATCTCGGCGGATCGGGCCGGCAAAGGGCTCTTTTGAGGGCTCTTGTAGCCGGGGAAAGCGGCTGGCGCGTGCTTGTGCTTGTGCCGGAACCGGCAGCTCGGGGGCGGGCTGCTGACGCAGCAGGGGCGGAGCCAACGTCACACGCGGCAGTTCTAAACGGACTGCCCAGGAGCGCAGCGGCTAGCCGCTGCACACCCAGCACGAGGGCAACTGGTGGGCGTCACCCAGGGCGTCACTGCAGTGAGAGGGGGTGAACAGGGAGCAGCTCTTCAAAAGGTAACTTACTAAAAAACTCTTGACCCGGACAGAACATCATGGTAAGAACTCGGCAGAAGACCATGGCCTCCCTGAGCTCTGCACCGAGCAGCTCCGAAGTGGCCACCCAGACAGAGCTAGCATGGCAACATGCTGCCACCCAGGTGTCGGGCTGCAGGGAGTGCCCTGCTTTTGCGCCGGTGTTGAATAGTAACGGTGAGCAGGCCTGTGGGCGGTGTGCCCAAGTAGAGGAACTCCTTCAGCTAGTGATGGAGCTCCACGAGGAGGTAAGCTGCTTAAGAAGTATAAGGGAAAGTGAACAGGAGATAGATAGCTGGAGTCATGCTCTGTCTTCCCTGAGAGAAGCCCCCCAGAAAGATCGAGCTCCACGTACAATGAGCCCAACACCCTCTAGCGTTGAATCTGAACGTGAAGATTCAGAAGACAGGGGCCAGTGGCAACAAGTCCCCACCTGACGTGGCAGGCGTGCCTCCCAGGAAACCCCCACACTATCCCAGGTGCTGTTACAGAACAGATATGATGTTCTGGAAAGGGAAGTGGAGGATGACAATAACAGTGCCTTGCCAAACTCTGAATTGCCACTGAAGCCAAGACAGGTTACACCTCGTATAACAACATCATCATTTAGGAAAAAAAGACGGGTCCTTGTAGTAGGGGACTCGATTCTGAAGGGAGTGGAAGGTCCCATATGTAGACCGGACCCAATCTGTAGGGAGGTCTGCTGTCTCCCTGCAGCCAAGGTTAAGGATGTCCAGAGGAAACTCCCTACCCTAGTTAGGCCTACCGACTACTACCCTTTATTGGTTTTTCAGTTGGGTAATGATGAAATTCCAGTAAGGAGTCTGAGGGCGATAAAGAGAGACTTCAGGGCCCTGGGACGGCTGGTCAGGGGATCAGGAGCACAAATAGTGTTTGCTTCTATCCCAACAATTGCAAAGATGGATGCGAAGATTAACAGGAAATGCCAGCTAATCAATGCCTGGCTCAGAGACTGGTGTCGTCGGCAAGATTTTGGGTTCTTTGACCATGGGCTGCTTTTCAGGACACCAGGCCTGCTGGCAACAGACAGCAAAAGCCTGTCTCAGAGGGGGAAAAGGGTTTTAGGGCAGCAGTTGGCGGGGCTCATTGACAGGGCTTTAAACTAGGTTCGAAGGGGGATGGGGATAGATCCAAGGTTGCTAGCAAAAATCCTGAAATTGGTGGGCTGGCACTAGACTTGGAAAAGACAGGGGGTGTAACCGGGCTCCTTAGGAAGATGTCTGGGGATAGCAGAACTTTAGCTCCCTCTAGTAAAAAGGAGAAAGGACCTATAGCCCACCTGTAGTGCTTATACACTAATGCACGTAGCATGGGCAACAAACAAGAGGAGCTGGAAGCCATCGTGCACCAGGGTAATTATGATGTAGTTGCCATCACAGAAACATGGTGGGATGACTCTCATGACTATAATGTTGCCATGGATGGCTATAGACTCTTCAGGAAGGATAGGCAAGCAAGAAGAGGCGGGGGTGTGGCCCTATATATCAGGGAGTGTTATGAATGCTTTGAATTAGAAGATGGTGATAATGGGATTGAGTGTTTATGGGTAAAGATCAGGGGGAGGGCTAACAAGGCAGATATTGTAGTAGGAGTCTGTTATAGACCGCCCAACCAGGATGAGGAGGCAGATGAAATATTCTATAAACGGCTGGGAGAAGTCTCAAGGTCGCGAGCTCTAGTCCTTGTGGGTGACTTCAATTTGCCGGACATCTGCTGGGAATACAATACAGCAGGGAGGGAAGAGTCTAGAAAGTTCCTGGAAGGTACTGGGGATAACTTCTTAACACAGTTAGTGAAAGAGCCAACTAGGGAAAGTGCCCTGCTGGATCTGTTGTTTGTCAACAGGGAAGGTCTTGTGGGGGATGTGATGGTCGGAGGCCGTCTTGGCAACAGTGATCACGAAATGATAGAGTTCTCAATTCTGGGAGAAGCAAGGAAGGGGGTCAGCAGAACTGCCACCTTGGACTTCCGGAGGGCGGACTTTGGGCTCTTCAGGAGCCTGGTTGAAAAAGTCCCCTGGGAGGCAGACCTCCAGGGCAAAGGAGCCCAGGAAGCCTGGATGTTTTTCAAGAAGGAAGTCCTAAAGGCGCAGGAGCAGGCTGTCCCCATGTGCCGGAAGACAAGCTGTCGGGGAAAAAGACCGGCCTGGCTAAGCAGGGAGCTAGTGTTGCAGCTTAGGGAAAAAAAGAGGATATATGGCCTTTGGAAAGAAGGGCAGGCCACTCAGGAGGACTACAAAGAGGTAGTGAGGCTATGTAGGGAAAAAATTAGGAAGGCCAAAGCCCAGCTAGAACTAAACCTGGCTTCTGTTGTCAAGGACAACAAAAAAAGTTTCTATAAATATATTGGCAATAAAAAGAGGACTAAGGATAATCTCTGTCCTCTAGTAGACCATGCTGGTAACGTATTGACCAAGGACGAGGATAAGGCTGAGGTACTTAATGCCGTCTTTGCCTCAGTCTTCAGCAGTAGGACCAGTTGTTCCTTGAGTTCCCTAACCCCTGAGCTAGAATACAGGGATGGGGAGCAGAATGAAGCCCCTGTAATCCAAAGGGAAATGGTGAGGGACCTGCTTCGGCACCTGGAGGTGCACAAATCTATGGGGCCGGATGGGATCCACCCAAGGGTACTGAAGGAGCTGGCGGAAGTGCTCACCAGGCCACTCTGCATCATTTATGAACAGTCCTGGCTAACCGGGGAGGTCCCAGCTGACTGGAGGTTGGCAAATGTGACACCCATCCATAAGAAGGGCCGGAAGGAGGATCCGGGGAACTACAGGCCAGTCAGTCTGACATCGGTGCCTGGGAAGGTCATGGAACAGATCATCCTCAGTGCCATCACACGGCACATGCAGGAGAACAAGGTGATCAGGCCCAGTCAGCATGGGTTTGTGAAAGGCAGGTCATGCCTGTCAAACCTGATCTCCTTCTATGATGAGGTGACCCGCTTAGTGGATGAAGGAAAAGCTGTGGATGTTGTCTACCTGGACTTTTGCAAGGCTTTTGACACCGTTTCCCATAGCATTCTACTGGAGAAACTGGCTGCTCGTGGCCTGGACAGGTGTACCCTTCGCTGGGTAAAAAACTGGTTGGATGGCCGTACCCAGAGAGTGGTGATAAATGGAGTTAAATCCAGTTGGTGTCCAGTGACAAGTGGTGTCCCCCAGGGATCGGTGCTGGGACCGGTTCTCTTTAATATCTTTATTAATGATCTGGATGAGGGGATTGAGTGCACCCTCAGTAAGTTCGCAGACGACACTAAACTGGGGGGGGCGTGTTGATCTGCTTGAGGGTAGATTGGCTCTGCAGAGAGATCTGGACAGGCTGGACAGATGGGCTGAGGCCAATGGTATGAGGTTCAACAAGGCCAAGTGTCGGGTCCTGCACTTGGGTCACAACAACCCCATGCAGTGCTACAGACTGGGGGCGGAGTGGCTCGAAAGCTGCCTGGCAGAGAAGGATCTGGGGGTGTTGGTGGACAGCCGGCTGAGTATGAGCCAGCAGTGTGCCCAGGCAGCCAAGAAGGCCAACACCATCCTGGCCTGCATCAGGAATAGTGTAGTGAGCCGGAGTAGGGAAGTAATCATCCCCCTGTACTCGGCACTGGTGAGGCCTCACCTCGAGTACTGTGTTCAGTTTTGGGCCCCTCACTACAAGAAGGACATTGAGGTGCTGGAGCGTGTCCAGAGAAGGGCTACCAGGCTGGTGAGGGGTCTGGAGGACAAGCCTTATGAGGAACGACTGAGGGAGCTGGGGTTGTTTAGCCTGGGGAGGAGGAGGCTGAGGGGTGACCTTATCACCCTCTACAACTACCTGAAGGGAGGTTTTAGAGAGATGGGGGGCTGACCTCTTCTCCCACGTGGCAAGTGATAGGACAAGAGGAAACGGGTTCAAGTTATGTCAGGGCAGGTTTAGATTGGATATTAGGAAGCATTTTTTCACTCAAAGGGTTATTAAACATTGGAATGGGCTGCCCAGAGAGGTGGTGGATTCACCATCCCTGGAGGTGTTTAAGAAAAGGGTAGATGAGGTGCTTAGGGACATGGTTTAGAAGTGGGTGTTTTTAAATCAGGGTAGGTTAACAGTTGGACTTGATGATCTTAATGGTCCCTTCCAACCTCACTTATTCTATGATTCTATCTATTCCTATTTGAAATGAAAAAATTTGTCTGCAAGGGTACTTTGAAGAACAAGATGAAGTTTTCAGGAAAGCAAGGGAGTACAAGAATTTCACAAATAACTAGATGATAACTACTCTATTACCTCAAAATCTCTGTCCCAGAGAGCTTCCGGCTCAACACAGCTGTCATTTTTTAATTGTACATATTAAAAAAAAAATCATAAAACCAGGATAGACCGATACTGCAATATGCTATAACGAAATGGCTCTTAGATGGTCCTTCTTCAAAAGCACACCAAAGAAGAAGTTATCTGTTGTGGTTTATAGTTGATACCAAAGCATGGTATGCAGAGAGGCTCTTGCTTATACTTATTGCTATAACAACCAAGGCCAACCAACTTTGTTACTTGCCCCGTTGGAGGGTCGGAAGCGGAAACGCACAGTGGGGTCCCACCTGCGGGGAGGAGCGGACAGCACAGGTGACCCAAAACTGACCAACAGGGTATTCCATCCCATCTGCCTCATGCTCAGTATAAAAGCTGAGGGATCAAAGGGTCAGGCCTCTTCCTTCAATGGCCAGCGTCCAAGGAGGGCTCTGTCTGTCTGCTTTTTATCCCGATCCTGAATGCAGATTCGGAATCCAGTTCCCGTCCATCACCGAGTCCAGCCTGGGACTGCCCCAGTGCCAGCCGGTGTCATGATTGTCATCCTGGGAGCTTGATACAATTTTGTATATTTCTCATTATTTCTTTTTATTTTATTATTAATATTTCATTAAAGTAGTTTAGTTCCTTCTAAACTCATAAGTCTCTCTTTCCTCCTCTGCCTCTCTCTTTGAAGAGGGGTAGAGGGGAGCATCTGTCGGTCCCATCTGGGGTCCCCTATGTCCCCAGTGGCCGATTTGGCCTAAACCACGACACCTTTTTATTTTATTATTAGTATTTCATTAAAGTAGTTAGGAGAGGCCTAGCTAAGAAGCAAAATTACTGAACAAAATTGGTCCTGTTTTAGCTCAAACCAGGACATTATCCTAAAAGTCTCCTGACTTCCAATGGCAAGTAGCTGAAGCCACACAATTTCCAACCTTAAACAAGGAAAACCACTGTAATAGGAAAATTAGTTTCCCCCCATCACAGGAATTTTAGTATCAAAGTAGTATTCTGCAAGTATTCTAGATCTTCATGTGATATGGTGTTCACTACACTACTTAATATATGTCCAAAGAAGGATATTGGATTATGCAATCAAATTGGTCCTTTCTGGATAGAAATTGTCTAAGAGATGAATCAAGAAGTTCTCTGAACCTTGCTCTGTGGAGAGGTCTGATGAATATGTAAAGGTTTGAGTATGCCAGGTTTTGAGTAATTAGGCAGATCAGAATCACACTTTTTCTTGTAATATAAATGCAAGTCGAAACAAAATTTAGCACAATTCAGTCTGAGTTTGGGTTGTGTCTTTTTTAATTTGAAAAAGAATTAATCAGCTTTGAAAAGTATAAATGCCATGCCCTTCCAAAATTATTTCCACTCAGCATTATGTCATCTTACATCGTTTTTACTCAGATGATTTCTCATTTTGGAAATGAGCCCAAGCCAACCTCATGCAGTTCAACAAGGCCAAGTGCAAGGTCCTACATCTGGGTCGGGGCAATCCCAAGCACAAGTACAGGCTCGGCGGGGAATGGCTGGAGAGCAGCCCTTTGGAGAAGGACCTGGGGGTGATGATTGATGAGAAGCTCGACATGAGCCAGCAATGTGCGATCGCAGCTCAGAAGGCCAACCGTATCCTGGGCTGCATCAAAAGAAGTGTGGCCAGCAGGTCAAGGGAGGTGATTCTGCCCCTCTACTCCGCTCTCGTGAGACCCCACCTGGAGTACTGCATTCAGCCCTGGAGTCCCCAACATAAGAAGGACATGGACCTGCTGGAGCGCGTCCAGAGGAGAGCCACGAGGATGATCAGAGGGATGGAGCACCTCTCCTATGAGGAGAGGCTGAGAGAGTTGGGGCTGTTCAGCTTGGAGAAGAGAAGGCTCCGGGGAGATCTTATTGCGGCCTTCCAGTACCTAAAGGGGGCCTACAGGAGAGCTGGGGAAGGACTTCTTACTAGGGCATGTAGTGATAGGATGAGGGGGAATGGCTTTAAGCTGGAAGAGGGCAGGTTTAGATTAAACATTAGGAAGAAGTTTTTCACTTTAAGGGTAGTAAGGCACTGGAACAGGTTGCCCAGAGAGGTTGTTGAAGCTCCGTCCCTGCAGGTGTTCAAGGCCAGGCTGGACGTGGCCTTGGGCAACCTGGTCTAGTGAGAGGTGTCCCTGCCTATGGTAGGGGGGTTAGAACTCGATGATCTTCAAGGTCTCTTCCAACCTAAACCATTCTATGATTCTATGAAATTTCTATCTTTGTCAGAAAAAAAAAAGAGATATACCATTATAGTTAATAGGGAAGAGCAAGGTAAAAATCCCACCAGATTAAAGGTGGGCAGAATCTCTCTCTGAGATGCCTCTACACTGCATATAGAGGGAGCTGATTTTTTGGCACAAGGTGTCTGTCAACTGGGATATATCGCAGGGCATCACACCTTACAGCTCTCCATGATGATGTTTTAGCACTTCTACAAAAGCAGACAGACGGTTTACTAACCTAAATCAGTTTCTGCTCCTCTTCATCATTTTTCAAAGCCATTTCTCTTGATTACACCATTCTGGAAAAAGCTCAACTGTTACTGTAATTTGCAACCTTGTATGTTTCTTAAATGCCCAGCCTTCTGCCCATCCCTAGACTGCAATGAGTTGGAAAGAATAGAATTTCCTTAAGAACTTCCTATTTGAAAAGTAGTTGAAAACTGGCATTTAGACTAGACTAGGAATCTGAACCATAAGTCCATGGAGATCTCTCCGTGTAAGAATACATAAAACACCAGTTTTGCTTTAAAGATGACAAGCTGTTGATATTTCCATTTATTGCATCTCTTATAGGAAAGTAACCTGGAGCTTAGAAATACCAGCAACTCTGAAATATCATGTGATCTGAAATATTACTGTTTAAAAGTTAATAAAAAAATGTTACTTGGATCCCAGAGAACTTGTTTAATTTTCAAGAGATTTCATTGCAAGTTTGTCCCTAATGTCAGGCACTTAACTGAGGAGATAACCAGGAAAGGCTTTTGACACTGTCTCCCACATCATCCTCACAGGCAAGCTTAGGAAGTATGGGTTAGATGAATGGACGGTGGGGTGGATTGAACAGTGGCTGACAGATACACCTCAGAGGGTTGTGGTTAGTGATGCAGAGTCTAGTTGGAGGCTAGTAACTAGTGGTGTCCCTCAGGGGTCAGTACTGGGTCCAGTCCTGTTCAATATATCCATGAATGACCTGGATGAAGGGATAGAGTGTACCATCAGCAAGTTTGCTTATGACACAAAACTGGGAGGGGTGACTGACACGCCAGAAGGCTGTGCTGCCATACAGCGTGACCTGGACAGGCTGGAGAGTTGGGCAGAAAAAAACCTGATGAGGTTCAATACAGGCAAGTGTAGGGTACTGCATCTGGGGAGGAATAACCCCATGCATCAGTACAGGTTAGGGGCTGACCTCCTGGAGAGCAGCTGTGTGGAAAGGGACCTGGGAGTCCTGGTGGACAACAGGATGACCATGAGGCAGCAATGTGCCCTGGTGGCCAAGAAGGCCAATGGCATCCTGGGGTGCATCAAGAAGAGTGTGGCCAGCAGGTCGAGGGAGGTCATCCTCCCCCTCTACTCTGCCCTGGTGAGGCCGCATCTGGAGTACTGTGTCCAGTTCTGGGCTCCCCAGTTCAAGAAGGACAGGGAACTGCTGGAGAGGGTCCAGCAAAGAGCTACCAAGATGATTAGGGGACTGGAGCATCTTTCTTATGAGGAAAGGCTCAGGGACTTGGGGCTTTTTAGTCTAGAAAAAAGAAGACTCAGGGGGGATCTTATCAATACTTATAAGTACATAAGGGGAGGGTGCCAGGTAGATGAGAATAGCCTTTTTTCAGTTGTGCCCAGTGATAGGACTAGAGGCACAAACTGGAGCACAGGAAGTTCCATCTCAACATGAGGAGGAACTTCTTTACTCTGAGGGTGGCAGAGCACTGGAACAGGCTGCCCAGGGAGGTTGTGGAGTCTCCCACACTGGAGACGTTCAAAACCCGCCTGGATGCCGTCCTGTGCAATGTGCTGTAGGTGTCCCTGCTGTGGCAGGGGGGTTGGACTTAGATGATCTCCAGAGGTCCCTTCCAACCCTGACGATACTGTGATACTGTGAAATAGGCCTCTTTCACACAATCCTCTCTTCAAACTCCCACAATGACAAGTATAATTTCATCACTCAAATTTCCCCTTCGAAATCATATAAAATTGACAACACTTATTTTACCTTCAAATTAAATGAATATGCAATCTAAATCACTCAAGTGACAACTCCATTGAAACTTTTTATTGTCCCCAACAGTAAAGTAATTCTCACAAAATTCCCAATACTCGACTCTGCCCACATCCACCTTGACCATTAGGTAGCTTTTGTGATGGATAAACTTGCAGAAGTATAAAACATACTTTTTACAGTTCCGCTCTCATACATTTCTCCTCCTTTCTTCTACTACTGACCTGTGGAAAGGTAATATGCTTTCTTCCTTTCTCTTTGTAAGCAATATGAGTCCACATTATCCCATTTTGCCTGTTTTTGGACTGCTTATGCATTTTTTTTCCTGTCAAAACATCTTGGGATGTGGCCCTAAGAGCAGGAAGTTCCATTTCTTACCCTGTTCCAAGACTAATTGAGCTCTGATTTAAAATTACTGTACATAGAATACTTTAAATAATAATAAATAGACCAGCAATATAATTCTAAAGTTCAGAAACTATACAGAAAGTTTTATATGTAATAGTTAGCAACAATTAACCCTGCTATCGTCTAGGCTCATTAATGTCCAATTCAAAACACAGATCAGACAAACTTCCTTACTATCTAATAAACAAAGTGTGACAAGACTCCAAGCTGGCCAAAGCTCCATTGTGAATCTGCCCAAACATTTTTCTTATAGCGAGCTCCCTAGTGATGAACAAACAAGCTTTTAAATGTAAAAGCCAGGGTTTATTAGAATAGTTAGCCTTTAAAAAAAAAAAAAAAACAACCAAAACCAAAAACCAACAAACCCTCAAAATTACTTAGACAAAAGTAAAATTAAGATTTATTAAAAAAAGTCACCCATGTCCTTTATGATCTTGCAGATACTTTCCCACAGTATCCCACACTAAGATATGGAGCTAATCAACTCTGTAGCTTCTTGGATTATAACCAACCCTTCACAAGGTCTTCTAGTCCCTAAAAAGTTTTTCTTTCTGCCATCAAGGAGGCTCAGCTGTATGGCTGGTGAAGACGCCACACTTAGCACAGCAGGGACTCAGACAACTAAGTTCTCTTCTAGCTGAAGTCTGTCTTTCTGCACCTCTTCCGTCAGATGCATTTGGCATCACACTCCTAAAGTATACTCCCTCTCCCAAAACTCCTAGTCACTCACTTAATGGAAGATACCTTTTTTGTTCTTCATATGTTAGCCTGTCACACAAATACGGACGTGTCTTTGTGCTTCCACAAGCATGGCTAACTTGGCATAAACCTATAGCAGCTCCTTTGGCTACAAAGAGACCACCACTCAAAATGTTATTTGGTTTGCAAATATGAAAATGGTATTTTCTCCCCGCCCTGTGCCACTGTGTTGGGCATTTAAATTCCTTAAACTTGATCTATATGAACCTGTATCAATCACCATTTTATGCTATTATCATTTAATCATTTCTACAGTTCACTTAAAATATAGCTTTGTATAACACAATTTTGTCTTTAGCATCAGTCTGATCATGGTCCAGCTTCAGCATGAACTTTGCTTTAAGATCTGCAATAAAACAATGCACTTCAGTGACATTTCTTGGTTTCAGTATTAGGAATTTTAAAAAGGTTAAGGTCACTTTTTCCTCCACAGTTCTTGAGAGGCATTATAGACCTGAACATTGCATCCAGACTGGGTTATGGCTAAAAACTGTTATTTTAGAGTCTCACAGTAAATCTAAATTTCTTTTATACTGAGTAGAGAGGCAAGAGTAGAAACTTGGCAAAGACTACACTACATGGTCTTCTTGTTAAATACTTGTAAAAATACACTTACATTAGCTCAGTAACACAGAATGAATTAATGATGATTACTAGTGAAAATGCGAATTTGTAGAGTTCAAAAATTTCTATAGGTTCCGCCTATCTTGAAAAAATAAATCCTGTGATCATCTAACTACATATGTGTCTTCCATGAGAAGCATGTACTCCCCTTCCAGCAAAGTCACAAATGGGTTCCGCATCTCTGCTACACAGAGAGGTCCACTGAGAAGCCATTTTAAGTTCTCTAGTCCTCGCTACAATATTTACACCAGTTTCAGGTCTCTCAATCATCTTATCCCACTGTGGGATAAGGACGTAGCAGAGTTCCTTGTTTCAGGGGACATTTTTATGTCTTGTTTTCCCTTCTCACATTAGAGGCCCCAGCTTTGTTGATGCCATTAACCAGTTCTGTTGAACTGGAGAAACCAAACAGTAAAAAACTGGACAGCAAAAGTCTTTTGTGATATCTGGATGAAGGAAATTAAGGCATCTGACTTAGAAATTTATCTTGGTAATTTTGGATATCTGTATTCAATCGCTAAAATTCAACAAAATTGATCTTCTTAAATATCTGCTAAATAACCTATGCTTAACCTCTATATGCTTTTGCTTGTTTAACCACATAAGTGCAAAAATACATTGAAGTCTTACAGAAGAGAATGCCTGCTACAGAGCCTCTGGAAATGTCACGAAGAATCCCCCCAAGCCTAGTGGAAGGTGAAAAGCAGCCATATTTACAATGCATGAATTTGCCTTCCATAAAGAGCAATGTTGTTACTGGCTGTTACAAGTTTTCGCATCTGGGTGTTGTGTATTTACCTGATCTAATTTAGTAGCTGAGATTTATTTTTTTTAATTCATTGCACAAAAAAAGGCTGCTTAACCTCTTTATGCAACACATCTGACTGATCTATTAGCACCCCCTTTTGGTCAACTGTTGGAGATATGTTAAAGAAAACTAGATATCACAGCACAGGTAATCAGATCACAACATCGACATGAAACAGTCTTGAAGAAAATCTCATGTGCCTCATGAAAAATGAAGGCACTGATTATGAAGTAAGTCTAAACAGAGTTTTAAGTATTCTGATACTGAATGACCAGTAAGTGTGCATATACATATATGCAGAAGCTTTACTGAACACTTCAATACATTGAACAATCATTCTTAGAAACCCAACTTTTTTTAATATTTTGGCATTTATCAGGAATAATATAAGCTTCACAGTGTACAGCCACCATAAAAACATTGAAATTCTGATCAAAAAGAACATGGAAAAACTGCCAGCTCAGAACTTCCACAGCATCCAACCTAATCACACACTGCAATTAAATAGTGTCCTGGTTTGAGGTAAAACAGGACCAATTTTGTTCAGTAACTTTGCTTCTTAGCTGGGCCTCTTCTAACTACTGAAATTAACAGCATATTGTGCAGACAATGTTCGCTCTCTCAGAGTGATAAGACCTATGTTTATAGTTGATGCCAAGGCATGGTATGCAGAGAGGCTCTTGCTTATACTTATTGCTATAACAACCAAGGCCAACCAGCTTTGTTACTTGCCCCGTTGGAGGGTGGGAAGCGGAAAAGCACAGTGGGGTCCCACCTGCAGGGAGGAGCGGACAGCACAGGTGACCCAAAACTGACCCACAGGGTATTCCATCCCATCTGCCTCATGCTCAGTATAAAAGCTGAGGGATCAAAGGGTCAGGCCTCTTCCTTCAATGGCCAGCGTCCAAGGAGGGCTCTGTCTGTCTGCTTTTTATCCCGATCCTGAATGCAGATTCGGAATCCAGTTCCCGTCCATCACCGAGTCCAGCCTGGGACTTCCCCAGTGCCAGCCGGTGTCGCGATTGTCATCCTGGGAGCTTGATATGGCTTTGTATATATTTCCTTATTTCCTTTTATTTTATTATTAATACTCCATTAAAGTAGTTTAGATCCTTCTAAACTCATAAGTCTCTTTTTCCTCCTCTACCTCTCTCTTTGAAGAGGGGTAGAGGGGAGCATCTGTCGGTCCCATCTGGGGTCCCCTATGTCCCCAGTGGCCGATTTGGCCTAAACCACGACAAATAGATTAAAACTAAATTAGTATAATGTTCTTTCATATAAAATACAGATATTAATGACTGCCTGTTATATCATGTCACATACAGTACAGATCATGGTATTCAGCCCCAATATAATGCATTTTATAAAGACAGCTTGTAAAGTTGAACTTGTGAGAGATGAACTTAAATATAGTGAGAAAAATCTACTACCAAGGAAGTATTACTATTGTAATTAAAGTGACAATGACTTATCAGAACCAATGGTATTTTATTTTTACCAGGATACATTTACTATTCTTCCAACATCTCAACATAAACAAAACATGGAATATAATGCCAAACACTGCCTGTGGAGACCATGTAGTTCTATTTTGTAGGATAAACTGCATGAGTAACTTTTTGGTTTGGAGGAGAAGCAAGTTGCCCATTTATAAATAGTTACATTCTCATACAATACTGGCACATCATAATTTTTCCTTTGCCTACAAAATGATGCTAAATTATAAACACAGTAAATTATGTTTCTGAATGGATGAAAGGAATACCAATTTATTTAATCTAAACAACTGAAATTTCTGTATTAAGTTGCAAAAAAGATCAAAATTGAAATAGAGATATATAAACACTGCTTCTACTTGTTAAAAGGTTCATATAAAAAAAAAAATATATATTCCAGGTGTGGGTTTGGAAAACAGGGCAAGACCCGATTGTGCTTTTTTGTTAGGCAAATCTGCATTATGAAAAGAAGCACTTGTCATTTAAATGTACTGAATAAACAAGAAAATAACTTTTAGCATTTGACTTGTAGCTTGTAACAGTGTGTATCTTCAAAGCTAAATATTAAGTTCATCTGCCTTTAAAATATTAAATTAGTTAAATTTCCAAGTAGTAAATACTTTGTTAAGTAGGAAACAGTTGAACTGCAGTTATTTTAGCTTCTAGTTTAATTATCCCATGGATAAGGAAATGCTATTGACATGTCTACAGACAGCCAAGCTATCAGCTGAACCACAGCACAATGCAAAAACAGCTGTAGTCCTTCCAGAACTACTGTAGAACCAGAGCACTATGGCTACTCCCGGCACCCCAATTAAGTCCCTAGGACAAAAGTCAGCTCTGTTAACAGGTGGCTTGAGTTGCCCATGATCAGTTTCCCTCATTAAAACAGCTTTCACAGGGTCAACAAGGAATGAGGAAGGTTAGCTCTGACTTAGTGCCAGGCCTGCACTGCCCCTGACTCAAACAGGGCCCATTTGAGCTGCCCTCTGGCCACTTATTTGAGCTAACGTCACTAGGCACACAACAAAGAGCAGCACCGCCCTTCAGAAGGTTCCACAATGGCCAGACAGTAAGCACAGGCAAGGCTCAACCTACTCCTGCAGAGCTGTGCAGGTGTCTCCACCATGCTTTTGAGTGCTGTGCCTTGTAGGAGCATTAATTAGGTGGGTACGTGAATGGCGCAAGCATACACACAATGAAAACAGCTTGAGCTGAGGAAGAGTTTGGGCAAAAATCCACAGAGCTAGCTTGAGTTCAAGTCAGCACCCCAGCAAGCGAGGGCTGCACATCCTGGAACAGTTCTGAGCAAGGCCCAGGCTGATACCAGACTGTTTCTTGATCCACTTGGACATAAACTCAGTCATTACTTGCAACTAAACTTCTGAACAAAGTCATGCCAGTGCTTCTAGACCCCCATATGCATGTGACTCAAAGTATGCCAGTGGCCTATCCCAGATAGCAATGAATAGATTAGAAATGCTTTTGACAGAGCCGCTTAACACGTTAAGAATAAAATGACCTGAAATTACTTAAATATTTTTGTAGTAGAAATCATAAAACTCATTATGAAAGGAGATCTGGTGTATTACTTTTACAGCAATAGAATATATAATTTATAAGATGCTGCTGTCAGGTGACAAGAGGAGCTCTGAACTACTGCCATCTCTACAGTTGCTGATCAGCAATTTCATTACACGCTACTCTCCAAACCAGAAGACCTAATCTTAGAAATTAACCTCAAATCACAATCTGAGAATGGCAGATTCCCCACAGACCAGCAGAAACCTCTTGTAGGCAAGTCAGCCAAAAAACAAATAATACTAGAAATGCTGCACAGCTCGTATCAACTGAATTTTATGTTATTTAGTTATAAAGCCGAATAAAGCTAAAAAGGAAAAAGAAAAAGTTACGTAGGGAGTAAAGACAAAATACACAGGTGACATATTTGCTCTGTTTGTGCTTTCTAAATGTCAAATTTCTCCCCACAAATACACATTCAGGCATTCATATAACTAGCCAATAACTAAAAACTGTGCTCTCTTTATAGTAAGAACAACAAAAGTCAAAGGGTTTAATTCCAAAACTGTGAGGAATGAAACTAACATTCCACAACCCACCTCTCTCTTTGTGAGTCTACGCATTTTGAACAAGAGCCTTTGAATTATGTAAAATTAAACACACAAAAAAAGACTAAAGATTCCTCTGTGCTTGCAAACTATTTTATGGCATAGTACAGCCTCTTGATTTAGCCTTTCTATTTGACTGTGTTTACAGATTTAAGTAATACTTATTCTAATAATCTAATAATCTAAGGTAATAGCAAGGTCAATAAAACATGACATATAAATTAAGGCAAGTTCTTTCTTATTTAATGCCCTCAAACATTTCAACTGTAAACTATTGAACTACAGTACAAAAAAGAATCCTTTAAAGTGTTACTGCAAAACTACATCTTGGTTTATAATTGCTCACAGGAGTCAATGAATCTATTTGTCTCGTAAGCCTCGGTTCTTGGGCAGCTATGAAAAAATGTATTTAAGAGCTATCTATTCATTTATGTTTGTAGTACTTCGTAAAAGCCACTTAGAAACAGGCAAATGCCTCACAAATGGAACACGACATACAGAAGCAGGTCACTTTTCAGAACTGTATGCTCTTAGCAGTTGCTCTAGATGAGAAAAGGATAATCTAGCTAATATTATTGCAGGTTATTTTATTTCACCCTTGCTTTGTCAACTTTGTCTTGTCTCAGCCACCATACTCTTCAATTTCCTTCCTGACATCAAGCTTTTCTCCTCAATTCTTCTTTGAACTGTTGCCATTCCAGCAGTAATCAGGTACCTTTGCTACTCTCCATTATATCACACACCTTAATCACACCACAGCCCATTTTTTATTTCTTCTGCACATCCACATCATTCCTTTTCTGACATATTTCCAACTCCTCCATTTCACACACCTCTGATTGGAACAACCCCCATGATATTTCAATAATTCTTTTCCTACTGAGTTACATGCAGAGAAGATACACCAATGGTGCCACAGAATCATAGAATGGTTTAGGTTGGAAGGGACCTTAAAGATCGTCTAGTTCCAACCCCCCTGCCATGGCCAGGGACACCTCCCACTAGACCAGGTTGCTCAAAACCCCATCCAACCTGGCCTTGAACACTTCCAGGGATGGGGCATCCACAACTTCCCTGGGCAACCTGTTCCAGTGCCTCACCACCCTCAGAGTGAAAAATTTCTTCCTGATATCCGATCTAAATCTACCTTCTTCCATGTTTGAAGCCATTATCCCTTTGTCCTATCACTACATGCCCTTGTAAAAAGTCCTTCTCCAGCCTTCTTGTAGGCCCCCTTCAGATACTGGAAGGCTGCTATAAGGTCTTCCGGGAGCCTTCTCTTCTCCAGGCTGAAAAACCCCAACTCTCTCAGCCTGTCTTCATAGGAGAGGCACTCCAGTCCTCAGATCATCTTTGTGGCCCTCCTATGGACCCGCTCCAACAGGTTCACATTCTTCTTATGTTGGGGGCCATCTTACATGCAAGAATATAATTCGAGTTTCCAAGTCAGCTTAAGCTCTAATATCAACAGTCTGAAGACAAACTCGGTCAGACCATGAGTCAGGGCCCTGAGGGCACTAACAGGTCTTAATGGCCCTGACCAGCCTGATCCAGGGCCTCCATAAACACCCCCTGCCTGTGGCCCTGGAGGTCCATTTAAGCTCAGCTCTGGGTCTTTAGTCCTTGCCTGAGTGATATCATTAAGTGTACCTGTCTCCAGCCCTGGCTCTGGCTCCTGTCTCCAAGCCTGGCTAGACGCCTCACTGAAGCTTCAGTGTGACTCCAGTCCTGTTTAGACCCTGTTGCCTGGATAGACTTCAGACACACATTGCAGTTTGTCTCCAAACCTGTCTCTGGTTCCTTTTGCTCCTGACTGGACTCCCCGGATGGAACCTGGACCTGGCTCATGGCTTTGCAGTGTCTGGGACTGTCAATGGACTCTATTACCATCACCCAGCTCTCCTCATGTATAGATGCTGTGGGACTGTTCCCTGGTTGGCAAGGCACTGTCCCTGCTGGAATCACCCTCAGCTTCCAACTTGCCTTCACTTCAGGAGCAGCCAGCCCTTGCTGCTCCCTGACACTTTGCTCGTCATTAATTCCTATCAAATTCAGTTTCATCAAGTGCATGCAATTGTTTTTCAGCCTCACTACTTTGCAACCAAAGCATAGGACTTAATTTTTATGTAGTGTCTATAATGACCAATTTTAAATCTTATATTTTTTAAAAAGGTACTAACCACACAGTTTTTTTGTTGTGGGGACCAGTGTGATTAATTAGTTTCTACAATACACATCTGTCTTGAGGTTAAAACAAATGGTTGGCTGCAATGTAAGCAACCTATGTGTCTCCAACTGAAGTTTTAAAAAAATTATCACATCAAAACTTTAAATGGTATTCTACACACAAGTGCAAGTAACAATTACATGGCACTAGTTCAGAAAAAAAAAGAAGTAGTTTCTTCTAGAGAGTACTGTATAAGCATCTGCAGTATAGGGACAACAACTCTTTAAACTGATGAGGGATAACAACAACCCCATGCAGCGCTACAGGATTGGGGCGGAGTGGCTCGAAAGCTGCCCGGCAGAAAAGGACCTGGGGGTGTTGGTGGACAGCCAGCTGAATATGAGCCAGCAGTGTGCCCAGGTGGCCAAGAAGGCCAACGGCATCCTGGCCTGTATCAGGAATAGTGTGGTGAGCAGGACTAGGGAAGCGATCATTCCCCTGTACTCGGCACTGGTGAGGCCCCACCTTGAGTACTGTGTTTACTTTTGGGCCCCTCACTACAAGAAGGACACTGAGGTGTTGAAGCGTGTCCAGAGAAGGGCTACAAAGCTGGTGAGGGGTCTGGAGGACAAGTCTTATGAGGAACGACTGAGGGAACTGGGGTTGTTTAGCCTGGAGAAGAGGAGGCTGAGGGGAGACCTTATCACCCTCTACAACTACCTGAAAGGAGGTTGTAGAGAGGTGGGGGCTGACCTCTTCTCCCTAGTGAAAAGTGACAGTACAAGAGGAAATGGGTTTAAGTTATGTCAGGGGAGGTTTAGACTGGATATTAGGAAACATTTTTTTCACTGAAAGGGTTATTAAACATTGGAATAGGCTGCCCAGGGAGGTGGTGGATTCTCCATCCCTGGAGGTGTTTAAAAAAAGGGTAGATGTGGTACTTAGGGACATGGTTTAGACGTGGTTTTGTCAGGTTAGGTTGATGGTTGGACTTGATGATCTTTAAGGTCCCTTCCAACCTCAGCAATTCTATGATTCTATGATTCTATAAATTAGTGTGTTACAAGAGTAATATAATGAAGTTGCCAAGCTACATAAATGAAGTCTATTTTAAAAGAAAGCTTGACTGCCCTGTTGTTCCATAATTACCTTCATTTTCTTTCCATTTACAGGTATTTTATTATTGCAAACACACAAGCATTTTTGGAGAACTCACCTTAGAGAATAAAAATAATCTCATCAGCTACCATATTTGTGTGTTCTCTTGTACTCTTACTTATACACCGACCCTCTCCTCCACTGGTACTATTCTTTCCTTTTACTAGTCTCTTTTCATATTTTTACTATCTGAGCAGCTATTAGCTCTCTGGAAGGAGACTACTAGCCTTGCTATTGCTCTTTTCTAAAGTGAAATAAATGCTTAAGGCAAAACTGGTGCTTCAAATGCAAATGTTATTCTTGAATTCCAGTTCAGACACCAACATTCAGATTATTTATCTCATTCTCTGGTAGGCACAATCAACATTGACATATGACAAAACATGACTGCTGCAGAATTTCCCTTCAGATACCTTACGCAGCACATACAAATACTCCTTGAATACATGACAAATCAGTCAAAGCTACTGCATGAAGAGCTCTTTTTTTTCCTTAATATAAAATATAGTGCTTCTATTGAAAGTAGTTGTGGAATAACAGTAGTAAACCACTTCTTTATTCTTGGCTCTTTAAATAGCCACAAAATACATCTCTAGTTTTATAATGGAAGATGGTACTTCTGAACATTATTGAGATCACAGAATCATAGAATGGTTTAGGTTGGAAGGGACCTTGAGAGATCATCTATTTTCAACCCCCCTGCCATGGGCAGGGACACCTCCCACTAGACCAAGTTGCTCAAAGCCTCGTCCAACCTGGCCTTGAACACCTCTAGGGATGGGGCCTCCACAAATTCCCTGGGCAATTTGTTCCAGTGCCTTACCACCCTTAAAGTGAAAAATTTCTTCCTAATATCTATTCTAAATCTATCCTCTTCCAGTTTGAAGCCATTACCCCTCGTCTGATCACTACATGCCCTTGTAAAAAGTCCCTTTCCAGCCTTCTTGTAGGCCCCCTTCAGATACTGGAAGGCCGTTATAAGGTTTCCCCGGAGTCTTCTCTTCTCCAGGCTGAACAACCACAACTCTCTCAGCCTGTCTTCATCGGAGAGGTGCTCCAGCCCTCGGATCATCTTCATGGCCCTCCTCTGAACTCGCTCCAACAGGTCCATGTCCTTCTTCTGTTGGGGGCTCCAGAGCTGGACACAATATTCCAGGTGGGGTCTCACGAGAGCAGAGCAGAGGAGCAAATCACCTCCCTTGACCTGCTGGCCATGCTTATTTTGATGCAGCCCAGGATACGGTCAGATGCAATATCCATAAAAATCTCTACTTAAAACAACTGAAATATATAGAAAAGATGAAAAATTAAACCATTACCCTCTGCAACAAAATTTTGGTTTGGACTTCAATAAAAATGGCACCACGAACATTTAGTAGGACATTACTTTGTTAGATTGATATCAAATTACAACATCAGAAGAAGTAAATACATATTGAGTATACATTCATAAAAGATAGATCTTCAAATATTTTATATGAAATACATCAAAACTGATTTTTAAAAATTAATGAATAGAAGGTTTTCATTAAATTTTCCATGTTACACAGAATCGCAGAATGGTCAGGGTTGGAAGGGACCTCTGGAGATCATCTAAGCCCAACCCCCCTGCCACAGCAGGGACACCTACAGCAGGTTGCACAGGATGGCATCCAGGCGGGTTTTGAATGTCTCCAGTGTGGGAGACTCCACAACCTCTCTGGGCAGCCTGTTCCAGTGCTCTGCCACCCTCAGAGTAAAGAAGTTCCTCCTCATGTTAAGATGGAACCTCCTGTGCTCCAGTTTGTGCCCATTACCTCTTGTCCTATCACTGGGCACCACTGAAAAAAGACTCATCTGCCTGGCACCCTCCCCTTAAGTATTTATAAGTATTGATAAGATCCTCCCTGAGTCTTCTTTTTTCTAGACTAAAAAGCCCCAAGTCCCTGAGCCTTTCCTCATAAGAAAGATATTCCAATCCCCTAATCATCTTGGTAGCCCTTTGCTGGACTCTCTCCAGCAGTTCCCTGTCTTTCTTGAACCGGGGAGCCCAGAACTGGACACAATGCTCCAGATGCGGCCTCACCAGGGCAGAGTAGAGGGGGAGGATGACCTCCCTCGACCTGCTGGCCACACTCTTCTTGATACACCCCAGGATGCCATTGGCCTTCTTGGCCACCAGGGCACATTGCTGCCTCATGGTCATCCTGTTGTCCACCAGGACTCCCAGGTCCCTTTCCACACAGCTGCTCTCCAGGAGGTCAGCCCCCAACCTGTACTGATGCATGGGGTTATTCCTCCCCAGATGCAGTACCCTACACTTGCCTTTATTGAACCTCATCAGGTTTTTTTCTGCCCAACTCTCCAGCCTGTCCAGGTCATGCTGTATGGCAGCACAGCCTTCCGGCATGTCAGCTACCCCTCCCAGTTTTGTGTCATCAGCAAACTTGTTGACGGTACACTCTATCCCTTCATCCAAGTCATTGATGAATATATTGAACAGGACTGGACCCAGTACTGACCCCTGAGGGACACCACTAGTTACTGGCTTCCAACTGGACTCTGCACCACTAACTACAACCCTCTGAGCTCTATCTGTCAACCACTGTTCAATCCACCCCACTGTCCATTCATCTAACCCACACTTCCTAAGCTTGCCTGTGAGGATGATGTGGGAGACAGTGTCGAAAGCCTTGCTGAAGTCAAGGTAGACAACAGCCACTGAATAAGCAGCTGTAAGTAGTGTCTGCTCACACACATTCTGGAGCTGCCTATAGTCTATCTAGGTGAGTCAAAAGTTAATTTACTTCCTCAACATCAGTCACAGGTCAAGGGAATATTAAGACAGACACATATTACTGCAGCTAGAAAGCGGCTTGTTAACAAAACGGTACCTAAACATACTGTTATACTGGCCAGGAGGGAACAACTGCACTTTGAAACTCAGACAGAAGTACACCATTCATTTCTTTGGAAGTATGCATTATAAAGAAGATAATGTTAACTGTTCAGCTTGCCTCCTGCTAGTTTAACAATATCATTAGAAACAGTAAAGGATGTGATCTTAAGACAATTTGAAGGTATACTTTGTAACACACTCAGAATCAAATTCTTACAAAAAAAACTAAAAAGCATATCAAAATCCCCTATATTGTCATGAGAATGAAAACATGTACATGAATAAAATGTATAAAACAATAAGTTCTTAAGGATTATACAAATTTACTGAAACTGTTAGTATAAAAGAAGATGTTTTTTTAAAACTTGGACGTTTTTTTAAACTGTTTGTGAGTAGGTTCAAGCTTCCCTGCTAACTGTATAAGCCTCTCAGCATTTCATAGAATCATAGAATGGTTTAGGTTGGAAGAGACCTTGAAGATCATCGAGTTCCAACCCCCCTGCCATAGGCAGGGACACCTCCCACTAGACCAGGTTGCCCAAGGCCACGTCCAGCCTGGCCTTGAACACCTCCAGGGACAGGGCTTCCACAACCTCTCTGGGCAACCTGTTCCAGTGCCTCTCCTCCCTTAAAGGGAAAAACTTCTTCCTAATGTTTAATCTAAACCTGCCCTCTTCCAGCTTAAAGCCATTCCCCCTTGTCCTGTCACTACATGCCCTAGTAAAAAGTCCTTCCCCATCTCTCCTGTAGGCCCCCTTTAGGTACTGGAAGGCCGCAATAAGATCTCCCCGGAGCCTTCTCTTCTCCAGGCTGAACAGCCCCAACTCTCTCAGCCTCTCCTCATAGGAGAGGTGCTCCAGCCCTCGGATCATCCTCGTGGCTCTCCTCTGGACACGTTCAAGCAGGTCCATGTCCTTCTTATGTTGGGGAATTTCCATCTCTTACAACAGATAATTTAATCTACAACAAACAATTTGGTCAACAGCAGAAAAATCAACACCTGCTGGGGGAGTGGGATATCTTTAATTTCTTGTTTTTCTCAGAATACTAAAAGTTTAATTTCAGGCCCTATGGTAACAACAATTATTATTTTTTTTAAAAAAGGGAAACAGACATGGTTCATTTTTAAAGAACCAAAAATGCACAAGTTTAAGAACAGATATTTTCCTGCATCACAAAGAACTAGATAAAAGATAATAACTATGAACAAGACTGTATGCTACTCCCAGACAGAACTGAGTAGTGACATTGCCTTTGTATCTCCAGAAATTTACCTTATGCCTAACACTGTATTCAAGTATGCTTAAAGTTCACAGACTCCTTTAAAAAAAAATAAATTACAGAAAGTCACAAGGTTGAAGATGATTATAAATTATTACCATACAAAGTAGATGACTTGTCCACAGAATAAGTTATACAAAGATGTCAGCAAAAGCAACATTCAAAATTGAGAATGTAGTTAAAAGTTAAAAATACCAACCATATTAATGTAATTAGTGTTTCCATCCTCATCATTCATCAACATGTGCTTAAAAGGCAAGATTTCCCACAGTGCCACAGGGAAGACCTATTACATTGGTCTAATACACTGAGAGCTATACACTGGTCTAATAATTCCTACTGCTGATTTGATCTGCATTTATTTCTTCCCCCAAAAAGAAACACCAGATACTGATTTTGCTCGTGTCTAGTTGAGTGAAAGGCCAAAGCAGCATGTTATTGAGGTAGATGGTATCAATTAAATTCTCAAGTTACATTGGATTTTGGAACTTAACTTCTTCTGAAACTCACTTGTGCATTTTGATACTGCCTGCTTTTGTGAAAAACAGCTTTAAATATGACAGTTCCTATCAGTCAGAAATACAAACCAACCCAACTGTCTTCTGGGCTTTTCCAATCATATATAAATATTGCATCAAGCTGAGATTTATAGTGGAATAACACGGTTAATTGAATCATAATGCTCAAACCTACATTAAGGCAACATCAAGGTCATTTTTGTAACCCAAAAAGTAGTATTTTCCCAGTATAAGTTAAACATGCTAAACAGTATATATTAAACTACCACCACTAAAGCAATTTTTATTATTTTGTTAACATAGTTTTGAAATTGTATCTATTGACAGTTGGCATTCAAATTCCCTTCTCCATGTATCCATATGGCATTTCATAATCTTTCTATTAATTTCTTAATTTGACAAATACATTTCTCTCAAATTTAGAGATACCAAATACTTGGTATTAGGAAATACCAATATGAAAGCCCTTTGGGGTTTTATTCTGGTTTGTTTTGAAAACAAAATAAGTGTAATTTTCAAATGCAGTGTCAGAACCTATTTTAAACCGTTTAGTCCCTGAAGGAAAATATTATGTCCTTCTGTTTTAGGATACTAGTGCCAACAAACCTCACCTCTACCCTCCCAGGGTTTTGGGGGGGTTGTTTTTTTAATATCTCCACTCCTCTTCAAATCTTCCAAGTAGAAAGAAGATTATTAGGTTCTCAAATCAGTCAATTAAGGGGAAAAAAGTTATTCTAACATGTAATAATGCATTTTTTAAAGATATGCCAGACTTCAGGTAAGTAACCCGCAGTTTTGAGCTCACAAAGACTAGTTGCCACAGAGGTGGTAAGAAAAGCTTTCAGCTGTCCTAGTGCAGAAGCAAGCACACTGCTTATTTACTAGTTATCTTTCAATATAAACATACCTTAAACGTCTTTCTTATTTTCTCTATTAAACCTTCTCTTGCTAAAAAGGCTGTCATAGAATCATAGAATCGTCTAGGTTGGAAAAGACCTTTAAGATCAAGTCCAACTGTTAACCTAGCACTGCCAAGTCCGCCACTAAACCATGTCCCTAAGCACCATGTCTACCCATCTTTTAAATACCTCCAGGGATGGTGACTCAACCACTTCCCTGGGCAGCCTGTTCCAATGCTTGATAACCCTTTCTGTGAAGAAATTTTTCCTAATATCCAATCTAAACCTCCCCTGACATAACTTGAGGCCATTTCCTCTTGTACTATCACCTGTTACTTGGGAAAAGAGACTGACATCCACCTCACTACAACCTCCTTTCAGGTAGTTGTAGAAGGCAATAAGGTATCCCCCGAGCCTCCTTTTCTCCAGGATAAACAACCCCAGTTCCCTCAGTCGTTCCTCATAAGACTTGGTCTCCAGACCCCTCACCAGCTTCGTTGCCCTTCTCTGGACACAATCCAGCACCTCAATGTCTTTCTTGTAGTGAAGGGCCCAAAACTGAATGCAGTATTTGAGATGCAGCCTCACCAGTGCCGAGTACAGGGGGACGATCACTTCCCTAGTCCTGCTCACTACACTATTCCTGATACAGGCTAGGATGCCGTTAGCCTTCTTGGCCACCTGGGTACACTGCTGGCTCATATTCAGCTGGCTGTCCACCAACACCCCGAGGTCCTTTTCCACTGGGCAGCTTTCCAGTCATTCTTCCCCAAGCCTGTAACATTGCATGGGGTTGTTATGCCAGGGGAGGTTTAGATTGGATATTTGGAAAAAATTTCTTCACAGAAAGGGTTAAGCATTGGAACAGGCTGCCCAGGGAAGTGGTGGAGTAGCCATCCCTGGAGGTATTTAAAAGATGGGTAGACATGGTTTTTAGTGGTGGTTTTCGGCAGTGTTAGGTTGATGGTTGGACTTGGACTTCCAACCTAGACAATTTATGATTCTATGAATCCTTTTCTGAAATTATGTATCTTGATTCTCCCTTTCAAGTAGGGAGATTGCAGAGGCTACTTAACAATATTTTTAGTATAAAACAGTAACTGAAAAGAGGAGAGATATGTTTCAGTGCCTACTTCATCAAGAAAATAATTATTTTACAAAAAATTATGCAATGAATGACATCCTTAACTATTCCTTCATACTGGCAAAACTACTACAGTATTTTGAAACATCTTTTCCTTGTTCCAAGGAAAATTTTATTATCACTCTTTCAATATGCGATGATTGCAAAGGTAACACTTTAAATAAGAGTCATAGTGCTCTTCCCTGCCTCTTCTCCAAGAAACCTGCAGATTTATGATCAGGCCATTCTCCTAAGGAATGTGAAACGTAACTTCCAGTCCCCCTCTAGGCAAATATCTCCAACTTCCCCCTTATTGAAAATATTAAGGGACAGTAATACTTCAGTCTCTCTCTGTGGCAGGGAAGGAATCTGGGGCACTATTTAAAATAAGACAATTCCTGAAAAAAAATGCCAACTTAAGAGTCTCTACCTACCATCTCCATGCTGTTCATTCCCACCCCTACTACATCCTACTATTTGTTCTGGAATAACTGCTTAAAAGGTAGAGCGGTAAAACTTTAAAACAAACAAAAAAATTATTTTTAACCTGAATCAGTTAACTGATCCAATTTACCACATAGCACAGGCAACAGTTATGTCAACACCACAGAAGACTAAAAGAAGGGCAGAAACAAGCAAACATGAACAGTAAGTTTCTGCATCAGCATAGAGGAATACCTAACTTCATATTCACAGATTCCAAAGCATTTTTATGAGACTGAGGATTAATTTTCAGCACTGTAAAACAGGTGCCATTTTAAGAGGGAGTAAGCAGCAGCAACCAAAGGGATAGAGCATAAAAACTGAAGAAAAAATAGTACAGCTATAGTCCTTTTTTCTTTGTATATGTGTGTATGTATAGCTTCCTGTGTGTATTTTTTATATAGATATGCATAAAACCCCCACAGAATAAAAAAAAAAATAATTATATTTTATGCATTTTTATGTTTAAAGATTTAAGTAGCATGGAGAAGCAAACCCTCCAAATCATAGTAAATGCCACTGAACTATATTTTTTCCTCCTGACTAGAAGGGAGTCTTACAAAAACATGTCCTGCAACACGCACAGAAGAGAACACATGCACACACTGGACTTTCAACACAGGTCTCTGCACTGAAGAAACAAACAACAAAGCATCACCAAAAAATATAAAGCGATTTCCAGCATTATTTCCAGGAGTAAAGAGCAGAAAGAGCAGCTACATATCCCCTGAAAAAAAGTAACAGAACTTGGGGAGGAGAAGGAAAAGAAAAGCTATAGGGCAAAGAAGAGGGCAAAGGGGAGTAAAACTCTGGGAAGACCATGGAGCCATCACCTTCTCCGGCTCCCTGGCCACGGAGCAAACGCTGCCCATCACGCCGGAGCTCCTCTGCCGTTTAGACCAGCTCCCGGTCTCCGAGCGCCACAAGGACTCCGAGCGAGCGGTCACAGCGAGGAAGACAGCAAGGACAGACACGGACAGACACGCACAGCCCCGGAGGAAGGCCTCAGCCAGGCGCCCGCTGGCAGCCCGGCCGCCCCCTGCTCGCGACGGTGCCCTGCGCGGCCCCCTCCCCGGCCCAGCGCCCGAGGCGGCCGCGGCGAAGCCCTAGGCCCGGATCAGGCTCCTCGGGAGCGCGGCGGACCCCTCGCTGCAGCGGTGACGGCCAGGCAGCCGGCGGAGCACCCGCGGTGCCCGTTACCTGGCCGGCGACAGGCGGGCCACGGCAACCCCGGTCCCCACGACAAGGTGCCTCAGAGTCGCTGACATTGAGAGAGCCACCACCACAACACTTTCCGCAGCTGCTGGGAGACGGCAGCGTCGCAGGGCCAAACCTCCTCCGCCCAGACAGGAAACGCGAAGGTGAGGGCGAAAAGAGGGAGCAGGAGGGGCGGGCAGGGAGGAGCATAGGGTGCAATGGAGAGAGGGCTGGGGAAGGGGAGAAGGGAAAGGGTGGGGAACTTCTGGTCCCCCATCGCTAGTACTGAAGAAGGTCGGGCTTGATGCCCTGAGCCCCTCAGAGGAGCCATGCTCGCATTTGAGGCTCAGGCGCCCCTTTCCCCTGGTGCCCACCCCAGCCATGCATTTGGCCCAGAAACATTTTCTAGCAGCTTTGGGCATGATGCCATCTCCTCGATGGCAGGGGCTGAGCCCCTGGGAGGGATGGCGCAGGCCTCCAGGCCCAGGAGCCTCATTCCTCTCCTGGTAGGGTGGCTGGCTGGATGTGCCCCAGCACCCTGTGTGTGTGTCACCGGTGCGGGCCAGCAAGGTGGGGAGGGCATGGTGGCCTCCGAGCCCTGGTGCCCCAAATGCCTAGAGCCCGTCCTGGTTGGGCACAAAAGCTGTCAGATGGATATTTTTGGCCCCGTTCTTTCCCATTATGTTTCGCAGACAAAACAGCGCACTCCATTCAAAGAAATCAAAGCTCTGATGTGTCTTCTTGCAGCTGTTTTTTAACATATTTCTTAGTTTCGTTATCTAAAATGGATTCATGTTCTTGGTTCACTAAGATAAGCAAGTGTCTGACATACTGTGGTACTTTTAGGAACTCTCTTTTGATTATAAACCAATTATAGCCTTATTTTCTATATTCAAAAAAAGACTTACAAGACCCCTGTACTCTTAAAGTGGAGTCATATTTTTAATACATAAACTGTAAAAGGGAAGTAAATAACAGTACTTATGTCCTGTAAGCAATATGGCACTGTGTTCATGCTTAAAGACGACAGATTGCTATAAATGAAGAGTCAAATACGATCATGTTCACTGCCAAAACCTAAAATGACATAAAATTTCCAGAAATGTGTGGTGCAAAAGCACAGTGTTATACTGGGATCTGTAATACTGTGAAGGACTGAAAAGTTTTTGGTTCTGGGGTAAAAAGGTGGTATTCTTAAAATTATTCTAATTATTTTTATATTAAAAATCTGTTGACATTTTGAAAAAAGCTTAGCTAAAGTTTCAGCTTAATTTTTACTGAAAAACTGAAAAGAAAATTTAGAAGTTTGTTAAACAAAAAGGTGGTGAAGTTCCTACAGAAGGAGATGTTGGTTTTGACTAACTGTTTCTACATTGCTCCAGGAGAAGCTGCCCTTGTTCTCTATTTTGAAAACACAGTTTGACAGGGTCATATACAAAAATTCATAGAATCATAGAATGGTTTAGGTTGGAAGAGACCTTGAAGATCACGGAGTTCCAACCCCCCTGCCATAGGCAGGGACACCTCTCACTAGACCAGGTTGCCCAAGGCCACGTCCAGCCTGGCCTTGAACACCTCCAGGGACAGGGCTTCCACAACCTCTCTGGGCAACCTGTTCCAGCGCCTTACCACCCTTAAAGTGAAAAACTTCTTCCTAATGTTTAATCTAAACCTGCCCTCTTCCAGCTTAAAGCCATTCCCCCTCGTCCTATCACTACATGCCCTAGTAAAAAGTCCTTCCCCATCTCTCCTGTAGGCCCCCTTTAGGTACTGGAAGGCCGCAATAAGATCTCCCCGGAGCCTTCTCTTCTCCAGGCTGAACAGCCCCAACTCTCTCAGCCTCTCCTCATAGGAGAGGTGCTCCATCCCTCTGATCATCCTCGTGGCTCTCCTCTGGACATGCTCCAGCAGGTCCATGTCCTTCTTATGTTGGGGACTCCACAGATGGATGCAGTACTCCAGGTGGGGTCTCACGAGAGCGGAGTAGAGGGGCAGAATCACCTCCCTTGACCTGCTGGCCACATATCTTCTGATGCAGCCCAGGATACGGTTGGCCTTCTGGGCTGCGATCGCACATTGCTGGCTCATGTTGAGCTTCTCATCAATCATCACCCCCAGGTCCTTCTCCAAAGGGCTGCTCTCCAGCCATTCCCCGCCGAGCCTGTATTTGTGCTTGGGATTGCCCCGACCCAGATGTAGGACCTTGCACTTGGCCTTGTTGAACTGCATGGCTTGGGCCCACCTCTCCAGCCTGTCCAGGTCCCTCTGGATGGCATCCCTCCCCTCCAGCGTGTCTGCCTCGCCAAACAGCTTGGTATCATCAGCAAACTTGCTGAGGGTGCACTCTATTTCACTGTCCATGTCACTGACAAAGATGTTGAATAGTACAGGTCCCAGTACCGACCCCTGAGGAACGCCACTCGTCACTGCTCTCCACTTGGACACCGAGCCATTGACCGCAACCCTTTGAGTGCGACCATCCAGCCAGTTCTTTATCCACCGAGTGGTCCATTTATCAAATCCATGTCTCTTCAATTTAGAGACCAGGATATCGTGTGGGACAGTGTCAAATGCTTTGCACAAGTCCAGGTAGATGACATGAGTAGATCTTCCCTTGTCCACTGCCGCTGTAACCCCTTCGTAGAAGACCACCAAATTTGTCAGGCATGACTTGCCCTTGGTGAAGCCATGTTGGCTGTCGCCAATCACCTCCTTGTTTTCTATGTGCCTCAGCAGAGTTTCCAGGAGGATCTGCTCCATGATCTTGCCAGGCACAGAGGTGAGACTGACTGGCCTGTAGTTCCCCGGGTCTTCCTTGTTTCCCTTTTTGAAAATAGGGGTTATGTTTCCCCTTTTCCAGTCGGCAGGAACCTCGCCAGACTGCCACGACTTCTCAAATATGATGGCTAGTGGCTTCGCGACTTGATCTGCCAGTTCCCTCAGGACCCGCGGATGTATCTCATCAGGTCCCATGGACTTGTGCACCTTCAGGTTCCTCAGGTGGTCTCTCACTTGATCTTCATCTACAGTGGGCGGTGCTCCGTTTTCCCAATCCTCTCCTTTGCAATCTGCGTCTTGGGCAGTGCGGCTGCTGTCCTTGTCTGTGAAGACTGAGGCAAAAAAGTCATTGAGTACCTCAGCTCTGTCTCTGTCCCGGGTAACCAGTTCTTGCGTTTCCTTCCGGAGAGGGCCTACATTTTCCCTCGTCTTTCTTTTCTCACTGACATACCTATAGAAGGATTTTTTGTTTGTCTTAATGTCCCTGGCCAGATTTAGTTCTAACTGCGCTTTAGCTTGTTTAACCTGCTCTCTGGCTGCTCGAACGATTCCTCTGTAATCCTTCCAGGCTACCCACCCCTGTCTCCACTCCCTATAGGCCTCCTTTTTTCTTTTGGTCACTTCCAGGAGCTCCTTGTTCATCCACGCAGGCCTCCTGGCTTTTCTGCCTGCCTTCCTCTTTATAGGAATGCATTGCTGCTGTGCTTGGAGGAGGTGGTCCTTGAATATTAACCAACTTTCTTGGACCCCTCTTCCTTCCAGCGCTTCATCCCACGGCACCATACCAAGCAGATTCTTCAAGAGGCCAAAGTCAGCTCTCCTGAAGTCCAGGGTCGTCAGCCTGCTGCGCACCTTCCTCGTTGCCTTGAGGATTTCAAACTCGACCATTTCGTGGTCACTACAGCCCAGGCTACCCTTGAGTTTGACCCTGTCAACCAGCCCCTCCTTGTTGGTAAGAACAAGGTCCAGCATGGCTCCTCTCCTCGTCGGCTCCTCAACCACTTGGAGAAGGAAGTTGTCCTCAGTGCAATCCAGGAACCTCCTGGATTGCCTGTGCCTGGCTGTGTTATCCTTCCAACTGATGTCAGGGTGGTTGAAGTCACCCATGAGAACCAAGGTCTGTGAACGTGATGCCGCCCCTATTTGTCTATAGAGGGCTTCATCCACTTGGTCTTCCTCGTCGGGTGGCCTGTAGCATACCCCCACTGTAATGTCCCCTGCTCCCGATTTCCCTGTAATCTTGACCCATAGGCTCTCAGTTGGCTCTGTATCCTCCCCTAGGTTGAGCTCCATGCATTCCAGCTGCTCATCAACATATAAGGCAACACCACCTCCTTGTTTCCCTTGCCTGTCTCTCCTGAAGAGCCTGTACCCTTTCATGCCGACGCTCCAGTCATAGGAGTCGTCCCACCAAGTTTCTACGATGCCCATGAGATCGTAGCCTTGGAGGCGTGTACACATCTCTAATTTCTCCTGCTTGTTCCCCATGCTCCGCGCATTTGTGTAGAGGCACTTCAGCCATGTCTTCATTGAGGCTGATTTGGTTGGAGCAGCTGTAATTACTTTGTGCTGCTTTCCAGTTGGTGTTGCGTGAAAGGGCAGAACAGTTTGGCAGAAAACAAACCCCCTTGCGTTCTAACACTCCTCACCGAGGTGGGAGGCTAGGTGCGGCTAGGCTTGAATTCTGAGTGATGCCCAATTGGTGTTAAAGGGCGATTGAATTTGGCAGAAAATAAACCCCCTTGCGTTCTAACACTCCTCACCGAGGTGGGAGGCTAGGTGCGGCTAGGTTTAAATTCTGAGTGATGCCCAATCCACCACTATCAGTCCAGTCGCGTTTAATATATATATTAAACTATCACAATTCTGGATACACTAATAGTGGACTGCACCCTCAGTCCAGTCGTGCTCATGAACTACCACGGCCACTTTTATGGTCGCGTTCAATGAGAAACCAAAACGACCAGCTACTTAAGCAGCACAGTTTATTTTAGCAACAGTACATAAGTTCTTATGGATTGCCGGTGATAAATACACTGTCTGCAAAGCACGTGCAAATAAAAGTGTTGTTAGTTATACAAAACGCGCGACAAAGTTACATACAGTACAGCCTGGCTATAAACATAGGAAAAAGACTCTCTAGAGAGATTTCTAAGTTTTGAGGAAACACTTGGTATAGTTTAAGTCTTACCCAAAGGCGTCCCTATGGGGGGGAAGAAAGGCTCAGCCCGTCGGCTGGTCCCGGAAATCGAAGGCAGTTTTGATAGAGTCCTCCTCGACTTGTTCACAATGGTGTCTTCCCTAACATCCCCCCTTTTTTGGGCTATTTTTATACTATTTTTTACCTTCAAGGTGGAGTTTGAGTGACTTTAGTCATAAATACTTTTATTATGATTGGTGTAAAATTCTCTCGCTTCGCACTTAAAGGTATAGTTTACCAAAAATTCAGGGCGCAGACTCAAGGAGGAGTGGTCGCACCTTGGAGGCGGGTAGCCTTTGGGATGGAGGTGTGTTTTGGTATTATAATGACATTATAATGAGCAAAGTTCACACAAAGGATGGCATTTTGTCAAAATTTGACAAACTGTTGTCTCAGGGTAGCAAGTGAGCAGCTTATCAGTTCCATAGGACCATCTCATTCCCATATCTGCTGATTATCACAGGGTTTGGCCGTGGAATCTCCACCCCACTCCATCCCCGTGTTGCTCGGCGAGCGATATTGTGCAGGGAATCACAGATGTAGTGGATTCTTCGCATACCAGCTGCGGCTGTATTCTACCTTAGGAGCCTTTTTGATTTTAAGCTTTTTCCTTAATGTGTGAACAATGCTGAATTTTCTGTTATTTTAGTAATTATTCCACAGTTGGCATTCCTTTGCCCTGTATTAACAGTGCCTCCCGATTGACTCCCGTTGGTCCAGGAGCTCCTAGCTCATCTACATGAGGGTTTGAGCATACTGCAGCATAGCTGGCACATCTTGGAGCTGATGGCTGCAGGCCCTCACCAGCGCCCTGTTCCCCTTTCCTTGATGTAACTTCCTTTGGCTGTTCATGGGCAACCCTGATAATACCCCCTTCCCCCATCAAATTTAGTTTAAAGCCCTGTTAACAAGCCCTGCCAATTTTTGGGCAAAACCCCTTCTCCCTCTTTGAGTGAGCCAGCCCCCATCTGATGCCAGCAGGCCTGATGCTGCATAGGTCATTCCATTGTTAAAAAACCTAAAGTTGTGGCGTTGACACCATCCACGGAGCCATGTATTAACAGATTGAGCTCATCTGTTCCTTTCAATGTCATTGCCCACAACAGGAAGTAGGATGAAAAAATCACCTGTGCTCCAGATCCCTGTAGTGACTGACCCAAGGCCCTGATATCCCTTTTAATCATCCTTGCACTCCGATCTGCACATTCATCGCCCCCCACATGGAACAGGAGCAGTGGATAGTAGTCCGAGGGCCGCACCAGGCTAGGGAGTCTCTTAGCGATGTCCCTAACCCATGCCCCCAGGAGGCAGCAGACTTCCCTGAGAGTGGGGTCTGCCCTACATACTGGGCCCTCAGTCCCGAGTCACCCACGACTATAGCCCTCCTTTTCTTCCTTGTAGCAGTGGTCTTAATGCTGTGAGCAGGCCTTCCCACTCCTAGCATCTCCTGTGATGTAGTAGGACTGTCCGCCTTGTTGTCCTTTGGCTGTTTTACCATGCCCAGGGCCTCGTACCTGTTGTATAATGGTACTAGGGGAGGGGAGGCGGGCAAGGAGGGGGCTCGCTTGCTGCCCCTACTGCAGACTTGCCTCCATTCATCATTTTTCAGTAGGCCTCTGCCTTCCGTCCCTTCAGCCCTACAGGGCAAGGAAATGATATCCCTGTGGTCTTTTTTTATTTCCGGTGTCTGGTCCAGCCTCTCTTTCAAGGAGCTCAAGGCCTGGATCCACCAGTCTATTTCTTTCTCACTCTCCCTGGTACTCCTTAGTCGCTCAACTTTGCCCCTGAGCTCTGCCACCAGGCTCAGCAGATCATCCACTTGCTCACACCTTACACAGCCATTATTACTGCTACCACTTGCTCCTAGAGCAAGGCTGTGGCACTCCCTGCAGCCGGAGGCCTGGGTGCCTGTGTGCTTCCGAGGGAGCGCTGTCTGTGTTGCTGCATCTGCTCTGGCCGGTGCTGAGGACAAGGCCTTCCAGCGGGTGGGGACCATGCCTGCGCTTCTCTTACCAGGTGAACCCACCTCTGGAACCAGCAGAAATGGAAGCACCCTCAGCGCCCTTCCTGCATGCCCTTCTGCGCGAACCGCCACGCCACGCCACGCCACGCCACGCCACGCCACGCCACGCCACGCCACGCCACGCCACGCCACGCCACGCCACGCCACGCCACGCCACGCCACGCCACGCCACGCCACGCCACGCCACGCCACGCCACGCCACGCCACGCCTGCCCGCTCTGGTCGCTGTGTTCCCTAGGGCTGCCTCTTATGGGAGTGGGAGAGCCGCCGTTGCCGCTGGTCCCGCCCCTTCACGTCAGCTGCTCTCCCTCGAGCCGCCGGCGCCCTGCGGGTCCCTGTGCCGCTCTAGCGCTTCCCTGGCTCAAAAAAGTTCTGAAAAAGGCCCTTTTTCGCTGAGATCAGCCAGCTCCGCTGCAGACGTGCCTGCACCGGAGCTGCTCGTCTCGGCGAATCAAATTCTTCACAAGCAAGTAAATGCAGCATTTTCCTGCCCCAAATAAAGGAAGACAGAAGAGGAATAGCTCTAATGAAAAGCTAAACAAACTTTCAAGGAATGTTTTCTGCAGTTATCAAATCAACAGAGCATTAATTTCCAATGAGAACAAACAAACAACACCCTTGTATTATATAATCCTAATTAAACGTCAGACCTAGAGCCATTTTTTCATAGTATTTGCATTAAGCAAAGGTTGCAAAACACTTTCTATTGTAAATCATCCTGTTAGAACTTTCCACTCTTGAATATGTAATTTTCTATGCTTTCTTCCCATCAAATATTTCAGAATTGTGGGAAAATGAAAACGTATACTGTTTATCCCTTTCAAAACAGCAGCAAAACTGCAGTAAAAGAATAAAAGTGAAAAATCGTTCTGGGCAGCATAATACAAAGACATGGTAAGGACAGTGGTTTACAAATTGGGTGCTTTGACGGGAAATTTTAACCTTTTACTTTTTTCCTGTAAGAGTAAGGTTGTACAGCTTTACTCCATGGCCAAGCAAATAAATTCTGGTACAATTAATTTCATAGTCTTGAATAAACTGCAGTTAGCAGTGACAAGCAGAATTCTAGAGATATTCCTTAATGTATTGTTGCTTTGAATTGGTTTGTTTTATTCTGAGTGGTGTAGAGGAACTATGTAGGAAACAATAGCATCAGTCTCAAAGATCTCAACAGTCTAATGTGGCAAAGTACTGGTAGAAAAGGGGTACAACATACAAGCAAATTGGTTATACTGGCTATAGCTATATGTATTCTCAGTTCCATTTTGTTTGTTGGTTGTATCACTTTTACATACATAAACTATCATTTCAGTGTTGGATAACTCAGATTCTGACCCTTCAGACATCGAAGCATGACAGTAGCTTAACATGCACTGTTATTCACATTAATTAAATTTCATAGGACTGGAACTTAGTTTTTAAAATACTAATTTTTAGTTTGAAAAGCAAATAAGAGCTTACTCTGTAAGTAGTGACTCTTTTGGCTCCATTCTGTGCAGAATAATTTCTTTGCTGATGAAATATCAGCTGCAGTTATGCTTACAGGGGTTTTTTTTTAACATTTGCAGTACAACAAAGACTATTTCTCTTATATAGTCCTTTGCAAGCCTTACCATGCTTTAGGTGCCAGGATAAATTTAATGGGAGATTTTGTCCCAGATGTCAGTTTCTGCATTAAAAGATGAGTTAGCATAAGAACATGATGTTTTGGGATTTTAGTATTTATTTACATTCTCTATATAACAGCCAGGTTGGTAAGGAAGCTGACAATATTCTCAAAGTCTGTTTGATTGCGTATGAAATTTAAAGTGCAGAGCTGTCTGCCCCCTTGGTATGGGGGAATAAAACATCTCAGCTCATACGGGAGAAAAAAATTAAAACCAGGCAGCGCCAGCCCCATTGTAAGCTTCACATGCAATCAAATGGCCTTGCAGGGAAACTCCTCTTCCTGGCTGCACTGCTGCCACTGGTGAACCACAATTTAAAAAAATAGTCACTTTTTATACTCCCTACTTTCAAGCTAGACACTGACATGTGAACCAAAATCTTCTTTTTAAATATTGCCCAGGAGGCCACCAAAGAATCCTAGCTGACCCCCTACCATCAGAGTGAGCGATGGTTGGCTGCTGGTGTTGCAGCTCACTTCCCCCAGGCTGCCACCCTGAGAGATCCCACCATCCACCGTCGGTGTGAGTGACATTAACCCACTGGGCTTTTAAAACACTTTTCAGGTCCGTCATCTTGGAGAGATAGCTTCCTTCAAACACACCATCAGGGTGAGTGACATCAGGCCACTGGGGTTTAAAATATAGACCCTCAGGCTTGTTAAGCTGACACTGATGAGAAAACTGCTTTTATTGTTTTACATCAGCAGGGACCTCTTTGTCTTTTTTTTTGCATTGTTTACTTAGAAGCCAGCCTTCCCCCTCCCCAACTCCCACCCCAGACAATTATTAACATCTGTAGGATAATTTCTACTTTTTTTGTTTTTGAAACTGGAGGTAAAGCAGATTTTAGTCTTTGAATTTTTATAGCCATCTGCTTTCTCATATGATTTTTGATAGATCCTGGGTGTCCTTATTTGTTAGTGGGAGAGTCTTAGAATAATAAAAGGAGAGCAATTCTTAGAGATTCTAGTCCTTTTAGTCATCCAGGGCAGACACTCCTTGATCAATAATGATAATCATTCTTCTCTTAGCTTTTCCTGAGGTTCATGGAAAATTAAGACTTCAGGAAATGTTTCTCTCCAGTCTTGACAGAGTATAAGTCTGGCTGGTGCTTGGTCTTCCAAATTAAAAAAATAATTAAAAGGCTCCTCTCTAGCCAACCATCATATACGTGACGTTTTGAATAGGTTTTGAACCCTAAATTCAGGTGATGAGATTTTAGGGGCTTTGTGAAATAGTACATGGGATTTAGGATAAAAAACCCTAAACTGGTTAATATGGAAGAAAAAGATTTAAAATTGTGATTGTATAATATTGCTGAAAACACTATATCATAGAATAATATGCAGTGCATTAGAAGTACCATTTTTCTGAACTCTATTTCCCTTTCATTCAAAATTAGGAAATGTTTCTCAATATATTACTGAAAAGTAGTGATTTCTTCCAAATATTTACATCTTAAGGTTTCTAATTCTTTATGAAAACAGCAATTATAGGTAAGATAGAATAAATACATGCATTTGAGAATTTAGAAATATAAGTTCTGAGAAAGATTACTTGGTTAATTGTTAATTTATTTAAAGGTTCAGAATAGGCCTATATTGAAACTAACACTTTTTGTCTGATTTGCAATTTTATTTTCTTTTTCTTTGCTCTGTGCCATTTGAAGCTCTTTTCTCACTGATCTGATCTTCACTTGGATACATAAACTCATTTTGGAGTCAGATTTCATAAGATGCAATGTGCAGAGTACCATCACTTTAAGAGAAATTTGAATGTTTTTTAATATAGTTTTTAAATATTCTCTCTCTTCTTCAGTTTACCTATTTTTTGAATGGTATCAACTACAGATAGATACTGAATGGCACCAGTTTCACTGAAGGAAGAGGCTTTTTAATGTTTATAGATATTAGCAGGTAATTATTAAAAATATGCAATATGTAGAAAAAATTAATTTTGATGAAGCAACTGGGCTGTCCAATAAGATACATATGAAAAGAATTTGCTTTAGCCTTATAAGAACTGAAATACAGAACAGAAATATAGAAACAGTGCAACACTAAATCAGACTGAGGTCCTTTCCTGTCAGCATGAAAGTAGCCCTAAATAGTCACTACTACCAGATGCTTCTGCAGGCAAAGATGACATTGAGTCTTCCACACTGAAGTTCTCATCTTAAGTAAAATCCTTAAACATTAAGGTTTCTCCTACTCCTAAAAGTTCTTTTAAAGATGCAGTTTTTATGAGCCTGATGGTGGTAAACACCACAAGCCAGTCACGTGTTGTGTGGGGTTTTTAAAATTATTGTCCTAAGTTTTGAATTAGCCCCACCTCACTTTCATATAAACGGGACTTTCAAGGCCAAGTGCTTGTTTCTGCCCCATAGTGTATTGGGTTTGCGTGACAAGGTCTTGGTAGCAGGGGGGCTACATGGGTGGCTTCTGTGAGAAGCTGCTAGAAGCTTCCCCTATGTCCGATAGAGCCAATGCCAGCCAGCTCCAAGACAGACCCTCCACTGGCCAAGGCCGAGCCAAACAGTGACATTGGTAGCTCCTCTGTGACAACATATTTAAGAAGGGGGGGGGGGTAATCAACTGGGCAATTGCAGTCAGAGTGAGGAGTGAGAATATGTGAGAGAGACAACTCTGCAGACACCAAGGTCAGTGAAGAAGGAGGGGGAGGAGGTGGTCCAAGCACCAAAGAAGAGATTCCCCTGCAGCCCATGGTGAAGACCATGGTGAGGCAGGCTGTTTCCCTGCAGCCATGGAGGTCCACAGTGCAGCCCATGGAGGACCCCACGCCAGAGCAGGTGGATGCCTGAAGGGTGCTGTGACCCCATGGAAGCCTGCACTGGAGCAGGCTCCTGGCAGGACTTGTGACCCTGTGAGGGACCAACGCTGGAGCAGTCTGTTCCTGAAGGATTGTACCCCATGGAAAGGACCCATGCTGGAGCAGTTCGTGAAGAACTGCAGCCCATGGAAGGACTCACATTGGAGAAGTTCACGAAAGACTGTCTCCTGTGGGAGGGACCCCATGCTGGAGCAGGAGAACAACATGAGGAGTCCTCCCCTTGAGGAGGAAGGAGCGGCAGAGACAACATGTGATGAACTGACTGCAACCCCCATTCCCCACCCCCCTGTGCTGCTCAGGGGGAGGAGGCAGAGAAATTGAGAGTGAAGTTGAGCCCGGGAAGAAGGGAGATATGGGGGGGAAGGTGTTTTAAGATTTGGATTTATATTTCATTATCCTCCTCTGATTTTGATTGGTAATAAATTAAATTAATTTTCCCAAGTCAAGTGTGTTTTGCCTGTGACAGTAATTGCTGAGTGATCTCCCTGTCCTTATCTCAACCCATAAGCTTTTTATCATATTTTTCCTCCCCCTGTCCAGCTGAGGAGGGGGAGTGATCAAGTGGCTTGGTGGGCACCTGGCATCCAGTGAGGAGCAACCCATCACACAGAAGCAAGAACTGGATCCCAGGCTTCTGCAGTTCAGAACCACAGAAAAGACAGAATCTAACTGCTGTGCTGTAAAATTTGCAAGAGGTTTTAAGGAGTGCTTTTGCTTTTTCTCTTGGCTATAACAATCTGTATGCGATTTACCATTGTACGCCTGTTTTCTTGACCAGACTGAAGAAAGTGCTACTTCTAGCTCTCTTTGTGCTGTTTGCAGGAGTTTGTGTGTTGCTCCAAGCACACTGGTATGCAGGCTCTCATGCTACCAGCATACACCAACTGGCTCCTGTGTCTAGCATGTTCTGGGAAAGGGCAGTGTTTATTCAGCTCTGTGAAGTTTTGGGATTCCCCTCCTGTGGAAATCCCCAGGTCCCCATCTGGTCAAAAGGCTGACTGTAGTATATCTTGTGTGAGGACTGATTCATCTGTCCCAGACCTAGCATTGCAAACCCCATCTGTTCAGAAGTGAGAAGTTGGGCCCAAAATTTCATGAGTTTGTTAAAAAAAAATAATTAAGTAATAAAAGCACGGGTTGCCTCCAGACTTTTGGGCCCTTTTGGTTTACTCAGTTTGTATATTCAAATTATCCTGCAGAACCATGATTGTGGATCTTTGTTGTAAAATGAAAATTAAGTTTTCTCTTAAGTGCACAGTTTGAGAGTATAAGATTCACGAGAGCTGCTAAAAAGTCTGCAATATCTGTGACTGTCCATACAGAAATAAAAGATGGATGTCCCTACAGCAACTGGAATCTGAAATCAAGAGATTGCAAAAAGGAAGGCAATATCCCAGTTGGGTTACGCTTCCTTTGGCTCTGAGTACTTTGGATAAGGAATCGTAAGTTCTGTATCTGTCTACCTTATGCACTGTCATGCTGGATCTGGAAGAGGTCACACATGCATTTCTGCACCTTCTGTATTTGGATGGAAGTCATCACAATCAGAGAATCACGGAAGTTTCAGAGTTGGAAGGGACCTCTAGAGATCATCTAGTCCAACTCCCCTGCTAAAGCAGGATTGCCTAGAGCACATTACTCAGGACTGCATCCAGGCGGGTCTTGAAAATCTCCAGAGAAGGGAACTCCACAACCTCCCTGGGCAGCCTGTTCCAGTGCTCTGTCACCCGAACCGTAAAGAAGTTTTTCTGTGTATTTCAACAGAACTTCCTATGTTCCAACTTGTGCCCATTGCCCCTCGTCCTGTCACTGGGAACCACTGAAAAGAGTCTGGCTCCATCCTCCTTCGATCCACCCTGTAGATACCTGTATGCCAAAATAAGGTCTCCCCTCAGCCTTCTCTTCTCCAGGCTAAGGAGTCCCAGCTCTCTCAGCCTTTCCTCATAAGGGAGATGCTCCAATCCCTCAATCATCTTTGTTGCCCTACACTGGACTCTCTCCAGTAGTTCCCTGTCTCTCTGGAACTGGGGAGCCCAGAACTGGACACAGTATTCCAGTTGTGGCCTCACCAAGGCAGAGTAGAGGGGGAAAATGACCTCCCTCGACCTGCTGGCCACACACTTCCCTATGCAGCCCAGGATTCCATTGGCCTTCCTGGTGACAAGGGCACATTGCTGGGTCATGGATAATTTACTATCTACCAGGACCCCCAGATCCTTCTCCTCAGAACTGCTTCCCAGCAGGTCCACCCCTAACCTATATTGGTGCCTAGCATTCTTCCTCCCCAGGTGCAGGACCTTACACTTGCTCTTGTTGAACCTCATTAGGTTCTTCTCTGCCCAGCTCTCCAGCCTGTCCAGGTCATGCTGGATGGCAGCGCGGCCCTCTGGAGTGTCAGCCACCCCTCCCAGTTTGGTATCATCAGCAAACTTGCTGAGGATACGCTCTGTCCCCTCATCCAGGTCATTGATGAATATATTGACCAAGATCGGACCCAATATTGACCCCTGGGGGACACCACTGGTTACAGGCCTCCAACTTGACACTGCTCCATTAATCACAACCCTCTGAGTTCTGTCACACAGCCAGCTCTCAATCTACCTCGCTGTCTCCTCATCTAGCCCACACTTCTTCAGCTTCCTAATGAGGATGTTACAGGAGACTGTGGAATAATTACTAAAATAATAAAAAATACAGCATTGTTCACACATTAAGGAAAATTATAAAATCAAAAGGTTTCTAGGGTAGAATACAGCCGCAGCTGGTATGCGAAGAATCCACTACATCTGTGATTCCCTGCACAATATTGCTTGCAAAGCAACATGGGGATGGAGTGGGGTGAAGATTCCACGGCCAAGCCCTGTGATAATACAGCAGATATGGGAACGAGATGGTCCTATGGAACTGATAAGCTGCACACTTACTACCCTGAGCCAACAGTTTGTCAAATTTTGACAAAATGCTGTCCTTTGTGCGATCTTTGCTCATTATAATGTCATTATAATACCTAAACACACCTCCATCCCAAAGGCTACCCACCTCCAAGGTGCGACCACTCCTCCTTGAGTCTGCACCCTGAATTTTTGGTAAACTATACCTTTAAATGTGAAGCGAGAAAATTTTACACCAATCATAATAAAAGTATTTATGTCTAGAGTCACTCAAACTCCACCCTGAAGGTAAAAAGTAGTATAAAAATAGCCCAAGAAAGGGGGAATATCAAGGAAGACACCATCGTGAACAAGTCAAGGAGGACTCCATCAAAGACTGCCTTTGACTTCCGGGACCAGCCGACGGGCTGAGCCTTTCTTCCACCCCATAGGGACGCCTTTGGGTAAGACTTAGACTATACCAAGTGTTTCCTCGAGAAACTTAGAAATCTCTCTAGAGAGTCTCTTTCCTACATTTATAGCCAGGCTGGATTGTTTGTAACTTTTGTTTGTATAACTAACAATACTTTTATTTGCACGTGCTTCGCAGACAGTGTATTTATCACCGGCAATCCATAAGAACCTATGTATCTGTTGCTAAAATAAACTGCGCTGTTTAAGTAGCTAGTCGTTTTGGTTTCTCACTGAACACAACCAAAGAGTGGCCGTGGTAATTCATGAGCACAACTAGACTGAAGGTGCAGTCCACTATTAGTGTATCCAGAATTGTAATAGCTTAATATATTAAACGCGACTGGACTGATAGTGGTGGATTGGGCATCACTCAGAATTTAAACCTAGCCGCACCTAGCCTCCCACCTCAGTGAGGAGTATTAGAACACAAGGGGGTTTGTTTTCTGCCAAATTACTTTGCCCTTTAACGCAACAGAGACAGTGTCAAAAGCCTTGCTGAAATCAAGGTAGATGGCATCTATTGCTCTCCCCTCATCTAGCCAACCAGTTATAACATCATAGAAGGCTATCAGATTGGTCAAGCATGATTTACCCTTGGTAAATCCATGTTGACCACTTCCAATAACTTCCTGATCTTCAACGAGTTTGGAGATGACATTCAGAATGAGTCGCTCCATTACCTTCCCAGGGACAGAGGTGAGACTAACCGGCATGTAGTTCCCCGGGTCCTCCTCCTTGCCTTTTTTGAAGTTTGGAGTGATGTCGGCCTTCCTCCAGTCCTCCGGCACCTCTCCTGTTCCCCATGACCTTTCAAAGATGATGGAGAATGGTCTAGCAATAACATCTGCCAGCTCTCTCAGCGCTCACGGGTGCATCCCGTCAGGGCCCATGGACTTATGGATGTCCAGCTTGGCCAAGTGGTCTTTGACCCGGTCCTCCTCAACCGAGGGAAAAATCTTCCTCTCTCCAGACCTCCCCCCTTGCCCCCAGGGTCTGGGATTCATGAGGGATGGCTTTAGCAGTGAAGACCGAAGAAAAGAAGGCATTCAGTAACTCCGCCTTCTCTGTGTCTTCCACCACTAGGGCACCCATCTCATTCATCAGTGGGCCTACATTTTCCCTAGTCTTCCTTTTTCTATTGATATACTGAAAGAACCTCTTCTTGTTATCTTTAACCGCAGTGGCCAAGCTGAGTTCTGCTTGAGCTTTGGCCTTTCTAATTTTCCCCCTGCATAGCTTCACTGCATCTTGGTATTCCTCATAAGTTGTAACCCCCTTTTCCAAAGAACGTAAACTTTCCTTTTTTTCCTGAGGTCCAGCCAAAGCTCTCTATTTAGCCAGGTTGGTCGTCTTCCCCATCGGCTCGTTTTTCGAGGCATGGGGATGGCCTTCTCCTGTGCTTTTAAGAGTTCCTGCTTGAAATATGACCAGCCTTCCTGGGCACCTTTGCCCTTCAGGACTGTCTCCCAAGGGACACTCTCAACCATGCGCCTAAGCAGGCTAAAGTCTGCCCTTTGGAAGTCCAAGGTGGCAGTTCTGCTGGCTACCTGCCTTGCTTCTCCAAGAATTGAAAACTCTACCATTTCGTGATCACTCTGCCCAAGACAACCTCCAACCTTTACATCCCCCACAAGACCTTCTCTGTTAACAAACAGTAGGGCACTTTCCCTAGTTGGCTCCTTCACCAGCTGTGTTAGGAAGTTGTCTTCCACACACTCCAGGAACCTCTGGGATTGTTTCCTCTCTGCTGTATTATATTTCCAGCAGACATCTGGGAAGTTGAAGTCCCCCACGAGAACAAGGGCGAGCGATCACGAGACCTCTGCCAGCTGCTTATAGAATATTTCATCAGCCTCTACGTCCTGATTGGGGGGGTCTATAACAAACTCCCACCACAATGTCTGCCTTATTGGCCTTCCCCTTGATTCCTATCCATAAACACTCGACACTGTCATTCACATTGTTAAGCTCTAGACATTCAAAACTGCCCCTAACACAGAGGGCCACCCCACCACCTCTCCTTCCTTGCCTGTCCCTTCTGAAAAGTTGGTAGCCATCAATCACAGCACTCCACTTGTGCGAGTCTTCCTACCACATTTCTGTGATGGCAACTATATCATAGTTTCCTTGCTGTACAATGGCCTCCAGCTCCTCCTGTTTGTTCCCCATGCTGCGTGCATTAGTGTAGATGCACTTCAGCTGGGCTAATTGTCCTGCCACTTTTTTGGGGGGACAAGCCCTAATTCCCACCCGATCCTGCTCAGACACTTCTGTAGTTACCAACCTATCACTACTCCTCATGTCTTCAGTACCACACGGATCACCATCACTGAGACAGATTGCAAGACCTTGCTAACACTTTTACCCAGAAGCACTGGCATGCTGCTCCCAGGCTCCACTTTAGTAATCCTGGTTTCATCCCCATCCCCCTTCAAACCTAGTTTAAAGCCCTATGAATGAGCCCTGCTAATTCTTGTCCCAGGATCTTTCTTCCCCTTCGGGTTAGGCTTTCCCCACCTGTTGCCAGCATGCCTGGTGTCCTGTAGATCAACCCATGATCAAAAAAACCCGAAGTTCTGTCAGTTACACCAGTCTCAGAGCCAGGAGTTAATTTGCTGGCTCCTCCTGTTTATCCCCTCATCAATCCTTGCAACTGGTGGGATAGAGGAGAACACTATTTGTGCTCCTGATCCCTTAACCAGCCATCCCAGGGCCCTAAAGTCATTCTTCATAGCCCTTAGACTTCTGGTAGCTACCTCATCACCACCTACTTGAAATATCAGTAGTGGGTAGTAATCTGAGGGCTGAACCAGGGTAGGGAGTTTTCTCCATATATCCTTAATCCTGGCCCCAGGGAGGCAGCTGACTTCCCTGTGGGGTGGGTCTGGTCTACAAATGGGGCCCTCTTTTCCCTTCAGGAGGGAGTCACCTACTACAATTACTTTTCTTTTTTTCTTAGTTGAGGAAGTCCTAAGGGATGGGGGTGAGTGACTAGCCCTGGGCAACTCACTAGATGGATCATCCTCTCCATCCCCATTCACCTGGCCCTCAGTTTCCAAAGCCCCATACCTATTATGCAAGGGCAAAAGGGCAATTGGGAAGGCGAGGGGGGCCGGGAGGGGTTTCGCTTGCCTCTCTGAGGAGGGACCTGCCTCCACTCCCTCTTATCCCTTAAGCCCCCTCTTTCTGCCTGGTGACAGGAGGGAAGGGGATCATCCACTTCTGGTAGGGCCTCTTCCTGCTCCCTTTGCCTCGGGGTATGGCTCCATCAGTCTATTTCACTTTCGCATTCTCTAATGCTTCTTAACCTTTCTACCTCCTCCCTCAGTTCAACCACCTGCCTGAGCAGATTGTTTATTTGATCACACAGCACACAGGCGGTGTCTCTGGCTCCCTCTGATACCAATGCCAGGCTCAGGCATTCATTGCAGCCAGAGGCCTGCACAGCCACATGCTTGCGTGGGAGCTCAGTCTGAGTTCCCACATTCTTTCTTACAGTGGCTTTTGGCCATTTTGTGCCACGATCTTCTCTTGAGCCAGGAGGTGACCAATCACTGCTGTCTGCTTCCTGCACACCCTGAGCACGTGCCCCTGCACGCTGATGTTCCTCCGCTTGCGCTCGCCCAGCTTGTGCCTGGCTTAGTCGCAAGGCTTTCAGCAACCTACCGTGCGAAATGCTGCACCCCGTTCACCTGCTCTCGCCACAGTGACGTCCACTAGCTGCTCTCCGGGAAGGCCCGTTTAGAACTGCCGCGTGTGGTGTTGGCTCCGCCCCTGCCGCGTCAGCAGCCCGCCCCCGAGCTGCCGGTTCCTGCACGAGCTAGCCACTTTTCCCGGCTTCGAAAGCCCCAAAAAGAGCCCCTTGCCGGCCTTTTCCGCCTCGATTCCCTTCCCCAGCGCAGACTTACCTGTACTGAAACTGGTCTCCTCGGCAAGATCTAGAAATCTTCTACTAAAATGCAGCCTGCTGTATAGTACTTTTAATTTGGTTGTGACCATCACTGTATTAAATGCACCAGGAATGTTGGTTTTGGTGACACAATTAGATTCTACAAAAAGAATTGTGGTGCCAGGAATATAATATGATTTCTGTAAAGCAGCTTTTGAAATTCTTAAGGATTAATGATTCTGTTTTCATGAAAGTAAATTACCAAAATATATTTAGACAGAATATTTTCTAAATAGAATATTTAGAAACTGTCCAGAAAAAAAATGTTTCTGACTCATTTATAAGAGAAAATATTGAAGAATGCCCTGGTTTTACTGAATACACTGGTGAAGGAACGCTATGCCCTCCTCAAAATAACCTCGGTCAGGTTATGTGCTGTAGGAGTACATTTTTTTAATACAGATGCTTGGAAATGGCAGCTTTAGCTTGCCCACCACACCTTTCACAAAATGTGCTGTTAGTTTATAAATTAAGGCACCCGATTGCTTACTGACAATTAATTTTCTCTTTTCTTCTCTAAATGGCTTTCTATAAACTCTTTTTTTTACTGGTTAAATCACAGTGACACCAGTGATGCACATTATTTTTCCACTTGCTAAGATACTATAGCCTGTATAAAAGTAATTGCAAAAATGAAGTTCTGAAAAGTCATCGTTACTTGTGTTTCTCAATGTAGTTTTGTTCTAAAGGCCTGAGCTCTTTGTCATTAGTAGTGTACACAGTTAATTTTGGGATTATCATTCTGGTAGTCATGCAATTTCTATTGCATACCATAATTTGTCTTGATGATTTAAAAAGTTGCTATAAATTAGTTATTTCACTGCATTTCTTTTTTCTGTTTACGGTAATATTGCATCATCTAATAATAACATTAGGACTACAAATGCCACAAGATTTCTACTTACAAGAAATAGTTATGTTCTTAATTTTGGAGATGTGTTACCAAGTCAAACTTCAGAGTCTTAAAATTAAATGATAAGTTGTAGGTGTGTTTCAACATCTGGGGAGAACAGGATGGTTCTATCCTATGCCACTTAAAAGGCTTAGCATATTAATATGCTTGCCACTATCAGCCATTCAGCTGCAGGACACTGTCATACTGAGGAACAGATGACTTACATCCAACAGGAAAGTGACAAAGCAAAAGTGCCATTCATTCCCTGTCAAATGAAAATGAACTATTATTCTGCAATAAATAATTTAAATTAACACAATTCCCTAAACATATGATTAAAGTATAATGATAATAGAAAATAGTTCATGCAGTCCTTTTTTAATTTGGGGTCACTTTGTATTCCATTTTCTATGACATTTTCTTGACTAAGTTTTTGTTGTTTTGGTTTTGTATCAGATTTAGTTTTTACCAAAGGCAGATATACCGCAACACAACAACGAAAAAAAACCACAGAAAGAAATTTATACTTCATCTGAAACAGAAACTGTTAGACACAAATAAGTATTTTCCACCCAGTTCGGTATTCCTGGTGAGTTTAATTTTACCTAATACAAATAGTAAAGTTATTCAAACTTGTGCCTTTTGACTCAGGTATCAACATGTCAAGATTAAATCAAGGAGGATCTAACTCATCCATGTGTTGTGTAAGCAAGGCTCTTTCATAGAAAAGGCTTTATGATCATTACTTTTTCTCTTCCTGCTCTTCAGTGAAACAGTTAAGCATTTGCTAGATTAATTGGCTTGTGAAATTACTTCATCTTGTCCCTTTTCTAATTTTATCTATATATTTATTATTCCTCTCCTTGCCTCTCTTCCCACCTTTGTTCTGACCTCTAAGCCTTACATTAGCAATTATCTTTCTGAGTAATTTTTTTCTTTTTAAATTAATTTTTGGAGAGATTATCTCATTCCATGAAGAAAGCAGAAACAGGTTTAAATGAAAGAGACTATCAGAGACTTGTAATCCCTGTTGTGTCTGTGTATTCTTCTCGTCAATTTGGAAAGTATCATAAAAAAACCCCTTCGAGACTACTTTTCTCATATGTTTTCCATTTTATACCCTTGAAATGCAGTGGAAAAACAGACAGAAAACTAATAATGTAATTTAAGTTACATTTCCTCCCCCTTTTCATGAACAGGCTAAATGTTACTATAGCTCTCATATTTCTTTCTTTGTACTTTATTTGCCATGTAAGACTTTGGAGACCCTTCCTCTTTCTCATTTTCTATTTTCCTCATAAGGTGAAGGGTGGTAATATTACAAGGTAATAAATTCCCTGTACACATGTACATGTCAGTGGTCACAGAAATTGTGACTAAAATGACAGATACAATATGTATTCTTCAGGGTCTTTTGTTAGTTTAGATTTAGGTCACGAAGTGTATTTCCCAGGCTGTCATTGATGAGCCAGTCTGACAACATAAATGTTGTTTTAGCTTTTTCAGAGCATCGGCTTTGTTGCAGCATTGAATTAATAGTTTTCAGAACTTTTACAGTGTTCCTAACAATCGACATTAAGCCATAAAGATTAATTTTTAAACAGTATTTTTCCTCCTCAAATCCTCTGCCTATGTTTCCATGTGGTTTCATTTTAATGCCTGTGAATCCATACTTCTATTATTGCTTGCCCCCTTTTACTGGAATTCACTGGAGGAAAGTGCTATTAGGGTTTTCCTTTTTGCAGAAGGGGATAGTTCTGAAAAGAGAGCACAAGATGAAATAAAAGGGTACATTTATGAACAAAATGTACATAATGATCAAGATTTTCTATTGAATCTTTGTGGTCTAGAGAGCATCACTGGCATTCTGAATGACAACAAAGGCTCTCAGAAAAAAATTAAGAAATTAGCAACTTTTTCTGGAAGCCTAAATTTCATCTTATGCCTCATGTTTCTTTCTAATTCTGATTAATATTAGAAATGGAAAATAATTTATATCTATTCACAAAGATTATTTTTGTTAAGCTACGTGACAACTGTGTAAGTAGCATCTAACAGGTTCAGACAGTTTAAAGGGAACTTTATAGACTCATGTTTAGATATTAAATGTACCACTAATTTATATTACCCGATTAGAAATGCATATTCAAAACCAAATGCATTTTGAGCACATTTTAACCTAAAATACTTTATAAGGTCTCCTCAGATTTGTTTAAAACCCAGATCTATTTCTCACATTCATATAATGTAGAGTACTTCATGCATTCAGTGGAGATATTCATGGCCCTAAAGAAATTTGGAACATGGTAAATACATTGTTGAATTGACGCCTCCGATTCCAATGAACTGAAATGTAAACCAAAACTGAGATCCTCAAATAACTAACTCAAATAACTATGAAGTCCATATGCAACATTCACATTTTTTGTAGTTAAATAATGAGCAATATTTGATTTGTGAGCAGGAAAATTATATATTCAGAAAAAAACCCAGAATTTTCAACGTTGATACTCAACTTTGTGTAATTGCTACTGATTTGCTTCAAAATGAAGGGGAATTTCAGGAATTCTTATGTAAATTATTTTAAACTTTGCCTTGAATAGTTATGTTCATGACCCTCTCCATCACCAAAATCTTCAGACCTACTTCAGTCTCCCTAAGAAGGTAAAGCGCATGGTTTCTTTCCTGTATTTATTATGGTTTGACTGTTGCCTCATCAGGTTAAAAGTTTTCCATCACAACTTGGATTTCTGTATTTGGATTTTCCTTTTCTTGAATGTTTAAAGGGTTTTGCAGTGATAGCTTCTCAACATGAAGAACTGGAACAAAAAAATAAGTTTTAATAGAAAGTTGTTTAATGCAGGTTTTTATGCTTGTAAGTCACATATCTAGAAATAGTGGCAAGGCATTATGGTCTTTTTAACCAAGACTGAAGGGGATCTTCTGGCTCATCCAGTCTCCTCCTATTTCAGGTAACCACATCATGTAGCCTTTTTAATAAATTGATGAAGTTCCATTTTAAGATGATCTGGGCAATTTTTGCTCCATTGCTTCTTCTGGAAGACTGTTCAAGAACTTCAATGCTCTTTCTATCCTGTCTTGGGATTGGTTTTGACTTGTAGGATGTCCATATCACACAACTGCCTTGTATCATTGCTAGTAGTCCCTCAGTCTGGAGACTCATTCTTTTTTCTGTTGTAATTTACCAATGACCAATGCCATCCAGTTCTCTGTGGGTGGTATCTGTGTCTTCATCTGTACTGACCGTGTATCCTAACTTTTGTTATCAACACATGTATGCCTGGGTTTTGTCTCAAGATGAAGTTAACAAATATGTTAAACATTATGTTTGAGGAGCACTCTGGTTGGATACTTCCTTTCCCAGGACTACTTGTGATCATCTCCTTTTTCCTCTTTTTGGCCATTTTTTTTACCTGCCTTACCATTCTTCCAGTAATCCCCACCTTCTTCTAGCATAACTAAAAATTTCATTTATGGTGTCATAACACAATTTTTGCTAATGCCCAATTGGATTGCATTTCCTTTGTCTGAAAATATGTTATGTGGTCAAAGAATGTCAGTATTTGACCACACAATGTCAGTATGTTGAAATTTACATCTAGCATTTTACCTGTCTCTTCTTGGCTTCCTTTTTTTCCCCATTTGTTCTTTCTTTCTGCTATGAACATTTGCACATTGTTAGGGCAGCCTCATGGAACCTGAAGCTTTTTGTGCCAGATCTTTAAGAAACAAGAATTAGGAGCTATAGATTTCCCAGAATGTCATTCACTTCTGCCATTTGCTATGTCAACCAGCTGAAATGTAAGACAGAAACTAAACTTCGCTTACTAATGGAAAAAGAGCATTGAGATGTCTGCAACTGTAAATATCAGTGAAAGTTTAAATACTTTCATGCAAAAATAAGCTCCAAACTCAGACTTCCTCGGGAATGTTCTTATTGGAAGTTGATTCTATCCTAGTCCAATTTTATTCTTGTTTTTGTATTATTCATTCCCTTTTTGACAAGTCACCAATTTATGCTTTTTTTTCTGGCATAGGTCATCTTCTTTTTTATAGCAAAAGTAGGTGGAGAGGAGTCAGGTCCTTTGTATTTTCATATCATTCTACCTAAATATTTGGAGGAAGGTTGTATTTCTTTGTAGTATCCTAGGCACCTGATGTCCCTATCACCAGTTCCTGACAATAGGTTTCCAGAATTAGAATACAATTACCATGTAGCCTGTCCAAAGATTACTCGAAGACCTCTTGCAGAAGTGTCTCATAATGGCTGAAAATGTATTTTATGATCAGCAAAATATATGAAGAAAGTATATTTCCATTTGTTTATTTTTAGTGATTCTTATATGAGAGGACATTTATTGGTAAAAAAAAAAACAAGTCAAAAAACTAAAAACTTAATTACTTTTGGTTTTCAACAGCTAAAACCCCATAGCTTTATGGATTTTGATAGCAAAATACTACAAAAAAGATTCCTGTTAAATTGCAGGATAGTTGTAGTAATTTTTTCAGAACTTCCATCTTTTTCATCTTACTTGTTATATAGAGAAAAAAATATCAATTTTTGAAAATATGGGTGACATTTTATTCTATTTAAAGAGCATAATTTCTAGGGATGAATGTGACTTCCCTGGTAAAGGACTTCTTGACTGTATCTTTTAAGGGTGAACAAGCAGTCTAGATACCTCAATGGAAGTAAAGATGATGTCAAAAAAGGCAACTGGCCCAGAAATCCTCATATTGATAGAAAAATAGAACAGTCTTTCCTTCCTCCATGCATGGACCAAGTAAGTGAGATCAAGACTTTATTTTCAGATGATATCACGAGAATTTTATAGCAGATGTCTTTAGTTGCAAATAGGTCTGCTGGAATAATTAATCATAGAAGCATAGAATGGTATAGGTTGGAAGTGACCTTAAAGATCATCGAGTTCCAACCCCCCTGCCATAGGCAGGGACACCTCCCACTAGACCAGGTTGCTCAAAGCCCCATCGAACCTGGCCTTGAACACTTCCAGGGATGGGAGCTCCACAACAACCCTGGGCAATTTGTTCCAGTGCCTCACCACCCTCAAAGTGAAAAATTTCTTCCTAATATCTATTCTAAATCTACCCTCTTCTAGTTTGAAGCCATTACCCCTCATCCTATCACTACATGCCCTTGTAAAAAGTCCTTCCTCACCTCTGTAGGCCTCCTTTAGGTACTGGAAGGCTGCTATAAGGTCTCCCCGGAGCCTTCTCTTCTCCAGGCTGAACAACCACAACTCTCTCAGCCTGTCTTCATAGGAGAGGTGCTCCAGCCCTCTGATCATCTTTGTGGCCCTCCTCTGGACCTGCTCCAGCAGGTCCATGTCCTTCTTATGTTGGGGGCTCCACAGATGGATGCAGTACTCCAGGTGGGGTCTCATGAGAGCAGAGTAGAGGGGCAGAATCACCTCCCTCGACCTGCTGGCCACGCTTCTTTTGATGCAGCCCAGGATACGGTTGGCCTTCTGGGCTGCGATCGCACATTGCTGGCTCATGTTGAGCTTCTCATCAATCAGCACCCCCAGGTCCTTCTCCTCAGGGCTGCTCTCCAGCCATTCTCTGCCAAGTCTGTATTTGTGCTTGGGATTGCCCCAACCCAGGTGCAGGACCTTGCACTTGGCCTTGTTGAACTGCATGAGGTTCACATGGGCCCACCTCTCCAGCCTGTCCAGGTCCCTCTGGATGGCATCCCTCCCCTCCAGTGTGTCTACCTCACCACACAGCTTGGTATCATCGGCAAACTTGCTGAGGGTGCACTTGATCCCACTGTCCATGTCACCAACAAAGATGTTGAACAGCACGGGTCCCAGTACCGACCCCTGAGGAACGCCACTCGTAACTGGTCTCCACTTGAACATTGAGCCATTGACCGCAACCCTTTGAGTGCAACCATCCAGCCAGTTCTTTATCCACCGATTGGTCCATCTGTCAAATCCATGTCTCTCCAATTTAGAGACCAGGATTAATGAATCCTAGAAAATCATACTGCAAAAATTACCTTCAGAAATGCAACAATCACTTTTTTGTAGGGGTTTTCTTGGGCCTTTCTCACTACTTACCTTTATGTTGCTAGAGCCTGGATTTCACTTTAACCAAGGCTGGTTGCCCATTTCCTTTGCAGTGAAAATCAAAGCTAAAATCATCAACATGGTGGTGGCTATCTATTACCTTCAGACAATTCTACCCAAGACAGAAAGTTATTCCAATGGAAAAATTAGAGAACAGCTCATCTTATTGCAGGGGAAATAAAAGCGGATCTTCCAAAGAACATATAATGGGAGTACAGCTCTCATGAGTTGAGAAGTAATACTGCACTGGGCTCCCTGGGCCTGGGCTAACCTGGATGCTCAAATCCGGTGCAGATTTCACCAGTTAGGATTGCGGTGAAGGCTCAGAAGCTGTGGTTTTATTGCTTTCTTTTTTTTCTTGGATTTCCCCCCCCCCAGTGAATCAACTAGTACCTGCTAACTAAGTCTGTAAAATCCTAATGGAGACAAGGCAATTCTCTTACTGCTCTGAAGTATGAAGATAATAGCATTGACTCTGCTTAGTTACTTCTGGAAAACTAGAGTGCTTTCTCTCCACTGGGATGCTACAAGCAGGTAGCTTTTAATTACCTGCTGTAAAATCAACTTTCTGGAATAAAAAAGGCACATAAGCATCTGTGATTTAACTTCTCTTAGCTGCTTGCTAGGACTAGTAGTCCATCTGGCCATTTTAATATGATTTATTGTCATGCATTCTTCCTTTTTTCTGTCATTTAATGATGTATTTTGGCTTTTGCTTTAACCTTGTAAAAATTTCTGTGATCCTTTCTAAAACAGAGTTTTACGATGTATTTATGTTTAATAGGTCAGACAACTTGTTCTCATGCAGACAGATCAGTGACATACAAGAAAGGAAATGTGAATTATCTGCCCACATCCCATAGTTTAGATAGCATCTCAGACTGAGCTATGCACCTAGGATATTCCTAGTGATATCAGGAACTCACGAGGTGTGTCCAATAGTGCTTCATTCCTTCTCATTCCTTGCTTCAGTCTGCCTAGCTATATTTATGCAGACAGCAGCTCTTTAATTTAAGCATGAAAGAAATTATTCTAAGCAATTATTTACAGTGTCTCCGCTCTTGAAGTAACATATTGATTACATGTACCATTGAAACTTTATTATGTAGTTAATTACTCAGAATATCAAGACAGAATTGCCTAATAAAAGAAGCATAAGACAAGATGATTTGCATAGCTCAGTTGAACTTCACAGTTTGCATTTCTGAGCAGGAGAAAACGCCAAGATTCCATAAGGCAATGACTTATTCCAAATCTAGCATTTCTCCTATTCAGAAATGCAGATTGTGAAGTACACTTGAGTTATTCAAATCAATCAATTTTTTCCCTGAGCATTTTAATAGCAAGCACATTTTCTGTTATTAGTATATTACTTATACACCATTTACATATTAAGATATTGAGTATATTCACTTACCTGCTGTTTCTCTTTCCTGATTCTTCAAGAAAAATCTCTGTAGCACATTTAAAGAAGTAAGAAACATAGACAGGTTGATACATGTGTGCCTTTGCTAGAGAATTAAGATGAGTATCATCCACAGCTCATTTGTGGCTTTGTCTTATGTCATTCCATCACTTACAAGTTTTACAAGCAATTCCTAGACCATATAAATAAGGGGTTTCACACATACAGCATATAAATCTGATTTGAAGGCTGTGTCTGTATTAGTAAATAAAATGGACTAAGGAATGTTCTTTGGTCCTGAAGCTAACTGGGATGGCAAGACCTGTGTCCATATGGCTAGCTCTTTTGCCCTTCTGACTATATTAACTGTATTCTTATTGGGGATGATCCTTGGCCTGTGCAAAACCCTGAAATATGACTTTGAATTGTGGGAGAGAGGTAGTTGGCCTGAGCCAAAACTATGCCAGGAACTTTGATAACAATTTCATGCTACAGTCACACACCCATGCTGTGGTCCTGCTGAGCTTTTCAGTGCAGTGTTATCAGAAGATTTCATTGTATCCCTGCCTGCCTCAGGATACTGTTCAGGGTCCCTTTCTAGCTCAGTAATCTAAGTCCCAGCCCAGCTCTCTATACCAAACCCAGTGGCTTAGGGCTACTTGCCTTCACAAAAGAGGGTGGAAGGGCAAAAAAACGCCACCTCCTTCCTCAGCCTAGGTTTATTTATTGGCAGCAGTGCTGCTCCATAACTTGGGGAGACGGGAGAAAGAATGCACCTAACAGTGGGACTGTCTAACCTCCCTCATGAAAATAAGCAACAGTTGTTACACTCCCTCTACTTTGTTGAGCCACCGTCCCCCCGTGGAGGCTTTAAACAAAGATATCATCTATGATTTTCAGTTTCTGTGAAACCTGAGGAAGCTTTAAGGATTCTGGGCACATGATTGCAGCCAATCTGCCTGAGACAGACAGTACATCAAGTGACTGTATGTGCAAGTAATGACAGTTATTTGGTCTGAATATGCAAATAGTGTGTGCAAGCTTTTTTCCATGAGTTGTTGAAAAATTGACCTTAAATATTTTGCTTTTCATTCGAAAAGATGAGGATTTCACAATGACAGATGTATTAAACTCTTCCTCTTCTCTGGATGAGCTATATAAAAAAATATATTTTTTTTCTTTATTAACATCATCAGAACAAAGAGTGAGAACATAGGTTCCGGGCTTGATACATGCTGTTGACTATTTTACAAGACTATAATAAAAGCTTATTTGATATGTTCTTATATGATTTGCTACTGTAGTGAAAAACACATCTATTAAAACTTTATAAGCAGCTGTGGCTACTTGCTCCTGTGAAAAAGCAAATCCCAAATGTCAACTTGGTTTCTGTGGTTCTTCAGAAAATAGTGTATTCAAGTCTGGTCTATACTTAATAAACTTTACTGGCATGATTATGTTTGCTAGCAGTGCAATTTTTTTCATCATCATAACTGTGCTTCACACTGCCCTACCACAGATGTAGGTATGCTGATACTCTTGCTGAAGATATGACTCTTGCTTCACTGACCAGAAGTAGGATATACCTTTAAAACATGTTTAAGCTAGAATTACCATTTCTAGATGAGGGGAATAATTGCCCTATGCGGGACTAATAAAAAGAGACGTTGTTAAGTGCAGACAAGGCTTCAGTTTCATAGACACAGAACAGTTCTAAATAAATAAAGTCCTTTCTGCTTGGCGATCAGGCCTGCTGACTTATGACTTTATCATGTTTTTCAATATTTTTTTTGTTTTGTTTCTTAAAATCCTCATGTTCTTGCATAACATGAATGTATAGAAATCTGTACTTCATACTAGACCATCTTCCCAGCCTTCATAGTTGTAGAGAAAAAGCTTGGAAATGCTCTTACAATCCCCACTTTTAACACAGTGTCGTGGTTTGGCCTCAGCCGGCAACAAAAAACCACGCGGCTGCTCGCTCAACCCCCACAGCCGTGGGGGAAATGGGAAGAAAAAGGCAAAACTCGTGGGTTGAGATAAAGGCAGTTTAACAGAACAGCAAAGGGAAGAGAAAAAAAAACAGTAACAATAACACCGATAAAGGAATATACAAACGCGATTACGGTACCGCCGCTCACCAACCGGACCCGGACCGCCGCAGCCCGCTCACCGCAGCGACTTCCTGCCCCCTCCCTCGGCCAGCTTCCCCCTACAGCCCGGGCATGGCTCACATGGCATGGAATACCTGTGTCCCCTCCCCATCCTTGGGCAAATTAACCCTATCCCTGCCGGAACTAGGACATTATCCACCCCTTATTCCATACCATCTGCGCCATGCCCAGATCCTACAGTTCCCAATCAATTACCACCACTTTCCCCTGTCTTCTATATATATATGTACATCTATACACATACAGCTTTAATTCCCATAGTCTATGGGCCATCCCTCTAAAATGTCCACTGAGTTAATTTAGTCCATCACTGTGGGCCCCATCTGTGAGAATAGTCTCTCAGGGCAGGCGAGATGGTGTGTGGTGCTGGACTGGTGCATGCTGCATTCGGAGCTCGCAGCTGGTGTACCCGGTGCAGCCCATGCCCACAGTTCGCAGGCTAAAGATGTTGATCTCAAGGAAGTTGCTGGGCTCCAGCTGCTGAGGTCAGTTCTTATTACATCACCACTGCACTTTACTCCGCTTTATCAAAGTCCATCTGTTATTGGTTTGGGAGATTCTTACTGTAGTATCGATAGCAGTTATAGTAATGAGGACATACAGTGACAGGGTTATTTAGCACTTAACATCATACAATTTGATTCACTGGCTATTCTCACCCAAAATCAGATCCCCATGAGGTACACATCGGACCTCCCCATCCTCCCGCATCACCCACCAAGTGCACCCAGGTCCTTGTGCAAAAGTAGTCCCATGGATGGGTTTGCCTTTGCCTGAAGCAGGAATACCCCAGACTGTCTTCCCCAACATATTCTTCATGTGCACTACAGGGACTTTATCCCCTTCTACTGTCCGTGGAAGGTTTGATTGGGCGGGGCCAGCTCGATTGGCAGATCCCCTGGTGTTGACTAACTAGGTGACTTTTGCTAAATGCATATACCAATGTCTGAAAGTCCCACCACCCATGGCTCTCAGTGTAGTCTTTAACAGTCCGTTGTATCGTTCTATCTTCCCTGAGGCCGGTGCATGATAGGGGATGTGATATACCCACTCAATGCCATGTTCTTTGGCCCAGGTGTCTATGAGGCTGTTTCAGAAATGAGTCCCGTTGTCTGACTTAATTCTCTCTGGGGTGCCATGTCGCCATAAGACTTGTTCTTCAAGGCCCAGGATAGTGTTCCGGGAGGTGGCATGGGGCACAGGGTATGTTTCCAGCCACCCAGTGGTTGCTTCCACCATTGTGAGCACATGGCGCTTGCCTTGGCGGGTTTGTGGGAGTGTAATATAATCAATCTGCCAGGCCTCCCCATATTTGTATTTTAGCCATCGTCCTCCATACCAAAGAGGCTTTAACCGCTTGGCTTGCTTAATTGCAGCACGTTTCACATTCGTGGATAACCTGTGCAATAGTGTCCATGGTCAAGTCCACCCCTCGGTCTCGAGCCCATCTATATGTTGCATCTCTTTCCTGATGGCCTGAGGCATCATGAGCCCACCGAGCTATGAACAATTCACCCTTATGTTGCCAGTCCAGATCCACCTGAGCCACTTCAATCTTAGCAGCCTGATCTACATGCTGGTTGTTTTGATGTTCCTCAGTGGCCTGACTCTTGTGTACGTGGGCATCTACATGACGTATTATCACAACCAGATTCTCTATCTGGGCAGCAATATCTTGCCACAGTTCAGCCGCCCAGATGGGTTTCCCTCTGCGCTGCCAGGTGCTCTGTTTCCACTGCTGTAACCACCCCCACAGAGCATTTGCCACCATCCATGAATCAGTATAGAGGTAAAGTACTGGCCATTTCTCTCGTTCAGCAATGTCTAAAGCCAGCTGGATGGCTTTCACCTCTGCAAACTGGCTTGATTCACCTTGTCCTTCAGTGGCTTCTGCAACTCGTCGTGTGGGACTCCACACAGCAGCCTTCCACTTCTGATGCTTCCCCACAATCCGGCAGGACCCATCAGTGAACAAGGCATGTTTCTTCTAATTTTCTGGTAGTTTATTATAGGGTGGGGCCTCTTCCACACGCGTCACCTCCTCCTCTGGTGATATTCCAAAATCTTTGCCTTCTGGCCAGTCCATGATCACTTCAAGTATTCCTGGGTGACTGGGGTTTCCCATTGGAGTCCGCTGTGTGATCAGTGCAATCCACTTGCTCCATGTGGCATCAGTTACATGGTGTGTGGCAGGGACCCTTTCTTTGAACATCCAGCCCAGCACTGGCAGTCGAGGTGCCAAGAGGAGCTGTGCTTCAGTACCAACCACTTCTGAAGCAGCTCGAACCCCCTCGTATGCTGCCAATATCTCTTTTTTGGTTGGAGTATAGCGGGCTTCAGACCCTCTGTATCCCCGACTCCAAAACCCCAAGGGGTCGACCTCGAGTCTCCCCTGGTGCTTTCTGCCAGAGGCTCCAGGTAGGGCCATTCTCCCCAGCTGCAGTGTAGAGCACATTTTTAACATCTTGTCCCGCCCGGACTGGCCCCAGGGCTACTGCATGAACTATTTCCTGCTTAATTTGTTCGAAGGCTTGTTGTTGCTCAGGGCCCCATTTAAAATCATTCTTTTTCCAGGTCACTTGATATAGAGGGCTCACAATCAGACTGTAATCTGGAATATGCATCCTCCAAAACCCCACAACACCTAAGAAAGCTTGCGTTTCCTTTTTACTGGTTGGTGGAGACATAGCTGCTATTTTGTTGATAACATCCATTGGGATCTGATGGTGTCCATCTTGCCATTTTATTCCTAAAAACTGGATCTCCTGTGCGGGTCCCTTGACCTTACTTCGTTTTATGGCAAAACCAGCTTTCAGAAGGATTTCAACTATTCTATTCCCTTTCTCAAAAACTTCTTCTGCTGTGTTGCCCCATACAATGATGTCATCAATGTACTGCAGATGTTCCGGAGCTTCACCCTGTTCCAGTGTGGTCTGGATTAGTCCATGGCAAATGGTGGGGCTGTGTTTCCACCCCTGGGGCAGTCGATTCCAGGTGTACTGGATGCCCCTCCAGGTGAAAGCAAACTGTGGTCTGCACTCTGCTGCCAAAGGGATTGAGAAGAATGCATTGGCGATATCAATTGTTGCATACCACTTGGCTGCCTTTGACTCCAGTTCGTATTGAATTTCTAGCATGGCCAGCACAGCAGCACTCAGCGGTGGCATCACTTCATTCAGACCACGATAGTCCACTGTTAGCCTCCACCCTCCATTAGATTTTCACACTGGCCATATGGGACTATTAAAGGGTGAGTGGGTCTTGCTGATCACTCCTTGAGTCTCTAGTTGACGAATCAGCTTCTGGATGGGAATTAGAGAATCTCGGTTAGTGCGATATTGCCGCCGATGCACTGTCGTGGTAGCAATTGGCACCTGTTGCTCTTTGACCCTCAACAGCCCTACAACAGAAGGGTCCTCCAAGAGACCAGGCAATGTAGACAGCTGTTTAATTTCCTACGTCTCCAAAGCAGCTATGCCAAAAGCCCACTGGTATCCTTTTGGGTCCTTGAAGTATCCTCTCCTGAGATAGTCTATGCCAAGGATGCACGGAGCCTCTGGGCCAGTCACAATGGGATGCTTTTGCCACTCATTTCCAGTTAGGCTCACTTCAGCTTCCAATACAGTCAACTCTTGGGATCCCCCTGTCACTCCAGAAATACAAGTGGGTTCTGCCCCTCTGTAACTTGACAGTATTAAGGTACATTGAGCTCCAGTGTCCACTAGAGCCCTATACTCCTGTGGATCTGATGTGCCAGGCCATCGAATCCACACGTTCCAATAAACCCGGTTGTCCCTTTCCCCCACCTGGCTGCAGGCAGGGCCCCTCTAATCCTGGTCATAATATCCATTACTCACTTGTTGCAGAAATGACTTGGAAGCCCCTTCAATAGGATCAGAGGTAAGGTCAGGCCTTCTACTCTGTCTGGGGAGCTGCCTGCTGGAAACGGGAACAGCACTTTTCCTAGAGGGATCCCCTTTTGTGATTGTTCTTCCTTGCAACTCGTGTACCCGTGCCCGTAGGGATGAGGTAGGTTGTCCATCCCACCTCCTCATGTCCTCTCCGTGGTCATGCAGGTAAAACCACAGGGTGCCTCATGGTGTGTACCCTCTATACTCTCCCTCTCGAGTAGGGAAACGCCTGCTCCTAATAGCTGAGATGCTGGCCTGTACAGGTGGGGAGTAGGATATATTCTCTTCAAGCTGCTGGACCTTCTGGGACAGTTTCTCCACAGCTGAGACAAGGAGGGAAGAGAGACTTCCTTCCTATTGCCGGAGTCGGCCAGCCACCTCATCCACCGTTGGTCCCTCTTCGCCTTTCCATTCCATCACTGCCAAGGAGTTGGCATACGATGATGGCGCGCTCTGTACAAACTTCCGCCATATGGGCCTTGTGCATTGGACTTCATCAGGATATGTGGGTAACTGCATGTTATCTGGGTCGTATTAAATCATCTCCCACACGGCTAATTCTCTTAGGTACTGGATACCTTTTTCCATGGTGGTCCACTTGCTTGGACGGCATACAACATCTTCACTGAAGGAGTACCTTTCCCTCACACCTGACAGGAGTCGCCTCCAGAGGCTGAGGGCTTGTGTCTTCTTCCCAATCGTCTTGTCAATGCCCCCTTCCCTAGAAAGGGATCCCAGCTGCTTGGCTTCCCTGCCCTCTAATTCCAAGCTACTGGCCCCGTTATCCCAGCATTGGAGCAGCCAGGTGACAATGTGCTCACCCAGAAGTCGGCTGAAATCTTTTCGCATATCTCTCAGCTCACTCAGGGATAGGGATCGGGTGATTATCTCTGGTTCCGTCTCTTCCTCCCGTTCTTTTGATGGCCCTGGTTCATCATCATCCCTTACTAAGCGACCTGATTTCTTGGTATATTTCTTCTTCTGTACAGGAGCAACTGATACCGGCACGGGTTGGTTGTCTGGTTCAGGTGCAGTGTCTGCCACTGGGGTTTGAGTGGCCACATTGCCTGCCACCGGGGTTGGAGTAGCCACATTGTCTGCCACCAGAGTTGGAATAGCTGCAGTGCCTACTGGTTTGGTTTCCCCCTCTTTCCCCTGAGGGTGCTGCATAATACTGAGCAGTGTTTGGTCGATACTGGCCAGGGCCCAGCACAGTGCAGGAAGTTGTGCCTCTCTGGAATAGCCACAGCATTTTCCTTTTAAAAATTCTACCACTTTATCAGGGTCCTGTAATTGTTCGGGGGTGAAGTCCCAAAACATTGGAGGTGAGAAGTTCTCTAGATACCTGCCCATATTCTCCCACATGCCATGCGACCCATGACTATCCAGCCTCGGGGCAGATCTCTGGGTGGTAGTCTTAAACAGTTGTCTAACCCTAAACAAGACCTGAAACACATTCAGGAGACATAGCAATAGGACCAGACTGGTTTGAGCATCCCAAGGATATTTGAAATTCTCAAAAGCTGTCATACCTGGCCCGAAGGAGAAAAGGAAGGTGAAAGAGCTGGGGAAAGTATCCCCCCCTGTTTCCCCCATAGATTGGGTGTGATTATTAATAAATTCTGAGAGACGGCGCCCAAGGTACGGGCAGGACAGCAATACTGCATAAACACCCCAAGACAGCCACCTGAGAAGGGATGCTATCATATCATACGCTGATATTGCACAGGACAGCAAAATGATAATCCTGATCCCTCTCCCTGAGGTAACAAACAGCATCACGGGGAGTACATAGAACATGTAAGAATTTACATAACACAGCCACGCAAACAAACGAAGGAACATTGTAACCGGCGACTATCTAAGTAATATGAGAAATATATATAACAAACTCATGTTAACAAGCTCTGGTCGGATCTGTCATTATCTCAACCCTCCAAGCCCCATGTTGGGCGCCAAAAAGGACTGTCGTGGTTTGGCCTCAGCCGGCAGCAACGAACCACGCGGCTGCTCACTCCACCCCCCACAGCCGTGGGGGAAATGGGAAGAAAAAGGCAAAACTTGTGGGTTGAGATAAAGGCAGTTTAACAGAACAGCAAAGGGAAGAGAAAAAAAACAGTAACAATAACACGGATAAAGGAATATACAAACGCGATTAGGGCACCGCCGCTCACTAACCGGACCCGGACCCGGACCGCCGCAGCCTGCTCACCGCAGAGACTTCCTGCCCCCTCCCCCGGCAGCTCCCCTACAGCCCGGGCATGGCTCACATGGCATGGAATAACTGTGTCCCCTCCCCATCCTTGGGGAAATTAACCCTATCCCTGCCGGAACCAGGACACACAGCAAATAGAAAGATCTGAAATGTGCAGTATTTTAATATTTAATATTGTAAGTTTTAAATCAAGTTCCTTCTTTGTGAGACATCCCCTTTTTTAACACTATAGTTTTGATAATAATGATTTCTATAAATTTTATTTGCCTGAGCTGATTTGAAATGTGTTGGATCTCATGTACCAAAATGTTCAGGCAAAAATGAATAATAAGATTTACTTTTTAATAAGATTGCATACATTAGAGAAGTATGTTTTTGAGATTTGGGGGCTTCTGCTCAAAACCACGGCTGTTTTGTTTTTGGAAACATATCTCAGTAGGTACACTTATCTTTTTTAGATATGCTTTATGAACTAAAATTTAGAAGTTGAGCTCTGTGCAGAGTACTGGTTACTAACATTCTGAAACAAGTAGACTTAGAACAAATTTCACAAGCACAAGATAACCCATCATTTTGTTAAAATAAACAGTGTCCATGAGCCTCCTCAGATGTAGTATCAAGAAGGAGCTTTTTTCCTGTATGTGACTGTACACATCTGTTAATTCAGAGACCTAAATACAGAATCCAGCACTCAGGGACACCAGGTGAATATCAGATACTCTCTGAGGAAATTGGGCTTCATAAACCATTGTATGTATTATTCACAGCCCTGCATTTTTTCCTTTCTTGTGACAGAAAAAATATGGGTGAATATTTGCATCAATAATTAATCCTGGTATAAATTAATACAAATTACTAATAAATGAGAAACAGAGACATGTCACTGCCAAAAATCAGCTGTTAATGCCTCTTCACTTGCTGAAATGGCATGCTGCATATCACAAATGTTCTATTACTAACTACAAAATATTTCTCTAGGTGAAAGTCAGGAATATTCTCCCGCTCTACTGTGAATGCTGCAGTCATAGCACAGTATAATTTGAGATTGGATTAAAAGTGCATAGAGCATGAAAAAAAAGGAGATACAACTCTTTAAGTCTACTTTTCATTATTGTATTCAGAAATACTTACATGATTTAGGAGCCTAAGGGCTCAAATTCACTTGTCCATATATAGGGATCTTGTTCCATTTAAAATTCATTAGGGTATCACAAGCTTCCTCATGGGGCTGTCAAATATGACACAGGAGCTATGGAAGAATTGTGTCCTTTGGGAACAGCAGCTGGAAATCAACCAGGATATCCTAGGGTGCCTGAAGTGTCACTAGGTGAGCGTGTACTGGCAACTGAACCTTAAACCTTCAAAGTCCAGGCTGAATTCAAGCCCAGGATCTGTTCTTGAAGAAGGTATCTGTGCCACTTCTTCTAAAGAACCAAGTAAGACTTAGTCTTTTCTTCAGAGTGGCTATCCCTTTCTATTCAGTATGCTTGCTCAACATACTGACTCTTTCCTTCATCAAACATACCCTTTCCTTGCCCAAAGATCATGTAGGTGATATGGGGCAACCCCCACCTTCCCTGGTAACACTGAAGAGTTGGGCAAAACCCATAAACTTGGCTACATCCCACGATAATGCCCTGGTTGTAAGATCACCCTCCTGAAAAGTGGCAGATGTGAGTGTGTCAGGGAAGTGCTCTAATTAGTAGAATGCAGCTACCAATGGATATTTTAAAGAAAATGGCAGATCTGTCTTCACTACATGATGGGCCTGATCTTTTCAAGATGTAGTACACACAATCCTGAATTTAATTCTCAAATCTCTCTTTATGTACCTAAGACCTTTACTTGAATCTGGCAGTAAATCAGTCAGAAATGAGACTTAAGTCTCTGAGAAATATAGGCACTGTTAGAAACTTTATCCCTTGGCAGTGATTAAACTCACCATCCATGTAGGCATCTCACCTAGTAGCACAACATCAGTGCTTCCCAAAGTTTTCCCTTAGAAACCCTACTTCTAGGGTCACAACCCCACTTTCGTTTTCATTTCCAGGCTTGCAGGCCCCAAGTGGGGTCATGACCCTAACTTGGGAACTGCTCTATAACACACTGAAAAAATTAACATACCAGCCAGTAAATAGATCAGCAATACAAACCCATCCAGTCTACCCAGGACCTTGTGCAGTCTGCCATCCCTGAAGGCTTTACCTATTAAACATGGGTCAGAGTTTCAAAACCATGTGTCTGCTTACATGTGAGTAAGCTCACATACTGCTTTGGGTATGTGTTACCATTGTCTTGTAGTCTTTCTTTGTGCTATTTAGCTAAAAGTGTGGTGTTGACAAATATGTGCTAACACTTCTGAAAATATGAGCCTCTTTTTCTTTCTCATTCATATGTTGGAGGTGCTGCTTAGATTTATTATTTGCACATAATAGAGTTCACAGTTATTGTGTGTCAGAAACAAGATCTGGAAAGTCTGCTGCTCCCACAGCTGGAGCAACACATACACATCTGCTAAAACTGCAGTGCAAATTGTATTGTCTTTAGCAATTAATCACTTACACTGTATTCTATCAACTCTCCTCCTTAACTCCTACCGGTCTTTTCTCCCTTCTTCCTCTGCTGTCTTCTGTTCTTTTCTTCTGTGTCTCTCACTTCATTTTTTTACCTCTTCTCCAGAAGTGCCATGTTTGGACACAGAGATGCTGCTGCAAAAGTTCCTACTTCTCCTGCAGAACTTTTTGCCAATAGATCTCAAAGAGCTTTGCACAGGTTGTGAAAGCACACAGGTTATGAAATCTTAATATCTTCATCTTACACTGGGGAGATTAGCACACTGTTCTGGCAAGGTCTGTTACTCACAGTCACCAAAAAGTCAGTGACAGAGAAAAAGATGAATCTTCAGTTTCATGTGTCCCATGGTGGATTCCAAGCAACATGGTTAGTTAACACAAGATATACCAGTAGATGGCACTTCAGAGTTCATAGCATTGCTTATACATCTGAGGAGCTGATAAAAATGGGCTTCTTGTGTGTAGTTCTTCACGTATGACTTTTAGCATAGTTTTATTTCTCTTTGATCTTGTGTTCTTTTCCTGGGATCTTTACTCTACCCTGCCTTTTTTTTTTTTTTTTTTTTTTTTCATTTTCCTTGCTATGACACTTTTCTGTTGCTTCTCAATTTCTCCCAGTTTTCCACATGCTCTCTCTCATTTTTTTTTGGGAAAAAAAATCTTATAAAGCGGAAATTCCTCACTGTTTTCGGGGTTTTTTTGTTTGTTTTTTTTTTCCAGAAAAGAGTTATCTAGATCCTGACTGCTTCATTACTGAGGAGAACTGGGAGGGGGGAGCAGTAAGTAAGATTTACTCCCAAATATTTTTAAGGTCCTAAGTATGTATGGCTCCAAAAGTTCACTGCAATGATCCACCTGCATTTACAGACAAAATGGTATTAATATGAAGAACAGTCCATACTAAGCCTCACCACGTATTTTTTGCAGTATGAGGTAAGCAGCTATTTGCTAACTTGCAGTATATCTGTGAAATACATCCAAACAAAGACACTGTATGGCCTCAAGTCTAGATGTTACACTACCTTTGCTGTACACAGGCTGCAGCTAAACACTTCAGATTCTGACCTTTCTTTCAGATAGGAAATGAGGGTTTTGATTGGGCTTCTGCTGTGGGCCCTGGCTAGATTTCTCCCCATCAGCTCATGTGGTGCTGCTTGCTAGGTTGCTGACAGTGACAAGTGCCTTTCAATTAAGGCTGAAGTTCCATCAGAGCCCATAAGTGGAGAATTCTGGGGAGATTAATAAATGAATTGTCACAGCTTCCAGACATGCTGGGTTGGGAAGTGCAACTTTCAAGTTTGTGGGCTGTGTAAATTTGGAGCTCCAGGTCTGTATCTTTATAGAGATAGACTCAGTCCCTTTTTCCTTTCTCATAAAATGAATGAAAACTCATTTCTCTAAAGGTTGAGTCCAAATGTGGAAATACTCAATATTTGTAAAACTTTTATGCCAAACATTCTGGGTCCTCCAGTTCAAGAAGGATAGGGAACCACTGGAGAAAGTTCAGCGGAGGGCTACAAAGATAATCAAGGGAATGGAGCACCTCTCTTATGAGGAAAGGCTGAGAGACCTGGGTCTGTTTAGCCTGGAGAAGACTGGGAGGGGATCTCATCAATGCTTATAAATATCTAAAGGGTGGGTGTCAAGAGGATGGGGCCAGACTATTTTCAGTGGTGCCCAGTGATAGGACAAGAGGCAACGGGCACAAACTGGAACACAGGAAATTCCATCTGAACATAAGGAAAAACTTCTTTACTTTGAGGGTGGCAGAGCACTGGAACAGGCTGCCCAGAGAGGTTGTGGCATCTCCTTCTCTGGAGATATTCAAAACCTGCCTGGATGCATTCCCGTCCAACCTGCTTTGGCAGGGGGGTTGGACTAGATGATCTCCGAAGGTCCCTTCCAACCCCTACCATTCTGTGATTCTGTGGTTTTAGGCTTTTTGCAGTTTTGGTGGAGTCACCATTTGAAACAAGGATTTGAATTGCTCTGACTAATCCATCTGTATGTGGGAAAAGATTATGGGAAACATCCCTGCAGGGCTCTTTTTAGTTGCTCCAGTGGGCATTATCCATTATTTTTCCAAGTGTCTTGCCTTGGGGTTTTTTTTCTTTCCTTGGTGTCTTGAACAATCTAGCTGGTACTTGTTATTGTCTCTTTGAGAATTATTGTCAGTCCTAAAAAAATGTGCAAACTGAACAATAAAATAGTTTTAACTACTTCACTCTTTCATCTTATTTACTTATTTTCACTTAAAAATACAGACAGAAACTTTTGTGCATTTGCTTGCATTTTCTCCACTACACATTCTACTCTGCACAGAATTAATATTCTAGTGAATAGATACAGGATTCTTTGCATAGCAAAAAGTTTTTCTAAAATCAATGGGAAAATAGCATTCATGGGATATTTTAGGAACACTTAAGGATTGTGTAAGGGAAATACATATTAAGAGGAACGCTATATTCCTGCTGACAATTGCATCCAACAGTTGTGGTGATATGGTTGTTCCATGAATTCAGGAATTGTTTCTTTTTAACTGGACATTCCTTTCTGATTTTGGAGTCTGTAAGACTTAAAAGCGGGTGGACATACCTCTTCATAGGAGCATAGGATAATTCAGCTTGGAAGGGATGTCAGATCATCTGTTGGATTGTCCTGGTGGGGAAAAAGGCTTTCCGTATACCCAGTGTGAACTTGTAGGCAGGAGAAGGCTGCTCTGAGGTGTCCCCAAAGCCTTCCCTTCTCTGGGCAGAAGCAGCCCTATCCTTCCAGCTCCCCTCTCAGGCCAGGTGTTCTAGCCCCTGAGCATCCTGGTGGCCCTTTGCTGGGCTCGCTTGACATCAGTGCCACCTTCTCCAAGGACTTGCATAACTACCTATCTGGTTTATCTACCTATCTTGCCCTGATACCTCTTTTAGCAATGCTTCTAATCCAAAAATCAAATGGTAGCACATTTTAGTATCTTCTAAGTGTTTCTAACAGCAGCCACACATCAACATCATCCTTGTAGTTCAAGGTGCCTCTTAAAATACAAAGTGATTGAAACTTAAAATAAGACTACATAACATGAATCTCATCAGAAGATCAATAGGAACACTGTTATCTGAATAAGAGCATTCTAAGTTGCTAAGGGATCTCGGGAAAGATTTTAAAACTGTTCTTATGTAAAACTATATTTTTGCATACAATCATGCTACCCAGGGTAATAATGTTTTTTTTAAAAATGCTGCCTTTGCTGTGAACCTCTAACATGCTATGAAAAATAGTTCCAACATTCATTTTAAAATATTTCAAAAATCTTTAAAACAAAGTGACTGAAATTTATTTCTTGAATGTGAATGCAGTGGTTTCATTTTGGGGAGTTCTGAATATCTGTAAACCTCACTGAAGCACTGGGAGGTTCAGATGCTATTACTGAGTTGCATTGGTGGAAATTCATGGACCTTTACACATTCAAATCTACACTGGACCACCTTGGTAAACTCATTATCCTGTAACTGCATCTAGTAGGTCTGATTAGCTTTTATCAAAGTTCCTTCCTTCTCAGTTTTCTGACACATTAGTGCTCTTCAATACCATGGCAAAGTTGAACAAATCCATTTCAAGATTAAGAGATCAAAAAAATGTACCTACAAATTACAGGAAAACAAGCCATATGTATGGTTTTAACTCCAAATCAGTCTCTGAACTGAACATTATGGCTCTTACCTTGTTTTCATGTCATATTTCTCCACTGTGTGATAATTTCATTGGCCACATTGTTTAGGAGTAATGAAGCTGTGAATTATACAGGTAATTCCAAGTGAGTATCAGCAAAATCCAGCCACTGAGGTCCATTATGTGTTTATGTCTATCAATCAGGAAAAAGAAAATAATTTAAAGAGTTAATTTGTGGGTACTACTTTTCATATACTAGCTGCAAAATTCACGCTGCTATAATGGGTCAGGCAGGCCTTGAAATTACAGAAATATCAAACAAAAAACATAATTGCCTTACCTTTAGGGAGTTATGAATTTAAAATCTGATACCTTGTGAACCCCTTGGTCTATGTTCAAATGTTATGCTTCACCAGAAAGCATGGAATCCTAGTTCTTCAAGGGGATGATACAGATGTTTCTGTGGTGGTGATTCATTGTATAGTAAACTGTCACTGCCTAGAGAACAGCACTGCATAATGAAATTTAATTTCACCTGATTCCCATTTGGAGGGAAAGAAGGAAACATCTTTATGTCATTAAAAAAAAAAGAAAGAAAAAGAAATGACAGCTGTTTGAAATTTACTGAGAAGCTTGGAATACAGTTTTAGTTGAGGTGTATTAGCAGACAGAAAGTAAGCAAAGAGGTAAAAGATGCAAAAGAGGTCCCTTATATTGTTCTTAAGTCTGTCATATGAACAGCTATCAGGAATGCATTCGAGTGCAATCAAAATTATGTATACTCACTTGCATGTATTGCACAGACAAATACATTTGGGAACCAGGGCTTTTTTTTTCTTATTGTTCAAATGCCTCAAGCTGGGTCTCTTGAAATTAAGCTGATTTTACTTAAGTGCCAGAATATGGGTTTCTGTTTTCAAGCATAAGCACTCCACTCTGTGTTACTATGCCTGATGTTTGTGAATGTGCCTGCATTAGTGAATGGAGTTCACAGGCCTGGGATTCAGTACCTAAGTACACACCATGGTGAACTAGGACTTTCAGAAATGTGATTTACAGCAAGGGGAATATATATGCCAGATGACAGAAAACACTGAAGAGAGAGATATTTCTGAAAATTTATTTCTCTTCTGGTTTTAGGAACTTGTGCAAGATGGTTTCAGAGCTGGAAACCACCTTCTTGTACTCAGGCATCCAGACGTTTCTGTTTCTTTATTTAAAAAACATCCAGGATAGCCTGTTGTGCTGGTTTTGACTGGGATAGAGTTAATTTTTTCCATATTAGCTTGTATGGGACTATGTTTTGGATTTGTGCTGGAAGTGGTGTTGATAATACAGGGATGTTTCAGTTATTGCTGAGCAGTGCTTACACAGAGTCAAGGCCTTTTCTGCTCCTCATACTGCTCCACCAGCAAGTAGGCTGGGAGTGCACAAGAAGTTGGGAGGGGACACAGCCAGGACAGCTGACCCCAACTGACTGTCACGAATGGAAATATTTGACACGGTTATGATTTAGTAGCAATTTAAAATTTATTAATGATTCAAGGTAGATCAAGAGTTAAGTTTTAGTAGCACTTAATCATTAACCGATTTAAGGACTTACAAGATGATTTAACAAAATAATTGAACAGTGACTTAATTACAGATTCAAAGATGGCAAGATTCACACTAACTTACTATAAGGTATCCTAAATCAATACATATACATATAAGCACGAACATGCAAACACACAACACTTAAGGGGTTGCACACACACCTACACCTGAGTTTTTAACTATTAGGACTAAAGGTCCCTTCACAACGGGCGACTCCAATGAGTCAACAGGTCCCCCTTTTACACGTGCACGGACAAATATTTGTATCCAGTGAAATATAAGAATATCCACACTTGTGAGAGCTAATGTGTATATAGAGAGGTGGATGAAAGAGAGGTTAGCATATAGTTAAAATTTCCCTCTTCAAGTTTAGAGCAAATACTCGCAATGCATCGGCATTCCTCAGCGGGTGATAACTGGGACTCGATGGGAAGTTGACTTGCCCTGGCCTTTCAGTCCTCGAGGTGTTTGCCTGAGCGGCATCCCGACTCAGGGGAGATGCTGGCCACAGCCTGCTGTGCTTCAGGAGAGCTCAAAGGGTCTCGCTAGCATCGCTACTTATAGGGTCCGAGATAATTGACTTTCGTCAGGTATTTTTCCACTCCAGCCCAACTCAGATGATAGAATATTTTGGTACTTTCCACCAGTTGTGCAAGTCCAGAACTTGCTAGATCTGCAAGTTCTGGTATCATCTCCCTTTGGGCGATGATCCAAGTACTAGGCTGTCAGGGAGTGATAGTCCCAAGCGATAGGGGAAGCAAGAGCCAGGTACAAGAGCCAGGCATGTTAAGGGAGTACCTTAATGCTCTGGTCCTTTATCTTCTGTAATTCATGCCTGACATCTCCTAGGTTGGTATGCGGCCCAGGGATGGGGAATGGCCCAGGGATGGGGAATCTCACCGAGTACCGAGTAGCCAAAGAAGAAGGAGGAGATTGCACCACCACACTGACCAAAGGGATATTCCATACCATATGACATCATGCTCAGCAATAAAAGCTGGGGGAAGAAGAAGGAAGGGGGGACGTTCGGAATGATGGCATTTGTTTTCCCAAGTAACCATTACACATGGTGGAGCCCTGCTTTCCTGGAGAAGGCTGAGCCTGCCGATGGGAAGCAGTGAATGAATTCCTTGTTTTGCTTTGCTTGTGTGTGCAGCTTTTGCTTTACCTATTAAACTGTCTTTATCTCAACCCATGAGTTTTCTCACTTTTCCTCTTCTTATTCTCTCCCCCATCCCACCGGGGGGAGTGAGTGAGTTTAATAAGTAAAGAAAAAGCTCTGTGTAAGCACTGTTCAGCAATAAGTGAAACATCCCTGTATTATCAACACTGTTTCCAGCACAAATCAAAACATAGTCCCATACAAGCTAATATGGAAAAAATTAACTCTATCCCAGTCAAAACCAGCACACCTGTGCATTAAGAGAGGAAGCAAAACCAAACCAAACCAAAACAAACCAAAACAAAAAAACACACGAAAAAGACATGAAGTAGAAAAAAAATGGGTTCAGCTCCTTCCTTAGACTGAAGGAATTAAGTTCACATTTCCACTTCCCAGGAAGTTCCCTATGTACAAGCCTAGAAGAGAGGGAAGAAAAAAGTAAAGCCTCTCCTGTTGTAACTATGACTGAGTATAGAAAGAGATGTGAGATTTGTAATCTTGATTTAAACAGAGGGTTAAATATGATTTCATAGCTTAAGGATAGAGGCAGTTACCTACTGGGGGAAGGAGAAGGGGAGGCAACCTGGATTCTGGCCCCTGCTTCAAGCACTATTTATGTATGTTACTCAATTACAAATGCAAAATGTGTAGGCAGCCCCTGGGGCAACAATCCAGGACTTTCTCTTCAAAAGAAGTACCTATTAGGGTTGCAAATTATCCTTTCTCAATGAATCTTGCTTTCTCTCCAGTACAGAAGTATGGATTCAGCAGGCATGACAGACAGTTCTCCAACTTGAGCTTCACCTTGAGCTGGTGGTGGATGCACTCTTGGGAGATATGGGAACGATCTCCTCAGGAAGAAACTGGCAGTGAACCTCCATCTCCCACTTCATGAACAAGTGCCTTATCTACAAGTGTGATATTATGTCAAATGTTGGCAGTTGTGCTACCACAACCTCTGGACATGTTTATGTGAGAAAGTCTCTGGGACTGTTGTGCTTCATGCCAAGGTTGGTGTGTGTTAGGCGTGCTCAGAAGATGCCTACCTCATGAAGCCTCTCAGGAGATGCCTCACCTGTACATTACAGGCAGGTGCAAGGTAGATTTCAAGATTTTCAGCAGTACAGAAATAGCAGTAGTGATGAGAAATGCAGTAGCAGAACTTTTAGATCATTTTATCAGCAAAAACCTGATATGTGGCTGTTTTGCATACATGTACATGTGTAAATATGGCTTCCTGGCATTTTTGTCGCTTTTTTGAATTTGGCTGTCAGTGACTTTCTCAAAGTTATTTTGTGAACCAGCATAAAATTAGAACCCAGAAATCCTCCTCTGATACAGTCTTTCTGTAAGACATGTAAATATATTTACAATTAAAACCAGTCTTTTAATGCCATTGTTTTGTTGGAAATGAAGTAGTTGGCACCTATCTGAATTTGAGTAGAATCTCCTTTGATACTCTCCACATCTATTAAACATTTTTGTCTCTATGTCATTGTCATGTGTTTATTAGTTCCTCAAGAGATTTTCCAATAGGTTCTTTTTCCATCCCTCTGTTTTCCCAGCCCCCGTTTTCTGTTATTCTGGGTTCTGTTGCCCTCAGGAGACTAAAATCCTGCACCCTTTGCTCCTCTCATCATGCACTTCCTTCCAAAGAGACTACTTGTCTAAACGAAGCAACAGGAGGATGAAGGGCAGTATTTTTTTATTACTATTTTGAATACAATATTATAAATGCACACCTGTAGTTTTTACATATTTGTCGTGGTTTAGGCCAAATCGGCCACTGGGGACATAGGGGACCCCAGATGGGACCGACAGATGCTCCCCTCTACCCCTCTTCAAAGAGAGAGGCAGAGGAGGGAAAAAGAGACTTATGAGATCAGAAGGAACTAAACTACTTTAATGAAATATTAATAATAAAATAAAAGGAAATAATGAAATATATACAAAACCGTATCAAGCTCCCAGGATGACAATCGCGACACCGGCTGGCACTGGGGAAGTCCCAGGCTGGACTCAGTGACAGACGGGAACTGGATTCCGGATCTGCATTCAGGATCGGGTCCAAAGGCAGACGAACAGACAGAGTCCTCCTCAGACGTCAGCCATTGAAGGAAGAGGGGGAACCATTTGATCCCTCAGCTTTTATACTGAGCATGAGGCAGATGGGATGGAATACCCTGTTGGTCAGTTTTGGGTCACCTGTCCTGTCCACTCCTCCCCGCAGGTGGGACCCCACTGCGCTTTTCCGCTTCCGACCCTCCAACGTGTCAAGTAACAAAGTTGGTTGGCCTTGGTTGTTATAGCAATAAGTATAAGCAAGAGCCTCTCTGCCTACCATGTCTGGACACCAGCTATAAACATAGGTCTTATCACTCTGAGAGAGTGAACATTGTCTGCACAATATGCTGTTAATTTCAGTAGTTAGAAGAGGCCCAGCTAAGAAGGAAAGTTACTGAACAAAATTGGTCCTGTTTTACCTCAAACCAGGACAATATTCATAGATGAATAAATTATATTTGCTTTGGATAATGCTAAAGAATCCATAACAAATTCGAGTTTACTCTATAGCAGGAACAACTTTTAAATATGATCTGTATTTAAACAAAATGGGTAAGGCATCTTCTGCTCTCAAACCTCAGTTCAGCAAAGTACTTAAACACTATTGAATAAGGTGCTTAAGTACAATTTTAAGTTTTATGCAATATGATAGAGAAATTTTGATAAGTGGGGCCTTATTTGGGAGAACAGCATAACCCAGGTAGCACTTTGGTCCTTGCTGTGCTTATGGCTGTTACCTTTCCTCAATTCACTGTATTAGTATCCATTCTTAAAACTGTGTCCAGTCTGAATATTGGTTCATCAAAAAGAACTTCTGAATTAACCTTCCTTTTGGGGGCAAATACTTTCCGAGTGATAATGTGTGCTTTGATGGTTTGGGGTTTTGTTTTGGTCTTTTGTGCTAACTGTTACACATCATGCATTTAGGCAACTAGGCTATGTTTTGCTTTTTCTGTCATCTAAAATGGTGATACAACTTCAACCCCAGTAATGTGGATCTGAAGCTTAGAAAAAATTCAAATGCATGTTCACAACCTTCTAGAAATATGAAAATTAAATATGTCCAAGAAATGACAGACTTTTTATTTAGAGGATGGAGAGGGAAACAAAAATGCCAAATCTCTTCTCCATCAGTGTACTTGGATTTAGAATTAATTAATACCAATGAACTGGAGATTTTGTTCCTGTCTGAAAAAAGGATTTCTTGAGTCAATGTCAGCTGAAAGCTTTGGCCTTAACCAGTGTGTTTTGCTGCTACATCATGCACAAGCCTCCTTTTCCCTAACCACCAGTATGTCTTCTCTGCACCAGAGTGCCAGAACCCTTTAGAACCAAAAACTGAGGACTGCGTCTAGGAAAAATTCCATTTTTTATTTTTTCACTCATCATTTATTTACAAATACACATTATAACTTTTATATACATTGCACATTTACATGGTAAAAAAGTACAAAACTATATATTTAAATGAATTTATATTTAATTCACCATGTTTGAAAATATAAAATTACATCAGAAAAAAAGTATTATGAAAAGCAAGAAACTTGAACTGATAAAGCTTTGATATAACTTTTAGTGACACACTGATTGGGAAAACAAAACTTTGAAAATGGTACTGCAAGACCATCTTAAAGGAAACACCTGACAAAACATTTATGCATGTTACAAAATAAAATAATAAAATAAAATAAACCCTTTATTCTTATTACAGTTAGCCCTGTAGCTATTAACAACCTTCATAATCTGATTTCTTTGAGTCCGGAATGCATATAGTACAGTATATATGCTCAGCACATTGAGATCACTTCAGTACATTATGTGATCAGAAGTAGAGAAAAGTGAAGTGGAAGAGTTTCCTTAAAGATTGCCTCATTGCACCCTGGAAGTATATTTAAGTCAGTTACAATGCCTTTTGGTCAGTCAAGATTCCTTGTAAACAAAAACCCTAAGGATCTTTTATGTACAGAACTGCAAGCAGAAAATCCAATAAATAAACATAACAGAACCCGACATGCAAGTTTGTTAAAGTGGAAAAGAGTTAACATCAGTGAAACCAAGAGATGAGATCATGTGGGTAAGCTCTAAGGAATGGACTTTTATAGTTTACAAGAAAAAATAAAAGCTTAGCTTTATAAGCAAGAGACCTCACAATAAATAACACTGCTCTTCCCCTAACAAATAAACTTCTTCAAAAAACAAGGTGTACAGTCAACCAGACGTTTTATGTATAAATTATAAAACATGACACAGTATAAATAAATGTCTACCAGACTCAACTATATGTATACTTTTTTCTCCCCAAAATAAATAAGCATACACTTATTTACAGTATGGACATTGATTTTGCACCCAATGGCTGTTCCAATAGCGATGGAGGTTTTACCACTCTAGAATGGAAGATATAGGAAAGCTGTAGTCCTGGTCTTCATCTTCCTCTTCTTCCTCTGGGTCTTCATTAATGGCTAGATGGGGGAATACAGGGGAGCTGTTGTTTAAATAAGGACAACAGCAGCACACAAGCAGCTCAGTGCATGTTTTCAAAGCCCTCTGAACAGCCATAATACAGCATTGTATTTTATGCAACTTGTAGTGAGATGCTCTTTGGCATCTGCTGTTATACAATAAGGTTTTTAATACATAATCTATGAAGTCATAACTGCAGAAAGTTCTGAAGAATCAGTGGCTCAGGTTTTATTGGCAGATTCCTGAAATCAAATAAAAAGTGCTCTTGTGTTCTAGGTTTAACTGCTTTGTGTCCTTCATTCAGAGTTAGTAGAGGCATCTGTGCTAAACCAGGTGCCCATGTGCTACCATTAAGCTTGTTCTTTTGGACACAGTTAAGAGTTTATCTGGGTGTTAATAAAGCAATCAGTAAAGCACATGAGAGCAGACAAATTAGGAAAAAATCACTAGAATTGTGCTCCTAGGGCAACCCCTTTCTGACAAAATTACTTGTCTTCAGAGTAGCCCCAAACCCCCAACTTGAAAGTCAACTGGTTGTTGGAGATCTATTGCATTTTATCAGTAACCAAAGTGTATGCATGATAGATACAGTACAGGGGCCATATAAGTATGTATCTCACATCTCTAAATCAAGCTTTCTTATGATTAAAGGTGTAAGTCTTCATTACCTATGGATTGCCTTCAGAGTTAAAAATCTCACTTACAGTTGCAAGATCCAGAGTGCTTTACTTCTAGAAGCACACCCATGAAGCAAGCTGCCTCTTTCATGGCACACTCACTTGGGTAAGTTGTGTTATCGCTGGCACAGACTGCCTCATCTGACTTGCTTTCAGGGCATGGCTCATCGCAGAGGGCACACCGACCTCTGCCAACCTTAAAATCCCACAAGCATTTCTTCCCAGCATTGCACTGAATGTCTTCACAGGATTTGGCTTCTAAAAATATACACAGGATACTAGAGGTAAGTGAAAAGACAAAGGAAAAAGAAAAGCAACAAACAACCCCAAACTCCCTTTCCCCCAATGAACTGTGAACAGACAAAGCTCAGATGCAGTAGATGTGAGGATACTTGCTGATTTTACTAAAGCAAGTAGTCCCTTGGACACCATTGCCTGTCTATATGTGGGGGCGAAAAGACAGCTGTGCCAGCAGAGCTTGGCCCTGGGAATGCAGAATTACATTTGCCAATTGTACATGACCTTCCTGCTCTGTTTGATGTCACTGGAAATTCAGCTCCCCAAATTAGCAGTAAGTGCAGAATTTGCTAACACATTCAGCATTTCTAAATAAATTATTTTTAAACTAACCCACATAGACTAGTTGTCTGCAAGATTGGAAAGGGAATTCACCTCAACCTATGCCAACTAAAAGCAGCCTGGGACTCCCCCGAATCCCCCAAGCCGTTTTGGGGAAGCAGAGGCTGAAGATGCTTCCTTGTAACATGCTTCACTATCCCTCATTTCTGGAAATCACAATACAAAATGTCAGGATGCACAGAGATTATTTTCCTATCTTCACCCAGCAACTGTCTCCAAACTATGCAATATTTTTAAAGAAGAAAAAGTGATCAGATGTTTCTAATTAAGTTAACGCAAGCTTTGCCAAGACCACTTGAAGACAATTGTTTCCAGGAATCCAGATCCACTGACTTTGTTACGCTGTAACCATGTCATCATCTATTTAATGGCAGGTATTCCCCCCAGGGTACTAATGTCAGCACCCACAACAATAGCAAGAGAAACAGGATCAGGCCCTCTACTCCCTCACCCCTTTTGCAATCTTTTCTGGGGCAAAGCTTACCCTGGCTCTCCTTTTCCTGGAGGGGAGCACAAACCCAGGCTGCTGGAAGTCTCTCCTCCTCCCCAACGCTCGCTACATCCATCCAATTCCACACACGATATTCTGAAACAGCTGAGCCAGGAAGCTCCCTCCACCCTTACCCCTCTGTCCGAGATACCTACTGATGCATTTTCCTTCGTAGGCTAATCCAATGGATCTGCCCAGTAGGCAGGTAGCTTTCCTCAGGTGACAGGCACTGGCGTAAGTTATGCCGTCATTCCCACAGAGATACTGTTCATGGGAGGTAGGCTCTGGGCAAATTCGATTACATGTCACACAGTAGGCATTATTAGTTTGATCAACCACACATGTGGAACTGCCTGGGCATAAAACATCCCTACAGGTCTCTGAAATAAAGACAGAAACACACAATGATTAATAGGAGATCCCAGAGCCCCAGCAAGGAGTGAATGGGTGACAAAATGAAACAAATGATCAGATAAGAGCCTTCAGCAGCTCTCCTCATTTAAGGGCCGCTAGAGGAAACCTTCCTTCAGGGTAGCTGGTGGGACACAAGTGCTGCTAGACTATGGGGAACTCTCAATCCAGCTACATCCTTGCTTGTTGAGCATGGTTTAGTTAGTCTCCCAGCATTTGGAATATCACTCTGGTTCCTGTGGGGAAGTACGTCCAACAGCTCCTCCTCCCTACACTCAGACACACACACTTTGGCATTTGAGGGAGATCAGATTAGATTTGCAAACCTACTTTTGCATTTGCCCTGATACTGGACTTCAAGTTCGGGCTGTTCTTTACATCTGGCTTTGAGAAGGGCACACTCGTTCCTGTAGGTTTTCCCATCTAAGCCACACACGGGGCCCTTCCAAGTGACATTAGAGCAATCCGGAGCACAAACACACCGAGGTTTGTTCTTCTTGTTCATTTTACATTTCTTCCCTGGTCCACAGTCCACATTCTCACACGTTTCTGATGGAAAGAAAGAGGCACCGCTTTAGTACCAAGCACGCAGAACAGACCTGGTGTCAAAACTGCTTAAAGAAAAAAAAAAAAAAGACACCGCACCGTGACCCCTGGGCAAAAAAAGAAAACACCTTTCCCCCTTTTCCAGGAAACATCACTCGAAGGAAATTTCCCCCTGCCAGTGAGGACTCCCGATGTGCACGGTGGCCAAGAAGAAATGGAGGTCCCCTCACTGATCCCGGGGCTGGTACAAGACGTGCCTCAAAGCCCCACCGAGGAAGGAAGCAGGAGGACCGTGCTGCCCCCCTCCAGCTCCTTCCCCTCTCCTCCTCCCCCAGCCCAGTCCCTGCCTGAACCGCTCCTCAGCAAGGAGCAGCTCTCCAGCACCCCCCTCACCTTTGCACGGGATGCAGTTTGGGGCTCCCCCATTAAAAATCATCCACTTAAAAAGCGTGTTGTCGTTGACGTCCTCTTCCGTCCACGAAGTTGTCAGGCGGCCGGTCTTGCAGCACTCCTCCTTGCTGAGGTCGGTTTTGTAGAGGACCTGGCAGCGGCCGTTCCGTGCCTGCCGGAGCCAGCAGTTCCCAGCTGCGGGGGGGGGGGGGGGGGGGGGGACGGGGACGACGACACACGAACACGGGACACCCAGCCGGATCAGTGGCAGGCACCAGTGACCCAGAGACAACACGTGAGCCTTGCAATGAGTTTTACTAGACTGTTTACTTTTATTTGTCTCATTTCATAACCCGCAGCTACTCCGGCCCATTTGGGAGCGCAGTTTAAAAAAACAAACAAACAAAAAAACCCAACAACAAAACACAAAAAACCCCAAACAAACAAAAAACCAAACACCCAAACCAAACACCCAAAAAAACCCCAAAACAAACCAACCCCCCCCCCCCAAAAAAAAAAAACAGAAAGAAAGAAAGAAAAGACCCGATCAAAACAGGACGAGGAGGTATTTCGAAATGTATTTATTCCATATGTAGAGCAGAAGGAGCACTGCCAGCACGTGACAGTGGCTTGAAAAGGATGTGCATTTAAAAGGGAATAAAAAGAAAATCGCGCTTGCAAATTCCTTCCTCCTCCTCCTGCCCTCTCCTCCTCACCGCAGCTGCACAGCAGCATTGTTTTAGTGCCGCACAGAGTTTCAGTCCCAGCCCATTTTGCAATCTGCACGAATTGGGAACATTTGCTGTTAGCAAAGTCTTTCGAAATCTCCACATTTTGCTGCTTCTATTAACAAATGTCTTTCCTTCACTAATATAAGTTAGCAGAGCTCAAAAAAAAAAAAAAGTAAAGTGCACGAAATACAAGGGCACATAGAGTAGGAGGTCCCTACAGAGTTTTAAAAATCGATCAAGCTGGAAAAGTTATAGGCGACGTCTCTTCCGCAAGCATTTCAGAGGAAAGTACAGTGTCCTTAAACCGGATAGAGTGGGGTTGTTTGGGTTGGGTTGTTGGTTTTTTTTTGCCTTTTTTTACTAGTATCTCTGTTATTTGTAGAGTCAAGCCAAGAACAAGTCCAAGCAAACCTCCCCTTTATAGCTGGAGAATTTTGATTGGAATGAGTCTCTCGTGAATAACCAATGTGACTTCTCCAGCAACTCAATACCAATTGATTCTGGTGCTAGTCCAGCCAGGGTTCGATCCTGCCTCCTTACTCCGATGGGAATGTACCGCAGCGAGGGGTCAGGATCGGCCAGCCGAGACGTCGCTGGGCGCGAGGGAAGATTGCCCCCTCCCCCCCACTAAAAATCATTGAACAAACAATGCCCTTAAAAAAAAAAAAAAAAAAAAAAAAGGTTTGCGACTTACAGTTGCCTACAGCTTAATTTATGCTCTAACTCGGTGGGGGGAAGAAACGAAAAAAAAAAGAAAAAAAAGCAATGATAAGCAATGGTAAGACATCCAGGTTGTGGTTGGAACACGGTCAAGATAAGGGGAAAAAGCCCCAAAACTAAAAATCAATATTCCCTTGTGTCGAAAGAGGGCTCTTAAGAGTTGTCAATATCAGGGGTTTTTTTTTCGCATGAAAAAAACCACCCAACTTATTCAAGCATACTCTTCAGTGCAGGACAGTTTACAACACTAATATTTATTCACAAAAAAAAAGGGAGGGGGAAGGAAATCCCAATATTAAATAAATGTCCGGAAAAATACCACTTATTGGTTTCTAAAAATGTCAGCTGTAATTGTGGGGCTCCTCATCATCACCTTTCCTTCCGTCAGTCAGGTGTGATAAAAATCTGAGCTAAATTACCAACAAACTTTGAGCACTCATTCGGGAGCCGAGACTGGGAAAGTTCCCTCGTGATGCTGCTCTTCATTCATGCTGCATAATAACAAATACCAAGAAACATCCTATCTGTCCTCTGTGTCTATGCAGACCAGTGCAAAGATCCGATCAAAAAGGAATCTAAATGACACCTCTGCATCTCGGTAGAAAGCAATCTCATGCCCACAGTTAACTTCTCTGTCCTGTTGGACCTTGGAGAGAGGCGTTTAACACCGCAGCAAACTAAACCGTGCCCAAAAGACAGAAAACAATAGTAATAATAAAGAAACATATCTGCGAATAAACAATCTGGTCTTACCCTGCACTGTGTGATCTTCCATGAAGTGGCAGAGAAGCATCAGGAGTAAGAGCATGCCCGGGTGGGTTCTCTGATTTAACATCCTCAGTGTAGCAGGGAGTGAGAGAGACACAGAAACAACGTGAGGGGGAGTAGGGAGAGGGAGCGAGCACAAACCAGCCTGCTTATGATCACTCTACTGAATGAACGTCAGGCTCTGAATGCAGTCTCTCTTTAAATCTATACGGGGGTCCTAGCTGTCTGCTGTGGGCGGTCTCCTAATGTGTGTGTGTGTGTGTGTGTGTCTGCTCGGGGGTGGGGAGATTTAAAAAGTTCAGTGTGAATCAGGTGACGTTTTCCACCTTCTGGAAACCCTCTCCCGTTATCTGCTTTAGGTGCACGCACACACAGGCGCGCACCCGCGTAGCCCCACGCCAGCCCTGCGCGGCGGAGACGCGGAGCTGGTAGCGCAGCAGCGGGAGGCAGCGCAAGCGGCGGCCGCGGAGGCGGCCGCGCCCGCGCAAGCTGGGAGACGCGCGGCAGGCCGCACTCGCGCGGCGGGGGCAGGCGATCCGCGGGGTCGCCGCCGCGCGACGGGTGCCCCTGTCCCCCTGACGGCGCGGGCGGGTGCGCGGAGGCTGCCCGCCCGGGGTCGGCTCCGCGGCCGCGGGGCGCTGCCATTCCCGCGCGAAGTCGTTGCTAATAATAAATTCCCCTCCCCGCACCTCCGACCTGCGGGAGGCGGCTGGCGCGCACACAGCTGGCTCGGCAGGACTGATCCCAAAAAAAGTCCCCCAACCGACCAACCCCACACAAACAAACAAAAAGACAAGCAAAAAAGAAACAAATAAAAGTTTAATACCTAGGACTGTGCCCAAGTGACAGCCTTTTCACTGAGAACCCGGGAGGACGAGACGGGAATGGGGGCGATGTAGGCGGTCTCCTTTCAGAATCAGAAAAGATTGCAACATCGATAATGAACTTCTGGAGTACTACTTTATTAAGCACAGTCTGGCATCATTCTCCCCTTAGAAAAGTTTGCGGTCTCTCATTTATAGCATTTTTTGGCACCACTGAATGAAACTGAGTAGGCGATATTTCCTTTTATACAAAACAATTTCCTTAACGGGAAATGGTATTTGCTTATTCAAAAGCTGCCTTTTTAATTTCGATTCTTTCGCTTTTCTGAGCCACCAAAGCACAACAGACTGCGAAGTATGCAGACAGGAATGCCCGGACAGTGCCGGGTCAGGGGCCGGTGCGCCGCGGCCGCCCGCGCCCTCCGCCCGGCCCTCCCCACACCCCTCCTCCCCGCTCCCACCCCCCGGCTCCCCCCACCGCCCGCCCGCCCCCTCCCCACAACTGCAAATAACTCAGTGATAACAGATTTTTTTCCACCAACTGCAGGAGATAGTACTAATCTTTTAATAAAAGATCCCATTACAATGGGATTTGTCTGGACAGACTATAATAGATCCAGAAATACAGCCGTGCTAATATTAGAAGACAGTTGTTTGGGTGCCTCAGACCGGGCCCTGGTTCTGCTTTGAAAGTGGGCATGAATATCACAATATCCCTCGGTACCACCTGCGGTCACACGCATTAAGAAGCAGACTGGTAAATGATTGACCTCGTTGCATTTGTTTTGTTTTGTTATAATTATGATCAACGTTCTGAGCAGCGCCCGGGCATTTTGAACACTTCAGAAGCCCCGGGACTCCACATCCTTTTTAATCTTTTCCCAAATTGGTGCCTCTCTCTCCCCCTGCCTCTCCCTCCTCGCTCGCCGGAGCAGCGTTAATGCAGGGTTGCTTAGTGCCCTCTAATGGCAGAGGACATTAACTAATAGCAAAACGCAAATAAAGGGCCGGTTTCAAAAGCTGCCTCTCCTCCCGGAGGGGACGGATCCTAGGCGTAAGGTGCCCCGAGGGGCCAGTCCCCCCTCACCCCCCTCCTCCTCCGGGCACGGCTCAGCGGGGAGGCGCAGGGGAGCCCCTGCTGGCTGCGGGGACAGCGAACTGCGCTCGGCCCGTCGCGGGGCATGTAGAAAACGGCGCGGACTCCGCCGAAGCGTGGGGGTTGGAGGCCTGGCTGCCCTCGTCGCCCCTCCGACTCGCCCCGCGGGGCTTCCGGCCGCGGCCGGGTGCGGCGTCGCACTGCCGCCTCACACCTCTTGAAGCATCTTGCCTCCCCCTGGGGGCAGCGCAGGGGCTGAGCTGCTTCTCACCTAAGCGCGGGTGGCCCAGAGGGGTCCCGGCGGCAACGGTACCGGGGAGTACTGCGGAGGCAGGCTCACATTTTCTCTTTTTTTCTCTTTTTTTTCCTCCCCCAGTTAGTTTGTGTTTTTTAATAAGTGGCCAATACGGTGTTTATCCTGATAATGTTTTCAATTAGAGAGGCATTTTCAGGCTGTATTCCTGGAAATAAGATGCCGGATGGGTCAATAACATTTGCACATGTGCTTCATGGGTGTATCATCAGGAGATCAATATGATTGCACTGGTATGGAGATTTGTATCACACCTGTTCTCTGACATCACGTAGAAACAGCTGCTGTTTCTTTTATTGTTGTTTTTTTTTTCTTCTTTTTAAAATGCTAAATATTGGGTTTGTGTGTAACAACGTCAGGGATATTGTGTATAATCAAAAATGCTTTCTTCTTTTTCACTGTGTGCTTCCCTGTACAACTCCCCCACCCCTTTCTGCTTTGCCAACAATCACATTTAAATTACCCAAAACCCAATAGGGTTGATCTATAACTTAATTGTTAGGCGGAACATAAAAAGACCGTTGTTCTCAGCCTGTCAGATTTTAAAACTTCTTTCTACCAAGAAGTGTATGAATTTTAATATATGGTTTTGGATGTGAATCCAATCTTTGCAGCTGGTCCTGAACTTGGAATAATAAAACCTTTTAAAAACCCAGTATATGTTAACATCTCAAACTTTCAGAAAATTCAGATTTAGCTCTCAATGTATGTAAAATCTGTGTCTTTGTCCTATCTCTAATATAGCTGTAGCTACAACAGGCTCCATAATCCAAAATATTAAGTGGCTGGTGTCTGAGGAAAATTGCAGCAAAATACTGAGCAGGAGGAAAAATAATCCCCAAATGTAACCTTGTGTGACATGTGCTATTAACATACATACATATGGGGAATATTTATTTTGTGATAAGTCAGTATTCATTGTACTAGTATAATGTATTTCCTTTTACTCTTTCCCCCTCAATGTGCTGCCTGTCAACAGAGGAGCAGTTGCCTGTATCAAGAATGGACCACCTCAGGACCCTCTCTTCAATAAGGAGCATGTCTGCATAAAGTTTTTTGAGGATGTGGATAGGACTCCAAGCAAAAGCTGATTATGTGGAAGGGATCTGGATTTTGGGCGACAGAAAATGTGAAGGCCTGTCCTGGCATTTCCCAACCTAACATTCAAGGGAGAAGAAAAAGACTCAAACACCCTCCTGTGCTCCTGGATGCATGTATCATCCAATGTGATTTCTTGTACAACTGGCTTCTCCCACAGAGCAAGTACTCAAATAAAGGTAGAACGTCCTCTTCTGGTAGGAGAGAAAACTTGTGAGCCTTCTTTACTCTCACCTAATTGTCCTGATTATCACAAAAAGGCCTGTTTCTGGAAAACTGCACTTTTAAAAAGGTTCCCCTCTTTCACATCTTAGGTATCAGATTTAAGGACTTTTCTGAGCACCACTGCACCATTTTATAAGCTTGGTTTTTGGTTTGTTTTTTTTTCCCCCCCAGTATAGGGCAATTCAAGCCTTCAACAGCCTTTTCTGCTGTAGAAATTTCATGTGCTGTTTCTCAGCATAGAGTAGCATAACAATTTGGATTAAAAAGGTTCATTTCTTGATTTGGCCAAGACTTTTTAATGAAAAACATGCAAACCAATTCCTGATAAAATTAAGATCCAAAATGTATTAACTGAATTCTAATATTATGTTATTCAGGTAGTGGATATGTGTGCTATTACACTGAAATTATTCCTACACATAAGTGAAACTGTTAAACAGAACTTATATTGTATGCTATTGGTAAGTGTTGTGCTTACTAGATGAATACAAGTATATTGAACAATTATTTTTTTCTTTAAGTTGACCTAAAAGTTGATGTTTGTTTTCAGGTAGTGGACAATGGATTGAATTAAGAGGTAGTGGGGATTTTGCCTAATAAATACCACTGGAAAAAAGTGCAAAGGGAATATAAGTTTGATCCTCAGTAGATATTTGGCAAGTCACATCTGAAAACCTGTCATCACCTTTGACCAAGACAGCTGGAAATAGGTACGCTATTTGAAACTTCTCCCTGTTTAACTACTTTAATGAAATATTAATAATAAAAATAAAAGGAAATAATGAAATATATACAAAACCGTATCAAGCTCCCAGGATGACAATCGCGACACCGGCTGGCACTGGGGAAGTCCCAGGCTGGACTCGGTAATGGACGGGAACTGGATTCCGGATCTGCATTCAGGATCGGGACCAAAAGCAGACAAACAGACAGAGTCCTCCTCTGACGTTGGCCATTGAAGAAAAAGGGCTGACCGTTTGATCCCTCAGCTTTTATACTGAGCATGAGGCAGATGGGATGGAATACCCTGTTGGTCAGTTTTGGGTCACCTGTCCTGTCCACTCCTCCCCACAGGTGGGACCCCACTATGCTTTTCCGCTTCCAACTCTCCAACAGGGCAAATAACAAATTTGGTTGGCCTTGGTTGTTATAGCAATAAGTATAAGCAAGAGCCTCTCTGCATGCCATGTCTGGACATCAGCTATAAACATTGGTCTTATCACTCTGAGAATACGAACGTTGTCTGCACAATATGGTGTTAATTTCAGTAGTTAGAAGAGGCCCAGCTAAGAAGCAAAGTAACTGAACAAAATTGGTCCTGTTTTACCTCAAACCAGGACAGTGGAATAAAACCAGGTTGCCAAACAAGTTACAAAAGCTTTCCAGGTTATTGAAAACCTGGACAAAAGTACAAAATTCCAGTGGAAAATAGGAGTGGAAAAAATGTTAAGGAAAGAATTAAAACCATTATCTGAGGAAGTTAAATGAAAAATGATAAATAAGTATACTGATCTATTGCTTTACTGATCTGATCTATTGATCAGATACTTTTCTGTATAATTTCAGAGAACAGAAAACAGCTAGAAATGCATACAGACCATGCAATTTCTAGGGCAGAAAAAAGATTCTCCCCTTGTTGCAACTGCAATGTCAATAGCAGCAGGAATTCTGACATTGAAGTTTTGAAAACAAAACAAAACAAAAAAAACAGAAAATGTATTTATTGCTGAAAACCTGCTCAAAACATCCATTTAGGATGATACTGTTTTAAAGGAATGCCTAAATGCCAGAAAGGCAGCACCACCAGTGCTAGACAACCCATTTCCGTGTAAAGGCTTAAGAAGTGGCATAGTGGGAGGGAGCATGGAAAGAGCAAAGCTGTCAGACAGAACAGCCCCTGGAAGTCCATTGCAGCTTGGGCAGCATTAAGCTAACCTTTGGCTGTCTTAAGTCGTGCTAAGTGCAGAATGGCTCTTCCCAGCTTCCTGACTGGCAAATTGCCTTTTCTACTTCCACAACTCTGCCAAGTTGGCATTATTATTATGGTGATATAACTTCAAAATTTTCATTTAAAATTATAGATGAGGAAGATGGTACTTTAGGAATGGTGAGGTTATGTGTGGTTATTGTACTTTTAAGATCTGGAACATTTTGTGTGGCAGACTTCAAAAGACATGTCAGTTGGCAATCAGTTGCAGCTGGAACAGGATTGGAGACTAAACCCAAGATTAAAGTGAGGATGGATGTAGTTTGTAAATAACTACTGTGAAAATTCAATTATTTTTTGCTATTACTTTATTTTTCTTCTTGTTAGTTTGATTCTATTAAAGTTAATGCAAAGGGCATATCTGAATCATTGGATATGCGGAGTCACATCATTTTCTAATCAAAAAAAGGATTCATTTGACTGTAGATGCTGGCCTGGAGCTTAAATGGAATAAAAATCGCTGTTAAGAGTGATGCCCATAGCCACCTGTGACAAGCTCAATATAGCATGGCAAAAAGGGTAACAAATGGACAATTTCCAGCTCAGTGCATGATGTACTGGATCTTGTTTCCAGACTGAGAGAGTAGGTGCTTGAGTAAGTCAAAGTTACAGCCTTGTTAGGGACAGATCATTAACTTCTTACTGTGAGGTTTGTATTTACTTTATTGTCCATCAAGGAAGCGGATCAGTTTTAATGTTTTTTTTTCAGAGATTAATGGAACCAAATGGATTTTAGACTGCTGTTCAGTCAGTGGCAGCTTACTGGGACATTATCAAAATTATCCTACACAGTACATGTGATAAACTCCAAATGTCACCTTCTAGTAGTGCTGCACACATTGATGAATATATAGCATGTGAGGAAAGAAATGAATTAGACAGAGCCCCCAGCAAAAATAATGATCCAAACCAGACTAATTGTGACAAAGAATTTTAGAGAAGTTAAGGTCATGGCTATGATGGAAGTAAAGAAAAACTTTTTTCCCAATTGTGATGAGTTGCTTTATTTTTATGAGCAGAAAAGGAGTATCTCATTATTATCCTGATTATTTCAATTTTTTCTTTCGTAATGAAATATTTTTATAAAAAGTACTTACTGATAAAACATTTTTATTTCAAGACCTGCTACAGCATCAGACATGTATGAAAACTCTTCATAGTTCATCAAAATTTTCTTTTCAGTCCATTAAAAAGCACATTTCTGCTGTCGCATAAACAATGGTCAATTTCCAAAATGAATTTTTAGTACAAATTAAAGGTATTATGCTGTATTAAGTAAATGGCAGTGCAAGTAACTCTGTAGATTTCTCTTACTGCAGTGCAAAATAGTGGTATCTATGGACCTCCTAAAGTCTTATTTTGAAGTCAGGCTTTTACAGAGTAAATATGACTACATATATTAGCTTATAGTATGGGAAGGAAGAAGAGCCCAGGGTCATTTATGCTTTCTTTTGGGACTTATTGCATACATTTTTTTTAAGTGTAGGCCGTGCATGGACTGCTGAGAGTTTGTTGGTTTCACAATATGTGCTGTGAGAGTTGTTTCCCTCCAGTAGCACAAAAACTGGCTTGTGTCCTCCTAATACTCTCCCAAGAAGGGAGTCTAGGAGGAGCCTTGTGGCTTCTGTTCTGTCCACTAACTTAATTAGTTCACATATGCTTTCTTCTACACTTGATCAAGAGGTGACTTGAGGAGCCAGAAGTCCTGAATAGGAGGACTGATATCCAGGCTGCCAGTCCTTGGGGTATGGTAAGTTCCCTTCCTCCTTGGATGTCTGGAAAAAGAGTAGATAGTGCATCTTCTGTGCACAGGGCATCCATTTCAAGAACGGGTTTGCAGGACAGTCCAGAACACATGGGTCCGAGCTTCTGCTTTCTTGTCTCTGCCCTGGCCCTCACCTCTTCTAAGGATCAACCAAGTGCTTGGTTTCCTCCGGTCATCAGAGCGGGGCTGATACCTGTGGGGTCTCCAGCTCTGAGAACCTGCTAATCCTTAATGATTTCATTGTACAGGACTGCTGTGAGAAGAAGAAGGGTAAGCATGGACATGATCTGATTCTCAGATGAGAGAGGCTGAGGTAGAGGCAGGAAAAGGGCTTTAGCCCTTTTCCCAGACAATGTGCCTATCCTATTGTGACTCCAGCTACTGCTCCAGAAGTGTGTGTCTTGCACAAATGTGGCATCACATCTGCTAGCCTTGTAATGAATAACCTGGTGTCATGGTGTCAGCTGGGATAGAGTTGACTTTCTTACTAGCAGCTGGTATAGTGCTATGTTTAGGATTTGGGATGAGAATGGTGTTGATAGCACACTGGTGGTTTTGGTTGTTGCTAAGCAGTCAAGGAAGGCCTTTTCTGCTCCTCACACTGCCCTGCTCGCAAATAGGCTGGGAGTGTACAAAAAGTTGGGAGGAGACAAAGCCAGGACAGCTGACCCGAACTGACCAAAGGGATATTCCATACCATATGACATCATGCTCAGCATATAAAGCTGGGGGAAGAAGGAAGGGGGAGACGTTCAAAGTTATGCCATTTTGTCTTCCCAAGTAACCATTATGTGTGATGGAGCCCTGCTTTCCTGGAGATGGCTGAACAGCTGCCTGCCGATGGGAAGTAGTAAATTAATTCCTTGTTTTGATTTGCTTGCGTGCGCAGCTTTTGCTTTACTAATGTTCTGGTTTGAGGTAAAAAAGAACTAATTTTCTGTTGAGTAATTTTACTTTTCAGTTAAGTCTCTTCTAACTAACTGGACTTTCTGAAATTAGTCCTTCTGAGTCTGTCTCGGGAAGCGTCAACACAGGAGGAGGAATCAAACACAGAGGTAATTGTTCAATCCTTATCTATGAAGGACTTGCAAAATATGAGAAAGGACTTCAGCTGTTGTGAAGGTGAGACACTTATCACCTGGTTGCTCCAATGCTGGGATAATGGGGCCGATACCATAGACTTAGACAGTAAAGAAGCCAGGCAGTTGGGAAACCTGGCCAGAGACGGAGGTATCGACAAGGCACTTGGGAGAACGCCACAAACTCTCAGTCTCTGGAGGCGACTTTTGTCAGCTGTAAGGTGCAGATATCCCTTCAAGGATGATATCAAATGTCGCCCGAGCAAATGGGCCACCATGGAGAAAGGTATTAAGTACCTGAGAGAATTGGCTGTGTGAGAGTTGATTTATATTGACTGGCAAGTGATTTTAGATGCTGATGAAATGCCATGCCAATGACCTATGTTGCAGAAGTTTGTGCAGACTGCACCACCAATGTATTCCCACACATTGTCAACAATGATCTGGGGAGAATCTAATGGCAAGACACCAACTGTAAATGAAGTGGCTAACAAAGTATGACAGTATGAAGACAATCTCTCTCATTGCCCCATCGTTGCGGCCATGGAAAAACTGGCAGAGAAAAACCAAGAAAATGACTGAGAAAAATGAGAAATTATTTGAAAAACTATTTGATAAATTGTTCAGGACAGAGACAAGATCCCATTCTTCCCCTGAATGGACCCGCATTGCAGCCATTAGGAGGAGATGTCCTCCTACGAGACCGACTCAAGAGAAACAGGACATGCCACAGTGTCCTGTGGTCCACTCTCCATAAATAAGGAGAGGACCTGAAGAAGGGGGAAAGACAACCTACCTCGATACTACAGGCACGAGTATGCGAGTTGCAAGGTAAAACAAATAGGAGAAAGAATTTTTCCAGGAGGATGGTCACTCCGTTTTACAGTGAATGGTTCTACGGTCCGAATATGAACCCATTTGCTGATAGATACATAAGCCATGTGAAACCATCTGTTAATAGCAGGTACTATGCTGAACATTAGAGGGGCCCTGCCTCCATCCAGGTGGAGGAGAGGGACAACCAAATTTATTGGACTGTGTGGATTCAATGGCCTGGTATGTTAGAACCCTAAAAGTATAAAGCCCTGGTGGACACTGGTGCACAGTGTATCCTATTGCCATTGAATCATTAAGGAGCAGAAACTGTCACTATTTCTGGAGTGACAGATGGATCTCAAGAACTGACTGTATTGGAGGCCGAAGTGAGCCTAACTGGGAATCAATGGGAGAAACACCCCATTGTTACTGGTCCAGATGCTCCGTGCATCCTTGGTATAGACTACCTCAAGAGAGGGTATTTCAAAGACCCCAAAGGGTATCGGTGGGCTTTTGGTATAGCAGCTGTAGAGACTGAGGACATAACACATCTGTCTACCTTACCCGGTCTTTCAGATGACCCTTCTGTTGTGGGACTGCTGAGGGTTAAAGATCAGCAGGTGCCAATTGCTACTGCCACGGTGCATCGAAGACAGTATCGCACCAACCGAGACTCCCTGATTCCCATTCATAACCTGATTTGATGGCTAGAGAGCCAAGGAGTGATCAGGAAGACTCGCTCACCCTTTAACAGCCCTATATGGCCAGTGTGAAAGTCTGATGGGGACTGGAGACTGACAGTAGACTACCGTGGCCTGAATGAAGTCACACCACCACTGAGTGCTGCTGTGCCAGACATGCTAGAACTTCAGTATGAGCTGGAGTCAAAGGCAGCCAAATGGTATGCTACAATTGACATTGCTCATGCCTTTTTCTCTCTTCCTTTAGCAGCAGAGTGCAGGCCACAGTTTGCTTTCACCTGGAGGGGTGTCCAGTACACCTGGAACCGACTGCCCCAGGGGTGGAAACAAAGCCCTACTGTTTGCCATGGACTGATCCAGACTGCACTGGAGAAGGATGGAGCTCCACAACACCTACAATACATCGATGACATCATTCTGTGGGGTAACACAGCAGAAGAAGTTTTCAAGAAAGGTAGGAAAATCATCAAGATTCTTCTGAAAGCAGGTTTTGCTATAAAAAGAGGTAAGGTCAAGGGACCTGCACAAGAGATCCAGTTTTTGGGAATTAAGTGGCAAGATGGGTGTCGCCAAATCCCAATGGATGTGATTAACAAAATAACATCTATGTCCCTGTCCGGGTTTAAAGTAAAACAGGACCTATGTTTATAGTTGATGCCAAGGCATGGTATGCAGAGAGGCTCTTGCTTATACTTATTGCTATAACACCCAAGGCCAACCAACTTTGTTACTTGACACATTGGAGGGTCAGAAGTGGAAAAGCGTAGTGGGGTCCCACCTGTGGGGAGGAGCAGACAGGACAGGTGACCCAAAACTGACCAATAGGGTATTCCATCCCATCTGCCTCATGCTCAGTATAAAAGCTGAGGGATCAAAGGGCAGCCCTCTCTTGCTTCAATGGCCGGTGTCAGAGGAGGACTCTGTCTGTTTGTCTGCCTTTGATCCCGATCCTGAATCCAGATCCAGAATCCAGTTCACTGAGTCCAGTCTGGGACTTTCCCAGTGCCTGTTGGTGACGCGATCATCATTCTGGGAGCTTGATGCAGTTTTGTATGTATTTCATTATTTCCTTTTTATTTTATTATTAATATTTCATCAAAGTAGTTTAGTTCCTTCTAAACTCATAAGTCTCTTTTTCCCTCCTCTGCCTCTCTCTTTGAAGAGCGGTAGGGGGGAGCATCTGTCACTCGACCGATGGCTGGTTGGGCCTAAACCACAACAGTCCCCACCTGGAGGGGTTTCTGGAGAATGCATATTCCAGGTTACAGTCAGATTGTGAAACCTCTCTATGAAGTGACTCGAAAGAAAAATGATTTTTTATGGGGCCCTGAGCAACACCAAACCTTTGAGCAAAGTAAACAAGAGATTGTGCATGCAGTAGCCCTTGGATCAGTCTGAACGGGACGGGACATTAAAAATGTGCTCTACACTGCAGACGGGGACAATGGCCCTACCTGGAGCCTTTGGTAGAAAGCACCAGGGGAGACTCGAGGTCGACCCCTGGGATTCTGGAGTCGAGGATACAAAGGCTCCGAGGCCAACTATACTCCAACTGAGAAAGAAATCTTGGCAGCATATGAAGGAGTTAGAGCTGCTTCAGAGGTAATTGGTACTGAGGCACAGCTCCTTCTGGTGCCCCGTTTACCAGTACTGGGCTGGATGTTCAAGGGTAAAGTGCCTTCTACTCATCATGCCACCGATGCTGCCTGGAGTAAGTGGATTGCCTTAATCACACAGCGAGCTCGAATAGGAAACCCAAACCATCCAGGAATTGTAGAAGTGATCACAAACTGGCCTGAAGGCAGAGACTTTGGGATGCCACCAGAAGAGGGGGTGACTTGTGTTGAGGAAGACCCACCATATAATGAACTTTCAGATGATGAGAAACAGTATGCTCTGTTTACCGATGGATCTTGTAGTATTGTAGGAAAGCATCGAAGGTGGAAAGCTACTGTGTGGAGTCCTACACGACGAGTTGCAGAAGTGGCTGAAGGACAAGGTGATTCAAGTCAATTTGCAGAGGTAAAAGCCATCCAGCTGGCTTTAGATGTTGCTGAACGAGAAAAGTGGCCAATACTCTCTCTCTATACTGACTCATGGATGGTGGCAAATGCTCTGTGGGGGTGGTTAAAGCGGTGGAAGCAGAGTAATTGGCAGCGCAGAGGTTATCCACGATGGTGAAACATGTACTGAAATCAAGCAAGCTAAACATTTGAAACCTTTGTTGTATGGGGGACGATGGTTGAAATATAAGTATGCGGAGGCCGGGCAAATTGACTATATCTCACTCCCTCAAACCCGCCAGGGGAAATGCTACATGCTTATAATGGTGGAAGCAAGCACCGGGTGGTTGGAAACCTATGCTGTGCCCCATGCCACCACCCAGAATACCATCCTGGGCCTTGAAAAGCAAGTCTTGTGGTGACATGGCACTCCAGAAAGAATTGAGTCGGACAATGGGACTCATTTTAAAAACAATCTTATCAGTAATTGGGCAAAAGAACATGGCATTGAGTGGGTATATCGTATCCCCTATCATGCACCAGCTTCCAGGAAAATTGAATGATACAATGGACTATTTAAAACTACCCTGAAAGCAATAGGGGGTGGAACCTTTAAAAATTGGGACAAGCATTTAGCGCAAGCTACCTGGTTAGTTAACACCAGGGGATCCATCAATCGAGCCGGTCCTGCTCAATCAGACCTTTTACATACTGTAGAAGGGGACAAAGTCCCTGTGGTGCATGAAAGGAATATGTTAGGGAAAACCGTTTGGGTTTTTCCTACATCAGGGAAAGGCAAACCCATTAGTGGGACTGTTTTTGCTCAAGGACCTGGATGTACTTGGTGGGTGATGCTGAAGGATGGAGAAGTTCAATGTTTACCTCAAGAAAATTTAACCCTTGGTGAGAATACTCAGTTCTGAGCTGTATGATGCTGATTGCTACATAATACTAACAATGTTCAATAAGTGTTTTTCAGTATAATGTAGTGGTGATGAAACTGGAAGCAGCTTTATCAAGTTGCGTCCAGCACACCCTTTGAGGTGGACATGCTACCCGTGAGCAAGAACCCAATGAATTTCTTACCATCTTTCCTGCCCTGAGTGAAACCTGCAATTATGAACTAAATGAACATAAGGAACTTTTGTGTATAAAGATAAATTATAAATTTGTGATCTATATATATCTGTATATATTTTAAGAGAACAAGCAGTAGTGATCTGAGCATGACATAAATGGTATTTAATAAGGAGTGGAATGTCCTGGTTTGAGTTAGAAAAGAACCAATTTTCTGTTCAGTAATTTTACTTTTCAGTTAAGCCTCTTCTAACTCTCTGAAAATAATGGCATATTCTTCAAACAGTGTCTGCTTCCAGAGTGATAAGGCTTGATCTTTATAGTTAATATCAAGGAATGGTATGCAGAGATGCTCTTGCTTATACTTATTGCTATAACAACCAAGGCCAGCTAACTTTGTTGTGTGCCATGCTTGAGGGTCAGAAGCAGAAGAGCATAGAGGGGTCACACCTGTGGGGAGGAGCAGACAGGACAGGTGAACCAAAACTGACCAACAGGATATTCCATCCCATGTGCCTCATGCGCAGTGTAAAAGCTGAGGGATTAAAGGGTCAGCTCTCTTTCTTCAATGGCTGGCGTCCGAGGAGGACTCTGTCTGTTCATCTGCCTTTGATCCTGATCCGAGTGTTTCTGAATCCAGAGCTGGAATCCATTTCCACTCTGTTGCTGAGTCCAGTCTGGGAGTTTCCCAGTGCCTGCTGGTGATGTGATCATCATCCTAGGAGCTCGATACCTGGTTTTGTGTATATTGTATATATTACATTATTTTCTTATTATCTTCTCTGTTTTATTATTAATATTTCATTAAAGTAGTTTAGGTTCTTTTTCAATCCATAAATCTCTCTTTCATTCTTCTCTCCCTTCGGGAGAGAGGTTAAAGAGAGCATCTGTCGTTCATTCAGTGGCCAGTCCAGCCCAAACCTCCACACCTTTGTATATACAAACTCACTCTGTTTTTTTCTTAGCTCTTCTTGCTTCTGAAGTGCATGGAGTATCTCTAACTCCAGTGGCTCTCCAATGTCTTCTTGTCTTTTTTCATCAGCCTCTTCATCCAACATTCAGTTGTGCCCAGTGATAGGACAAGAGGTAACAGGCACAAACTGGAGCACAGTAAGTTCCATCTTAACATGAGGAGGAACTTCTTTACTCTGAGGGTGGCAGAGCACTGGAACAGGCTGCCCAGAGAGGCTGTGGAGTCTCCCACACTGGAGACATTCAAAACCCGCCTGGACGCCGTCCTGTGCAACGTGCTGTAGGTGACCCTGCTGTGGCAGGGGGGTTGGACTTAGATGATCTCCAGAGGTCCCTTCCAACCCTGACAATACTGTGACGATATTGTGTAAGTGCAACAACTATCAGTCTCATAACTGGTTGAAATCTATATTCCTGCCAGGCATATTGTAAGCCTCCTCTGTAATGTCTCTGTCTACATCAGGTTTTGGGAGTTCTGTGAATTAAAAAATGCCTCATTCTGTGTAGCATCAGGATGGTGCTCAGCAACTAATAAGGGTGATTTATTTATCCCATTTATATTTTCTTGACTTAAAGACATGCTTTCTCACTTGGAATGTATTTTATCCTCTGATTTGAAGTTGTTATGTAAAAAAGCGTGTTTGTGATAGCATAGTAAATTCCATGGCAACAACCTGTGATGTCATAAATACAGGATTTATTTCTTTTCTGCAAAATCAAGCTGAAGAAGCAGATAGATGGAAAAAACCTTATTAAAATACCATCAGTTTCTAAAAATTGCAGTAAAAATATCAATGGGAACCCAGACAAACATTGTTTAATAGATTTCTTTTTATACATGTTTTCTGATTTTTAAAAACCTGCTTCTCTGAATAAGCCTCTCTTTTTCAGGTGGAAATATATTTTTAAATAACTGCAAAAAATAAGTGTTTGGATTCAAGGCTCTAAAATTCAAAACAGTTGCCTTAGACGAATTAAATAGAATGGAAAGAAAAGGGCCATAATGATGAGAAAATACATACAAAAATTTCTTGGCTACATTTCTCAAAGCTGAACTGCCAGTTATTCATTAGAGTGCCTATGACATATTAAGGATGTACTTGCGTAGATTATTTACAAGAACTAAGAAGTGATTAATAAGAGGATGGAGTTGAAAACATCCTCTGTGATGTTCTTGCTAACAAGTGGGCCCAGCTTTGCATTCAAATGTCAGAGAAAGCAGCACATCCCAAAATGGTATGAGTCATTTCTGACTTCCTGCCCTCCCTCACTGAAAACATAGACAAGAAAAAATAAAAACTTCTGAAGATAATAAAGCAGTTAAAGAAATACGTTCAACAAAATCATATCTTCTACTTGAAATTGCAAGACAAAAGGTGTTTCTAAACTAAACTAATGTCCCTAAACAACTGGCGTATTTAAAATATAGTAATAACGTAATATCATGCTTTACACTTTAAATTATTCATAATAGAGGTTTTTTCCTGAAAATCTCAAAAGATGTTGCAAATGTAAGTTAAATAGTAGAAAATTGTTTTCTGTAGAGGTCTGTAAGTTCTGCCTCCAAACTGATTTTAACAACCTTTTTAAGTAAAATGTAAACTATGTCCTTCCAGTTTGCCTGTTGTTTCTACTCACGTTGTTCTAATCAGATTTATTAGATAAATGAAGAATCTACCCTTTCCTCACTTTTAACTACATGGAAGATTGTTTAACATTTGCCATTAGATGCATTTGGATTTTGTGGAAAAAAGGTTTGAAGGAGAAAGAAGAAAGATGGAAGACAGTACTAATATCTGGTCATAGAAAGATCTGAGACCTATTTAGCATCACTAAAAAGCATTTGTTACAATCCTTGACCTGGCTTGAATGACCCTCCCATTCTCAGTGTGTGCAACCTGCATGGACTACAGTGGTCCTCCTGGGCCAAGGCATACTTGGTGGAGAGCCTTTCTGCCAGTGATCACAATCTGAGACTCCGGAGTCAGTCAAGGCTGCAGTCAGAAGATTCTTTCTATGGAGTGTTTTTTTAAGCATCTTTTTTCTTCTCATGTACCCAAACGGTTCCTTTGGCTTCTCCTACCTAACAACATTGTTTTTTTTCATATAGTGTGATATTTTGCAGTATGGAGAATCATTGACTCCTACAATCTCAGAACAATGCCTGAGGTTTAGACTATTCATTTTTTTGTGAAGTTAATCTTAGTATCCAGTGTAGGGATCTAAGGATAATCAAGACAATCCAAACTGACAAGAAAATTATATTTTGGAACAGCACTGTTGAGCCTTGCACGTGCCCAGGGAATCGATGACAAGTAGACAATAGCTGTACTTCGAAGTAAAAAATGTCTATTCTAGCTATTCATTTGGTAGGTTCACCAAGTCTGACTTCTGCCAGAAAGTCAGATATGTGACTTAAAATAGAAAAATACTGTTTGCATTCAGGAGAAGGAAGTCTTCTTTCTGAAACATTACTCAGGACTCCAAGCACAGGTTTCGACATGAATCCACATGCATGCTGTGGATTCGGATACAATTGTGTCACCCACAAGAGCTGTAAGAGCCAATTCAAAGGCTTTATAAAATACTGTATCAGTGTTTGCACAGTTTCCACCAACCAGCTCTACAGCATTTGCATTTGTCCCTACGGATAGTATCATTTGTTTCAGTGGAACTACTTTCAGTATAAGGTAATGTTCAATGTGGGGTGAATTAGTTAAATTAATTAAAAAAAAATAATTTTGCCCCGTGATTTGAGAGGTTCCAAAGAAAAATGTTTCAAAGTTTTGCAAAATTGTGCCTAGTGTGTCCTTAACTTTTGATGTTCTCCTCAACATGAATCTTTATTTGCTTACCAGTTTGGCACTTTCACAATTCTCCACTGAATTAACAGAGAATGCTGCACAATCAGCTAAAGGCCAAACCTAAGAAAAGGTTGCCTATGCTTGTGACAACACAATAAACGATTGCAGTGAGCTAATGACAAGCAGTCCAGATGTGATCCAACTGGTCTGATGACAAAGTAATCCTTGATGGCTTTCAAATGATGGCATTCTGTAACTATCTGATGACTCTACAAAGAAATCACCACAGTTGGTCAGATAGGTATAACGTGCTTAACATACCACTGGCATACAACCCATTCAGTAATGTAAAAAATGACCATAAATCTTTATGTTACAAGCATTTCCTACCTACATATATAAAACTGTTAGTAAAATGGAAACTGTTTGAGGCTTGTAAAAGAAAGCAGAGCATATTATCTGAATTATTTTGATTTTGGACATATTCTTTTACTTAGTCCAGTATGAATGGTTTATATTAAAACCCTTAAATATTGAAAGAGGTTTTGGGTTACAGACTGATAGTAGTTCCATAAAAACAAATTCTTTTTCCATTTCTACAAAATCTAATTAAACATGTGGGAAAAAAAAGTGTTGTTTAATATTAGTTATTCTTCCTTGCCTTCAACAATAATGCATGACCCTGGTAATTCACTATGGACAGATTTTTTTTTTCATGACATGTGGCTGGTGGTTGGTTTCTTACCCCTTTGTGAAATATTTCTCCATATTTTCTTCCCCTCCCCCTTCCTCTTTCCTGCTGATTTCAATTTAAAATATTTTCCAGCCTTATAAACTTGGGAAGTGACAAATTGCCTTTTGGTAATTTCTAAATAATTATAGATGCAAAATTTGAGACAGTAAAGCATATCAGTAACTCTATTATAGTGAAATTACGCTACAAGATACATTTAAACATCCAAATCTTCCTTAAATAAAGTATGGCAGGTAGATGCATGAGCCCAAATTTTGTCCATGCCCCCTCCACACAGAACTGAGACCTTGGCCCTAATCCATTGCCATTAACAGTAATCTTTCATTTAATTTGACTGAAAAAAGAACAAAGGTGATGGGATCCCTAACTTAGAAGCCTCGGTTTGGCATTGTCACAAATACTTCCTACCCATGTTTAGGCAGGATGAATCTGGGCCTCTGAGTATAGCAGCTTGGGAGCAAGGTAAACTCATGCATGGAAGGAAATTTGCAGCCTCATAGATAGTGTTCCTCCTCAGGCCCCAATTCACACCATAAACCTTTACTTCAGTGTGTTCTATTATAAGGGCAAAGAATCATAGTCATTTTCCTCTTCACCATTCTTTTAGAAACATTGTCTTCAGCCATGCCTTATTCCTTCTGGATCTCTCTCCACCTTTGCTCTTTGCTGGCTCAATAAAACATTCATAATATATGTCACTTGCCCTCCCATCACCTGGCTTTTTGAACTATAGCATCTTCATCTCCTCTTTCTCCAGCTCTCTCCAAACAGTAATTGTCATTTAAATGTCTTGATGTTTTGTCAATAATGTGTCTGGAAAAAAAAATAATTCTTTACTCACTATAAAATCCTGATGAACAGTATCAGCTCATTCCCATCTTCCTTCATTTCATCCTGTTTGCTTATACACCATTGACAAAACACCTGACAACATCTACCACTGCTATAATTGCTAGGACTCCAAATATCCAGGCTCTATCATATACTTGACTCACAGTTCACAGCCTAATTTGAACATTTTACATGCAGCATCAGGACTTTGTATCCTGTCCATTCCCCATAGGTATAGCTCCTCTCCTTCTCCAGTGTCAATGCTGACATTTCTTCCTAATTGCCTTCTCCAGATTGTCTTTTCAGTTTTGCCTGCAGCCCTTCCTTCCATGAAACTCTTTATATCTGAACTCTGTTTGCCTCCCTGTTGTTCTATCAAAGCATTCATAGCATGCTTATCATCTCAGAGGTCAGGCTTCTGCTCTCTGACTTTACTACTGTTCACTTCATTGATTCTTCCAGGATATTCCTTGTATGTCAGATCACACAAGAGGAGACAGGAAGGTCAGCCACATTTGCATCTCTTTTAAAGGCCCATGGGCAAATATCTTAGTATTATTGTAATTTTTCATGACATTGGGATCCTACAACATAGATCTCGCAATCATAATGAACCTGCTTACAAAGCGGTTAGCTTTCATTTTACTGTCTGATAAGATATTAAGTTCAATTTCTGATTTTTTAATTTTATTTTCTTTTTTAGGAAAAGGTCATTATAGGCAAAGTGATACATAACTTGACTGGACTAAATAAAATGCTAATTTGCCATATTCATTTGGATGTAAAATATACCAGGATACTTTTATTGTGGGGTGCCCCTAAAATATCTGACAATAAAGTTCAACTTTGAATTAACTTAAATAATCCAATAAGTCTAGAAGAAAGATACAAGAGATGAGGAAAACTGAGAGAGAGGAAAGAAGCAAATGGAGTAAGTTGCTTTTGCAGTACTGATTTGACTTTAGTGTAATGCCCCAAAGACAGCTGTAGGACAACAGTACAGTACAGTCAAATGAACAGATGTGTGCACCAACCATATGTCCATAAACTAAGAGGTAGCCTTTTTATATGCATGTCTGCTAAAGGAATAAGAATAGAAAATAACATATTTCCAGTCCAGGAAAGGGTAGACTATTCAACCCATACAGAATGGCTAGTCTTTAACTCTCCCCCTTTATCAGTGTAGTAATAGAAATGGAAAAGTTCAATTTATCATCAGCAGTAAGATTACCAGTCTGCTGTGGTTTTTACAGGCTTAATAAGTGATATGCTATTATTGGTAACTTTTGTTAAGTTATTGTATGTGTATGTAAGTGGTCTTACAGTTTTACCTGATTATCCATATCCTTTAAGAGAAAATACAGGAGATTTGATAAAAGAAATGCTTATTAAATAAACACAATATCATTCTGTCCTATTTAAATAAATAATAAACCCACCACCTTTTTCTAAAATGTCCAAATGTATATAGAATCATAGAATTGTTGAGGTTGGAAGGGACCTTTAAGATCATCAAGTCCAACCATTAACCTAACCTGACAAAACCACTTCTAAACCTAAGCACCACGTCTACCCTTTTTTTAAACACCTCCAGGGATGGTGAATCCACCACCTCCCTTGGCAGCCTATTCCAATGTTTGATAACCCTTTCAGTGAAAAAATTTTTCCTAATATCCAATCTAAACCTCGCCTGACATAACTTGAACCCATTTCCTCTCGTCCTATCACTTGTCACCAGGGAGAAGAGACCAACCCTGACCTCTCCACAACCTCCTTTCAGGTAGTTGTAGAGAGTGATAAGGTCTCCCCTCAGCCTCCTCTTCTCCAGGCTAAACAACCCCAGTTCCCTCAGTCGTTCCTCATAAGACTTGTCCTCCAGACCCCTCACCAGCTTCGTTGGCCTTCTCTGGACACGCTCCAGCACCTCAATGTCCTTCTTGTAGTGAGGGGCCCAAAACTGAACACAGTACTCAAGGTGGGGTCTCACCAGTGCTGAGTACAGGGGGATGATCACTTCTCTAGTCCTGCTCACCACACTATTCCTGATACAGGCCAAGATGCTGTTGGCCTTCTTGGCCACCTGGGCACACTGCTGGCTCATATTCAGCTGGCTGTCGACCAACACCCCCAGGTCCTTTTCTGCCGGGCAGCTTTCCAGCCACTCCGCCCCAAGCCTGTAGCGCTGCATCACTGCTCACTTAAACCACTATGAATAAGACAATGAATGACACTGAAATTATTATAGACACATCAATATTAATGAAAAAAGAACCAGAAGCATCAGAGGAATCAGATCTAACTCAAGGTAAGGACTCATTTTTGTTTATGCTACAGAATTTCCCCCATTAGTTTCACTAACTTTGTTTCTCTTCATATATTTTGAGCCTCTTTTCCTAGCAAAATTAAGCTTATTAGCCTAATTATGGTGAGCATTCTCTGTGTGTGTGTGCACATGCTTATGCATCTGTGTATGTCTCTTTCTCTCACTGATTCTGGCCATCCTTCAAAGCTTTTGAAGCCATTAACCAGTTCAATTAACCAGTATCACAGAGGGGAGTCACTCTCAGACATGCTAAGTTTCTATGAGTTAAGTTTCTAAGTTTTCTATGAAAACATATAGCCAGAATGAGAAAATAGCTCCTATCAGTGTCCCTGGAAAGGCTGTGGCATGAGTCTGTATCTTATTAGACACTTGGGAATCTAACCACAAAATACTGCTCTTTGAGAAAGTGTATTTCAGTAGCTTCACTGTTTGTAGACCTATTCGGAATAAAGTCTACCACCCACTGTTAAATTTATCTCTAACTGCTGTGGAAATGCCTAAGTGGCTACAGATGCACAATCTCATTTTAGGATTAATACACTGCAGAGTAACCTCACTATCATCCAGAGAAACCAACTAGGTAGAGGATCAGACTATCCACTCAGGTCTTCCTGAGCCAGCACCCATACCAACAACAGCAGATTGCAAGCTCAGAGCATAGATTGCATAAATGCCTTTAATAGCACAGACTGGATTCTCCTATGGGCAAGGAGGATATCCTCATTCTCTGTATGAAATAAATCTGTTGCCTTATATAGAAAGCTTAGGTAATAGCAGTGATGATAATGCCAGTGTCTGTTTTGAAATTAAATCAGATCACCAGATGCACACAGTACAACCCTGCTAGATTTGAAACCAGTTCTGTGCAACCCAATCACCTTGGAGTTCAAGCACCCTTTTCTTTTAAATGCATAGGAACAAACTGCAAGCCAAGGAGCAAAAGAATAACTTTTACTGCATTTGTGCTTCATGCTTCCTAGCTCAGGGAAACCAAGTGGCACACGAAGATGAACAGCAGAGAGAAGTGGAGGTGTTAGGAGATATCTGGCCATTCTCCATCCCAGTAACTTTGTAATGGCACAGCTTTTGCCAGTGGAATTTCTATGAGAAGGGATAATGTCGTGGTTTAACCCCAGCCGGCAACAAAGAACCACGCGGTCTTTTGCTCACTCATCCCCCCCAACGGTGGGATGAATCGGAAGAAAAAGGCAAAACTTGTGGGTTGAGATAAAAGCAGTTTAACAGAACAGCAAGGGAAAGAGGAAAACAACAATATTACTGATAGAGGAATATACAAAACATAATTAATGTACCACCACTCACTGACCAGAACCCGGAAAAGCCCCAACCCACTCCCAAACAGTAATTCCTGCACCACCCTTTTTCCTCCCCCAAGCCAGCTTCCCTAGGTATATGCTGAGCATGGCATCATATGGTATCGAATATCCCTTTGGCTAGTTTGGGTCAGCTGTGTCCTGTCCCAGCAACTTGTGAAAATTAACCCTATCCCCGCCGGAACCAGGACAGTTAAAAACTCATAAAACAACAAAAAAAGAAAGAGCACCACCTTGGTCTGACTAATACTCCCTTTCCTACTTGTTTTATATTACACAACCAATTGTGCTAACATTAAAACACCACATTGTCCATGCAGAAGTATGAGTTAGAACAGCTGTAGCCACAGCATAAGTGGCGTTGAACTTGCTGAATTTTTCCAGTGTATCACAATTACAGAAACACCTGTGCCAAACCTGATCCTCTATAAAAGTTCACAAAGCCCTCAAGCTTTCACATTTCATACAGGTCTGCTTTGCCTTGAAGCCAGCTCCATATGTCTCAACATGGGATACTGCAGAATTGTTCCTTTTCATGCCTCAGAAAATAAAATAAAGAGTGTGTGCAGGTGCAGTAGTAGATGTGATTCTGTTGCTTGACAATAAGGCATAAGACAAACACAACAATATTCACTTTCTTGATAAATCCTTTTGACACACAAAATTACTCTCAAAAAAAATTAAAAGCACAAGTATTGTGACAACAAATATTATCTGTGCTATACTACTTGGGAAACTCTGTATTCTAGATTTCTGCAGATACAAGTATTCCACAACTACATGTTAGCTATTGTTTTGTTATGCACCATTCTGGGGAGAGAGGTTGTTAAATCATATGTGTATGTCATGGCAAAAGCCTCAGGACTGAATACATTTGACTTGGTTGTTATTTTACAAACAAGATGCTATGGTTGCATTAGCCTTAGGAATTGCTGGCTAGAGTCTATTAAATTATTTACATTTAAAACTACCTGAAGTGTCTAAAAGTGTTTAAAAAGGGCCAGAAGAATGTCACCCTTAGCAGTCACCACAGAAGGTGTGGCTGACTATTGTTCAGGCAGAGCTCTGGTAAAGGGAAAGGGAAGCAGCAGAAGTCAGTTACCAAGCCTAAATGTTCGGCTCATGCAGAATTGCAACCTGTAGATAAGCCTGTCTTATCAAAAATGAGGAGTATTTAGTAATTACACAGCCTCCCAAGTCTTGGCTCTCTACAGCCATTCCTTCTCCATGTCCAAAAATTCAGCAAAGAAAAGTTTTAATAGTATATTAATCAAAAAGGCCTTTCTTACAGAGGAGAAGCCTTCCACCATCCCCATTTACATAGCCCACTGTGAAAAGCATGCCTTTTTTTATTTTATTTTTTTTTCAGAGCATAAGCAGATAGTAAATAATATTACTACACTAATTCAGGAAGCAATGTATAATTGCAAGCATAATTTGAACCACTTCTGCACTGCTTATAGACTCAAGAAAAACAGCTAGATGTCATTGTGTACAGCTCAGGGGAAACATCTGTTCCAACTGCTTTTGTCAGCGAGTAATAAGGAATAATACTGAAAATATCTGAATGTTGTTATGCAAATCAGTGGTATGCCCTCATGTTGAATATTATGTTCTATTCTGATTACTCTACCTAGGCAAGGATTTAACAGAAATAGAAAGTGACTGGAGACAGCTGATAAGCATGTTACAGCCATGAGAAGGATTCCATAGTCTTAAAATGTTAGGACTATTTAGCTTGGAAATAAATAAAACCAGCAGCCACAGTACAAGCATACACTGTAAAACAAAATGGTATGAAGGATGTAAATTTAATACTCCTATTTTGCTTGCATTTTCTGCCACTTTTCTTACCCTTCATCTGTCTGTTCTATTTAGATGTTAAGATATTAGAATTAGGAATTGTCTATTACTCTAAATTTATAGAATCATAGAATCATTCAGGTTGGAAAAGACCCTTAAGATCATCGAGTCCAACCATTAACCTAACACTGCCAAGTCCACGCCTAAAGCATGTCCCGAAGCACCACGTCTACCTGTCTTGTAAATACCTCCAGGGATAGTGACTCCACCACTTCCCTGGGCAGCCTGTTCCAATGCTTAGCAACCCTTTCAGTGAAGAAATATCCATCCTAAAACTCCCCTGGTGCAACTTGAGGCCATTTCCTCTTGTCCTATCACTTGTTACTTGGGAGAAGAGACCGACCCTCACCTCTCCACAACCTCCTTTCAGGGAGTTGTAGAGAGTGATAAGGTCTCCCCTGAGCCTCCTCTTCTCCAGGCTAAACCACCCCAGTTCCCTCAGCCGCTCCTCATAAGACTTGTGCTCTAGACCCTTCACCAGTTTCATTGGATCTCTTTGGATGCCAAATGCAGTTCTGAGAAGCATCTATGAGCCTTTTCAGTTTTTCTTGTAATGTTTTTAATAAAGACACAGTATACCTGGCTTGTCAACCATATATGAATGCTAGTAGTATTAAAGTGGGCTTTAGTATGCAGGGGATCATATTAGATCGTGAATAATCATGTTACATGATGATTTTTTTACCTTAAACTCTATGAGTTTAAGCACTCATGAACCACGGCTACCACAATGAGGCCCACAGATGGTCACTAGGCAATCCCATAACAAATGTGTATAATCTTATTTACTCTTTGTCCTCATAAAACAACGAGACCATTAAATTTAAAAGGCAACCCATTTTGAATATTGAAATGGAAACACTCCTATAACATAGCCCCAAGTGCAGCATTTCAGTGGCTTATGCACCCCTGGGAAGCATCCTCTGCTCACCCAGGAGGGCAACAGATCCAGGAGCAAGCTGCCCTCCCTCAGGTGTGTCACTCAACCCTGCTGCAGCCCAGCCTCCTGCCACCTTCACATACAGCCCTGACATGAACACAAGCTGGCAAGGAGCACAGCATGCTTGTCTTTGAAAAGGACCTTTTTTACTTGCCACTGGAGCACTTGGGACACTGCAAGGGACTGCTGGTGCAGAAAGTGGGGCTGATGTTCCCCTGCTCCCTCCCTCCATCACTGTCACCCTCCCTTGGCACACAGGCATGTTGTGCAGCTCACTGTGACAAAAAAGCAGCACTGAGGCATGGAACTCCAAATGTTTCCAACTAATACTCCAAACGATTTGTGCCATACATCATATATTTCTCCACACTCCTTTCTGGAGAATTCAATACTGGAAATGATCAGAGATAAGAATCTAAATGGCTGGGGTTCCAAAATATATGTTTCTAATTCACATTTACATCAAATTAGGAGTTATTTTTAGTAGTGATGAAAAGACCTGCTTTACTTAAATGTTAAACTCATTGCTACAAGATTAAAAAAAACAGGCAAATAATTTAGTGGGATTCAAAAGGCTTAGACTCTGTGACAGGTTGTCCTGGTTCCGGCAGGGATGGGGTTAATTTCCCCAAGGATGGGAGGGGACACAGGTATTCCACACCATGTGAGCCATGCCCGGGCGGCAGGGGGGAGCTGGCCGGGGGGAGGGGGCAGGAAGTCGCTGCTCAGCGCGGGCTGCGGCGGTGCGGATCCGGGTCCGGTCGGTGAGCGGCGGTGCCCTAATCGCGTTTGTATATTCCTTTATCCGTGTTATTGTTACTGTTTTCTCTTCCCTTTGCTGTTCTGTTAAACTGCCTTTATCTCAACCCACGAGTTTTGCCTTTTTCTTCGTATTTCCCCCCCCACGGCTGTGGGGGGTTGGGCGAGCGGCCGCGTGGTTCTTTGTTGCCGGCTGAGGCCAAACCACGACACAGGTCAAACCTGCTGCAGTTGCATAAGGCAGACAGATTCTCTTTTTTTAAGAGCGAGAACACAGATACACATTTCAGACACAGAGCTGACCACTAAATTATTACCACAATGAAGAATCTTCCCTGTGGTCACATTATTCCATATTTGTTTACCCTGGTGTTTCTTGGACCTTTTCAGAGGCTTCTGGCGGAGTTGATCTCTGTCAGAGATAGTCTATTGCACTGAGGCACCAGCCCACTCAGTATTGTCATTTCTGTGTCCCAGATAAAGAACTGAAATTTATTTCCTTTCTTTTACCCTTTATCTTTGTGTGTGTGAGAGCAAGAGGAACAAATAAAAGAGAGACAAAAATCGCTATATCTTTTGTGTTTTTACATTTCGAAACAAAACTATTACAAGTAAAACATCTGAGATGGGAATCTTAATGGTGGCAGAGATCAGAAATAATCTTCCAGCTGTAGTATTTATGGTTCCAGTTTTAGTTTCAGTAGATAGGAAATTTGTTCCAGCATCATAAGCTTACTTCCATTTATTGTCTATTGCAAGCACTGGCACATACCTTTAGTGTGAATATTGTAGATACAGTCTGTGAATACATGTTGGCACTAGTTCCCATGCAGCCACAGAAACACCTGCATCCAAGCTAATTTATAATCTGCACCTAGAGCCATAGGCCACTTAAAGTTTATTGAAAAAGGTCTTAACAAACCATATATGCAAGACTGTTCATTCTCTTCCTGTTCCACATGACATAAGTTTGGCATTAACAAGTCACATTTTTATATTCATCTTTATACATTGTTAATAATATGTAAAGATATTTGATATGTAAGATGATGGTTCAAATATTTCTCACTCTACTCATGTGAGTAGAAAACTTTATTTATACAACTAGTATTTACACAAACTTTATTCATACAACTAGTCTGAGGAAGACAGTCATGCTTTACCTTCTCTGTAAAATTATTCTGCAGCATTATGAGGCAGCTCTCACCATTACTTACAGTATTCTCATTAACTCTGAAGCACAACCTATGTCCTGCTCTTGAGTGCTTCAGACTAAATCCTGTAAGATGAAGGAGAGTTGTCCACATATAAAAAGAAATCTGATAATGCAATAGGATGCCCTGCTTCTTCTCATATGATTCAATACAGTAAAATATCACATCTCCTGGATTTAATGCATTCCATGCCATTCTACCTAGAAATGATTATGAAAATCCATTCAACCACTATTTCCTTAACAATTTTTTTGTTTGTTTGTTTATAAATGACTGCAGAGAACAGGTCTGTAAATGAGTCATTGCTTTTGACTCTAGTGTATCCAGCTGGCATACTGCATCTTGGCCCTGAACTAGACATAGGTGGTTTGTTTTTGTATAATTATCATGTAAATAGACAGGAAGTGGAATCTCCTGGGATGTTTATAAATATAATGAAGAGTCATTATTAAAAGTACCAGGAACAATCCTGTAGAAGATACATCACATGGTCTGGAAAGAATAGAGGAGAAGTTCAGGTTGTAGTAATTTTTCTCCACTACCTTTCATAGGAAAGAAAAGTACTCTATAAACTACAGAGCAACATAAATAACTCAAATCTGGATCCAAGCTGGAAGTGCCTTGGGTTTAGCATTTAGCACTAAGCCCATTTCAACACAGAACAAACAGCAGAAAGTTTCCACTGCATTTACAGTTTTATTGGAAATTAGCAGATGGTGCTTCCACAAGGCCATTTACAAGTTCTGCTTAATGAAATATATAGGTGGCTTGGTCATGCTTAAATGTTAATTTTAACTGTCATGCCTGGCTGTGTATTACACCTGTAAGGTCTGTTCATTGACCAAGTTTCTTGCATTTTTTTAATTGCTGACCTACCCATAAAATGGGTGAATTATGTCAGAAGCTTCACTGTTACACCTCTATGGATGACTTAGTACTCAGAGTCTGTCATTCTACATCCCCCAAAGCTTGAACCAGTGATAAGAACAAACTGCATAGCTACTTTGCAAGGTTTCCTTGAAATATAAAATTACTGACTTACAAAGTCCTGTGCAGTCCTGGAATAAGCATCCCACCTGAAGAGGAAAAAATGCTGTGGGGATCAAACAGCAGGCTTGGGACAGATAAAAACTGGCACCAGCACTGATGTGTTTAGGGGTAAAAGTATCAAAAGCAGAGGTGTAACTGCTTGCACAGCCACCATCTATCTTGATTTCAAGGCCAGCAAGGGAAGTTACTCCATGCCTCCACTTATTTGGCTTTTACCCTCACCTACACAGATACCTGTCCTTCTCCCCTTCCCTTCTGCCCCACAGTTGGCAAATAGTGGAGGGAAACAGTCATGAGGCAGAAGCCTTTTGTGCCCTTTCAGCATGTGCCACCAGAACTGTTAGGATGTGACAGAAGCAATCATATGCTCTCGAGGGACAGTATGTTCCTCTCCTCCCTAGAGGCAGGCTCCCTTTCCACCTCCAGTGCAGCATGCAGGTGGGTCCTCCCTCATCTGGGTTATCAGACATACAATCCGAGCACTGGTGACTGCATTATCCTTGCAGCTACCTGGTGCACATTCTGTATTTGACAGCAGAGCTTCAAAATAGTCCAGGACCAAATATTTCATTCATAATTACACTCATATTACAACATGCAGATATATTAGCATTACTATAAATTTACAGTGACATAGGACAAAACAAAATAAATTATTTTCTCAGAATGACACAAGAAAGACCAGTAGGGATTTTCCAACTGCTGTGTTCTATTTTAACCCCAAATTAATCTTTCTCCTTTGTAAATTAACCTTACCAGTACAATGTCAGTCCATTTATATCCAATATCTTATTCCTTAAGAGTGGATTCCTGAAAGTATTCTTGCAAAATGCTTAATAGCCTAAGGCCTGGGAGAAAGAAAACCTGTTTCTTTGGTTCCCAGCTATTTCTGATGAGATGAATAGTCCCTTTAAATCTGACAGCAGCTAATATACCCAGTCAGTGGTAACAATTATTTCCTGAAAGCAACTGATCTGTGTACCCCAAATTCCATCTTTCCTTAGAGATACCTGGGGAATGGAAGCCACTCCAGGAACAAAATAAGATGTTGAAAAGTTTGAAAAGGTCATCTGGTGAAATTTGTGGAGAAGGGAGACAAAGAAGTAGCTACTGACAATTTGAATTTAAAAGGAATCATTTTCATGATCCTGAAGGTGTTCCTCCACCCATCTCCCTAAAAAACCCCTAGAGTTTCCATTTTCCTTTCACCTTGGGACCTCTGTAGCTGATTTTTATTTACTTATTTACAAGGAATTCAGATTAATACAAGTTTGCTATTTTCTGTTTTCTCCACAAAAGGAGAAAGGCCATGAAAGCTCAGAAACCATCAGCAAAGCAGGTGAGGCTTCATAAGGGAATCTAGAGCAACCATGTGTAATCCTCGATGTGACATGAATTAACTGCGCAGAGACATGACATCCGAGAGGGCGGCACACCTTGTAGACCTTAGACCATGGGGTTCCCATGGACTTGTTGGGAACACTCCTCAAGGAACACAGCAGAAATGCCCCTCTGGACAGCTGCATGCTAAACATCTGTCTTTCATTATGGCCTTTCAGAGCATCAGAGCTCGGGTGTGATCAGAGTGGTCTCAAGGGGAGCATCCCTTGTGGCATGTTGTTTGAAAGACACTGGAGGTATTGTTTGAAAGACACTGGAAATATTTCCCACATGTGACTGAAATCCCATCCTGTTCGACTAGAGGGTTATGCCTAAAGGATAAGCCTAAGCAGCGGCAATAACAGGAAGGTCAGTGTGCTCTGCCTCAGTGTAGTGCTAATTTTAATTTTCCAAATATGGTTGTACAGCTTCTACTTTACACCACTAGTTTTTCTTGCAGGAACAATTTATGAAGCATAAAAACCCCTAAATGTTGTCCTTTTCCCCAGCTGGAGTCTCTGAGCCTTCAAAGCTCCCCCTGCAGATCTTTCTCAGTCTGATTTTTCTGCCTATGGAACAAGAAAACTTATCTGATTATTAGACATTAAGACAAAATAAGATGCTAAATGATACGCAAGGTCCACCATAAAAAAGCCTAAAAGCCCAAAAGCAGGGGTCCATCACACATAATGGTTACTTGGGAAGACAAAATGACATAACTAACTTCTATGATATCATGCCATCATAGAAGGCTATCAGGTTAGTCAGACATGACATCCCCTTGGGGAATCCATGTTGACTACTTCTGATAACCTTCTTTTCCTCCAGATGCTTGGAGATGACGCCCAGAACAAGCTGTTCCATCATCTTTCCAGGGATGGAGGGGAGGCTGACTGGCCTGTAGTTTCCCGGGTCATCCTTCTTGCCCTTTTTGAAGGCTGGAGTGACATTGGCTTTCCTCCAGTCCTCAGGCACCTCCCCTGTTCTCCAGGACCTTTCAAAGATGATGGAGAGCGGCCCAGCAATGACTTCTGCCAGCTCCCTCAGCACTCGCGGGTGCATCCCATCAGGCCCCATGGACTTGTGGGCATCCAGTTTACTTAATAGTTCTCTAATTTGTTCCTCTTCAACCAAGGGAAAGTTTTCCTTCCTCCAGACTTTCTCTGTTACTTGCAAAGTCTGGGACTCCTGAGAGCTGGCCCGAGCAGTGAAGACAGAAGCAAAGAAGGCATTCAGCAACTCTGCCTTCTCTGCATCATCCGTCACCACAGCACCCATCTCGTTCAAGAGCAGGCCCACATTTTCCCTGGTTTTCCTTTTGCCCCCTATATACTTAAAGAAACACTTCCTATTGGTCTTGACATCCCTCGCCAGTTTCAATTCCAAGGCTGCCTTGGCTTTTCTTGTTTCTTCCCTGCATACCCTGACAGCATTCTTGTACTCATCCCAAGTCATCAGTCCCCTTTTCCACCTCTTGTGAACTCCCTTCTTCCACCTGAGCTTTTTCTGAAGATCCCTGCTCAGCCATGCAGGTCTCCTTCCCTTGCCCGATTTCTTGCTCTTTGGGATGCACCTAACCTGAGCTTGGAGGAGCTGGTGCTTGAATATCAGCCAGCTCTCTTGAGCCCCCTTACCCTCTAGAGCCCTCTCCCATTTGATTTCTCCCATCAATTCCTTGAAGAGATCAAAGTTAGCCCTCCTGAAGTCTAAGGTTTCAACCCTACTTGTCATTTTGTGCATACTGCACTTAATGCTGAACTCTATCTTCTCATGATCACTGCAGCCAAGTCTGCCCCCAGCCTTAACGTCCTCCACCAGTCCCTCTTTGTTTGTCAGTACTAGGTCCAGTAGTACACCTCTTCTTGTGGCCTCTTCCACCACCTGAGTCAAGAAGTTATCATCAATGCACTGGAGGAACCTCCTGGACTGTACATGCCTAGCTGTGTAGCCTTCTCAGCAGATATCAGGGAAGTTGAAGTCCCCCATGAGAACCAAGGCCTGTGACTGTGAGGTGGTTCTCACCTGTCTTTAGAAGGCCTCATCAACTTCCCCATCCTGATCAGGTGGCCTGTAATAAACCCCCACAACAGTGTCTCTCATGTTACCCTGCCCCTTAATCCTTATCCACAAGCTCTGAACTTGCTCATCATCAGCCCCCAGGGAGAGCTCAATACATTCCAGTTGCTCTCTCACATAAAGAGCAACTCCCCCACCTCACCTCGCTGGCCTATCTTTCCTAAAGAGAACATAACCCTCCATGACACCATTCCAGTCATGCGAGCTATCCCACCATGTCTCAGTAATTGCAATGAGATCATGGCCCTGTGACCACACGCAGATCTCTGACTCCTCTTGCTTGTTCCCCATGCTGCGTGCATTGGTGTATAGGCGTTTCAGAGAGGCCAATGAGTGTGTAGCCCTAGAGAGGTGGTGGGCCTTCTGATTCTCAAAAGTACTAACATCCTGCCCCACAAGTGCTGAGCTACTACACTCAGGTGCCAGTCAGGCGTGACTGGATGGGTGGATGAGGGGAGGGCAGTGGATGTTGTCTACCTTGACTTCAGCAAGGCTTTCGACACTGTCACCCACATCATCCTCACAGGCAAGCTTAGGAAGTGTGGGTTAGATGAATGGACAGTGGGGTGGATTGAACAGAGGCTGACAGAGAGAGCTCAGAGGGTTGCGGTTAGTGGTGCAGAGTCTAGTTGGAGGCCAGTAACAAGTGGTGTCCCTCAGGGGTCAGTACTGGGTCCAGTCCTGTTCAATATATTCATCAATGACCCGGATGAAGGGATGGAGTGTACCATCAGCAAGTTTGCTGATGACACAAAACTGGGAGGGGTGGCTGACATGCCGGAAGGCTGTGCCACCATACAGCGTGACCTGGACAGGCTGGAGAAGTTGGGCAGAGAAAAACCTATGCAAGTCAACAAGGGCAAGTGTAGGGTACTGCATCTGGGGAGGAATAACCCCATGCATCAGTACAGGTTGGGGGCTGACCTCCTGGAGAGCAGCTGTGTGGAAAGGGACCTGGGAGTCCTGGTGGACAACAGGATGACCATGAGCCAGCAATGTGCCCTGGTGGCCAAGAAGGCCAATGGCATCCTGGGGTGCATCAAGAAGAGTGTGGCCAGCAGGTCGAGGGAGGTCATCCTCCCCCTCTACTCTGCCCCGGTGAGGCTGCATCTGGAGTACTGTGTCCAGTTCTGGGCTCCCTGGTTCAAGAAGGACAGGGAACTGCTGGAGAGGGTCCAGCAAAGGGCTACCAAGATGATTAGGGGACTGGAGCATCTTTCTTATGAGGAAAGGCTCAGGGACTTGGGGCTTTTTAGTCTAGAAAAAAGAAGACTCAGGGGGGATCTTATCAATACTTATAAATACTTAAGGGGAGGGTGCCAGGTAGATGAGAAGTCTTTTTTCAGTTGTGCCCAGTGATAGGACAAGAGGTAACGGGCACAAACTGGAGCACAGGAAGTTCCATCTCAACATGAGGAGGAACTTCTTTACTCTGAGGGTGGCAGAGCACTGGAACAGGCTGCCCAGAGAGGTTGCGGAGTCTCCCACACTGGAGACATTCAAAACCCACCTGGACGCCATCCTGTGCAACGTGCTGTAGGTGTCCCTGCTGTGGCAGGGGGGTTGGACTTAGATGATCTCCAGAGGTCCCTTCCAACCCTGACCATTCTGTGATTCTGTGAACTCCGAGCATCTTCCCCTTCCTTTTTCTTCCCCCAGCTTTATATGCTGAGCATGATGTCGTATGGTATGGAATATCCCTTTGGTAAGTTTGGGTCAGCTGTCCTGGCTGTGTCTTCTCAGAACTTTTTATACACTCCCAGCTTACTCGTGAGCAGGGTGGTGTGAGGAGCAGAATAGGCCTTGACTGCTTAGCAACAACCAAAACCACCAGTGTGCTATCAACACCATTCTCATCCCAAATCCAAAACAGCACTACACCAGCTGCTAGTAAGAAAGTCATCTCTATCCCACCGAAAACCATGACATTCTCCACCCCTTATTCCATACCATTTACATCATGCTCAGGTTCCACACTATCCAATACAACCTCATTAACCACTACCCCCCTTCCCATCCTTTGATATAATACACAGATATCATTCCCTTAGTCTAAAGCAGTGGATGGAAAACAAAGGCAGCCTGCATTTGAGATGATAACCAGAAAGTAGTCAGGGAGATATCAGTGCGGCAGTGGAGAGAAGTGGAAATGCTGGGAAACTAGGGAAGGAGGTGCCTGAGTAACTGGAAGAGGAGCTGTGGGCCCAGCTGCCCTCCCACGGATAGAGCGTGATATCTGTGCTGTTTTCTGCCCTGTGCTTTTCCTGTTGTTGCAAGTCCTGCCACCCTTGGGGAACAGAGTTCCCAACTAGTGAGTTCAAAATCTACTGAGTATTGGCACAACTGAAAATAGAAGTGTCAGGACAGTACTGTACATATATATTGCATATACATTACACACACATACACATGCCAGGGAACAGAGTCTTTCTTCCCTTCTGTTCATAAGTAGGTTTATAACAAGCCTTTATTCTCTGTGGCAGAAATTTTCCACCTTGGTGCTAGGTGACTTCTATTAGTGCAGAATGATGAAACGCTGCTAATACTTGTTAGGCAGCCAATGCAGAAAGCTGAAGCCATTTAGCATGAATGAACTGGACTATTCTTGCTTGAAACCTTTGGCTTGGTTCAAAGCATACAGCCCACTTTACAGTGTCATACTTCACCCATCTTCATGTGGTAGTGGCACTGCCACAGCCACATAGGGACAGCTTTTTAGCTGCTGTGAACTATTGGTTCACTGACTTTAGCTACAGCTGTGCCAAGTCAAAACAGGAAAGAATCAGATCTGCCGTAACTACATTTATGGATTTCTGTGGTGGGGCATTGTGTATGCTGCCTCCAACTGGGAGCTCTTGCAGTGGGAAGTGGATCTGCACAGACAGTGTACAGTTCTTGTAATGCAGCCTTGAAGAGTGTCATGGTTTAACCCCAGCTAGCAACTAAGCACCACATAGCTGCTCACTCACTCCCCCCCCACCTGCAGCAGGATAAGGGGGAGAGAGAATTGGAAGTGTAGAAGTGAGAAAACTTGTGGGTTGAGATGAGAACAGTTTAATAACTGAAATATAATAATAATATTAATAATAATAAATTGTAATGAAAATGAAATTACCAAAGAGAGAGAAATAAAACCCAAGAAAGACAAGTGATACAAATGAAAACAATTGCTCACCACCAACCAACCAATGCCCAGCCAGTCCCCGAGCAGCGCCCCCCCCGCCAACCTTCCCCCTTGTTTTATTGTTGAGCATGATGTCATATGGCATGGAATATCCCTTTGGTCAGTTGGGGTCAGCTGTCCTGGCTGTGTCCCCTCCCAACTTTTTGTGTACTCCCAGCCTGTTCTCTGGCGGGGCAGTATGAGGAGCAGAAAAGGCCTTGACTCTGTGTAAGCACTGCTCAACAATAGCTAAAACATCCCTGAATTATCAACACTGTTTCCGGCACAAATCGAAAACATAGTCCTATAGTAGCTAACATGGAAAAAATTAACTCTATCCCACCCAAAACCAGCACATTCTCCACCCCTTATTCCATAATATTTACATCATGCTCAGGTCCTACACTATCCAATACATCCAATACATTAAACTGGAAGAGGGCAGGTTTAGATTAAACATTAGGAAGAAGTTTTTCACTTTAAGGGTGGTGAGGCACTGGAACAGGTTGCCCAGAGAAGTTGTTGAGGCCCCATACCTGGAGGTATTTAAGGCCAAGTTGGATGGGACCTTGGGCAACCTGGTCTAGTGGGAGGTGTCCCTGCCTATGTCAGGGGGGGTTGGAACTCGATGATCTTCAAGGTCCCTTCCAACCTAAACCATTCTATGATTCTATGATTCTTTGATCCTCATTAACCATCACCACCCTTCCCATCCTTTAATATAATACACAGATATCATTCCCTTAGTCTATGGAGCACTCTTGTGGAATGTCTGTAAATGTCCATAAATATCCACTGCATTCATTTAGTTCATGACTTTGGACTCCATCTGTTATGGTAGTCACTCAGGACAGGAGAGGTGGTGTGTTGCAATGGAGTTATTGGGCACCAAAGCCAGCTCAGGTCAGGTCACTGCTGCACTTGCACTGCTTCTTGTAAGGCTTGTCCTCCATTGGTTCAGGTGATTCCTGCAATAGTAATTCTTAAAACATGCAACTCAAATCATGGGTTACAACAATTTGAAGGTATTTCCATTACAATCTCCACCCCTGGTCCCTTTGGGCCAGGTTATAGGATTTAACATTGCAATGAACTCCCCTTGCTTCTAGCCTGGCTAGCAACAAGGGGTTCCTGCTATTCCCATAACATGCAATTGAAATCATGTATTATTTTCACCCAGGATTAAATCACCTTGAGGTTCACATTGGACTCCCCCATCCTTCTGAATTACCCACCAAGTGCACCCAGGTACTTGAGCAAAAACAATCTCACAAATATGTTTACCCTTTCCTGAGGAGGGAATAACCCAGATTGTTTTTCCCATCAAGTTCCTTATATGTACTATGGGGATCTTATCTCCTTCCACAGCCAGCTGGATGGGTTTCAACCTCTGCAAATTGACTTGATTCACCTTGTCCTTCAGCAGTTTCTGCAACTTGTCATGTAGGACTCCACATAGCAGCTTTCCACCTTCCATGTTTTCCCACAATACGACAGGATCCATCTGTAAACAGGACATATTGCTGTTCATTTTCTGGTAATTTATTATACAGAGAGGCCTCTTCAGCACAAGTCACCTCCTCTGGCAACACTACAAAGTTTCAGTCCTCTGGCCAGTCCATGATCACTTCCAGGATTCCCGGGTGGTCGGGATTTCCCATTCAAGCCCATTGCGTTGTCAGTGTGACCCCCTTACTCTATCTAGCATCAGTTGCATGATGTTTAGAGGGGACCCCCCCTTTGAACATCCAGCCCAGCACAGGCAATCGAGGTGCCAAAACGAGCTGTGCTTCAGTACCAACTACTTCTGAAGTGGCTTGAATTCCTTCATATGCTGCTAATATTTCTTTTTCAGTTGGAGTGTAACAGGCTTCAGATACCCTATGTCCTGTTTTGAGGTAAAACAGAACCAATTTTCTGGTCAGTAATTTTACTTTTCAGTTAAGCCTCTTCTAACTCTCTGAAATTAACGGCATATTCTTCAGACTGTACTATGCTTTCAGAGTGATAAGGCCTCATGTTTATAGTTAATATCAAAGAATGGTATGCAGAGATGCTCTTGCTTATATTTATTGCTACAACAACCAAGGCCAGCTAACTGTTATGTGCCCCGTTGGAGGGTCAGAAGTGGAAAAGCATAGAAGGGTCGCACATGTGGGGAGGAGCAGACAGGACAGGTGACCCAAAACTGACCAACAGGGTATTCCATCCCATCTGCCTCATGCTCAGTATAAAAGCTGAGGGATCAAAGGGTCAGCTCTCTTTCATCAATGGCCGGCGTCTGAGGAGGACTCTTTGTCTGCCTTTGATCCCGATCCGAGTGTTTCTGAATCCAGATCTGGAATCTAGTTCCCATCTGTCGCTGAGTCCAGTCTGTGACTTTCCCAGTGCCTGCCGGTGACATGATCATCATCCTGGGAGCTCTATACTGATTTTGTATATATTGTATGTATTTCATTATTTTCTTTTTTTATTATTATTATTATCTTATCTTTTTATTATTTTCTTATTCATATTTCATTTAACTAGTTTAGTTTTCTTCTAAACTCATAAGTCTCTTTCCCTCTCCTCCTTCTCTCCCTTCTCTGAAGGGGAGAGAAGTAAAAGAGAGCATCTGTCATTCGTTTTAGTGGCCAGCCCAGCCCAAACTGCAACATCCCTGATTCCAAAACCCTAGGGGTTGACCTCGAGTCTCTCCAGGAGCTTTCTGCCAGACGCTCCAGGCGGGGCCATTATCCCTGGCTGAGGTGTAAAGCTCGTTTTTCACATCTTGTCCTGTCCAGACTGGCCCAAGGGCTGCTGCATGAACTATCTCCCGTTTAATTTGTTCAAAGGCTTGCTGTTGCTTAGGGCCCAATTCAAAGTCATTCTTCTTCTGTGTCACTCAATAGAGAGGGCTCACAATCAGACTATAACCTGGAATATGTGTTCTCCAAAAACCCATGACACCTAAGAAAGCTTGTGTTTCTTTTTTGTTAGTTGCTGGACACATAACTTATTTTATTGATCACATCCATTGGGATATGAAAACGCCCATTTCTCCATTTTATTCCTAAAAAATGGATTTCCTGTGCAGGTCCTTTGACCTTACTTTTTTTTATAGCAAAACCAGCTTTCAAAAGTATCTGGATTATTCTTTTCCCCTTCTCAAACACTTCCTCTGCTGTGTTGTCCCACACAATGATGTCATCAATATACTGCAGGTGTACAGAAGCTTCACCTTGTTCCACTGCAGTCTGGATTAGTCCATGACAAATCATAGGACTGTGTTTCCACCCCTAGGGCAGTAGATTCTAGGTGTACTGGATACCCCTCCACATGAAAGCAAACTGTGGCCTGAACTCTGCTGCCAGAGGGATTGAGAAAAACATGTTGCCAATATCAATTATTGCATACCATTTGGCAGCCTTTGACTCCAGTTTATATTGGAGTTCTAGCATGTCTGGTATGGCAGTACTCAGCAGTGGTGTGATTTTGTTCAGGCCTCAGTAGTCCACTGTTAGCCTCCACTCTCCATTAGATTTTTGCACCGGCCATATGGGACGATTAAAGGGTGAATGAGTCTTACTGATCACTCCTTGACTCTCCAGTCGCTGGATCAACTTATAGATGGGAACCAGGGAGTCTCGATTGGTGTGATATTGTCACCAGTGCACTGTCATGGTAGCTGTTATGGTTTGAGAAACCCATAACAATTTATTGTCATTTAGACAATTATTCCACCACCAGATGACACCTCCCCGCCCAGGAAGGGGAATCGGGAAACAAACAAGGAAACCCGGGAGTTGAAATATAAACAGATTTAATAGAGTAAGATTAGATAATTAACATTAATAGCACTAAAGAACCAATATTGATCCCAATACCAATACAGAATATGCAAAGATTATACTCAGTCAATTCTATCAGTAGGAAGCTGTGCACTCCCAGCAGTGGACAGCAAATGTCGGACACTGCGAGTGCTATGGCTTCAGGAGGAAGGGAAGGCCTCAGGGGTCCAGCACCGGGGCAAGAAGTTCTCAGGATGGCAGCCATCAAGGGAGAGAAAGAACTTCACAGCAAACTTTCTAATTTATATTGAATGTGATGGTCGTGGTATGAAATAATCCTGTTGGCCAGCTTGGGTCAAGTGCCCGGGTCTCGCTCCTCCTCATCCCTGCACCTGGCAAGCTCGAAAACACTGAGACCTTGAAACCCACACACCATAGCTGGCTAGAAAGTAAATATTTTCACAAATTCAGACACTAGAGTCCTCTAAAAGTGCAGTCTTCCCAAGTATTAGAAGAGAAATCAGTCCTGTGTCACTCAAACCAGGACAGTAGCAATTGGCACCTGCTGTTCTTTAAGTCACAGCAACCCCCCCACAGAGGGATCCTCTGAGAGACCAGGCAAGCTAGACAGCTGCTTAATCTTCTCTGTACTCAAGGCAACTATACCAAAAGCCCTCCTGTACCCTTTTGGGTCTTTGAAGTACCCTCTTCTGAAGCAGTCTATGCCAATGATACACGGAGCCTCCAGACCAGTCACAATAGGATGCTTTTGCCACTTGTTCCCATTTAGGCTTACCTCAGCCTCTAACACAGACAGTTTTTGGGATCCTCCTGTCACTCCAGAAATACAGATGGATTCTGTCCCTTTGTAATCTGATGGCATTAGGGTACACTGTGCATCAGTGTCCACTAGAGCTTTATACTCCGGTGGGTCTGATGTGCCAGGCCATCAAATCCATACAGTCCAGTAAACCCGGTTGTCCCTTTCCTCCACCTGACTGAAGGCAGGGCCCCTCTATTCCTGGTCGGAGTCTTCATTACTTGGTTTTTGTAACTGCAAAACAGAAGTCCCTTCATCAGGGTCAAAAGTATGATCAGCCCTTCTACTCTGCCCAACAGACACTGAAGCAGTCAATTTCCTGGATGGATGCTTTTTGGCTGTTGTTTTTCCTTGCAAGTTCCTGTACCTGAGCTTCTAGTTTCCAGGTTTGTTCACCATACCACTTCCTCATATCCTCCACCTGGTCATGCAGGAAGAACCACAGGGTTGCATGTGGTGTACACCACTGGTGCCCTTGAACGGAAAAAGGCTGACTCTTAATAGCTGAGACCTTGGTTGGAGTGTGTGAGGAAGACCTATCCTTCTCGGATTGCTTGGACAATTTTTGGGTCAGTTCCTTCACAGCCAAGATGCAGGCCCATAGTGAGGAAGTGAGATTATCTTTGTATTCTTGGAGTTGTCTGGCCAGTCCATCTGTAGTTGGCGCCTCCATGTCTCTCCAACTCATTATTGCCAGGGTGTGGGTATATGACGTCGGTGCATTTCATACAAACTTTCGCCACATGGACCACATGCACCGGATTTCATCTGGGTCTTTGGATGCCTGGTCATCACCCAGGTTGTTATAGATCACCTCCACCACAGCTAATTCCCTCAGATACTGGATACCTCCCTCAATGGTGGTCCATTTGCTTTGGGAATTTGCAAGTTCTTCCTTGAAGGAATACCTGTTCTTCACACTTGACAGGAGTCGCTGCCAAAGACTGAGGACTCCCACCTTTTTTCCAATCCCTTTGTCAATGGCTTTATCCCTAGCAAGGGATCCCAGGTGCTGGGCTTCCTTACCCTCTAATTCCTGACTACTGGCCCCAATATCCCAGCATCGGAGTAACCAGCTGATAATTAGCTCACATGGTTGATGGCTAAAATCTTTTCACATATCTCACAGCTCACTTAGGGGTTGGTGGTGGTTTCTGTATCATTTATGATTTTAGTCTCTTCCTCCTCCTGTTCTTGTGACTGCTCTGCTGCAGAACAGGCTGCCTCTTCTGATTCTTTCTCCTGCTCCCTCTTAGGAGAAGCTCCTTCATCCCGTACTAAACAAGCTGACTTCCGCTTCCATTGCTTCTTTTTAGTTATAGGGGTGACTGATATAGTGTCTGGTTTAGCCATAGTGTCTGTTGTTTTTCCTCTCTTCACCCTGAGGGTGCTGCATAATATTGAGCAGTGTTTGGAAGATGCTGGCCAGGGCCCAGCACAGTGCGGTAAGTTATGCCTCTTTGGAATAGCCACAGCATTATTTTTGTTTTTCAAACATTCTATCACTTCATCAGGATCTTGTAGTTGTTCGGGAGTGAAGTTCCAGACCATTGGAGGTGAGAAGTGCTCTTAGATACCTGCCCATATTCTCCCACATTCCATGCCACCCATGACCATACTCTCACAGAGCCTGGGTCATATTCCTAAACTGCTTGTTAACCTCAGACAAAAACAAAGCAATATTCCTAAGAAATACTAATAGGCATGTTTTAACTACCCAAGGATGTTCAAGATACTGAAAAGTTATTGTAATGAGGGAGAAAACATCACAGAAGGTAGCAAAGGTGCCATTCTGTATTTCCTCCACAAAAAAACCTCTCGGAGGAAGAAGTATAATTGTTAAATGTCTCCATGAGATGGTACCCAAAATACAGTAATGGCTTCAGCACAGAGCCCAAATACCAGATTAAGCTCAAGGTCAGTGTTTTAATAACAAATCTTCTAGGAAAAAACATCACTAATCACTACAGAGCACAGCAAACTGCAAAAGCCAACACCAATCTTTAACATGGACAGCAAAAAAAAGAGCATGGCACAGATCAGATAAACTAATATCAAGAACAGATGAATCAATATCGTGACCCTTAACTGTTAACAGATATAAATCCCTTCTAATACGCTCTGGTCAATCTGTTATTATCTCAGACCCTTTGAGTCCCTGTTCAGGCACCAAAAAGGACTGTCGTGGTTTAACTCCAGCTGGCAACTAAGTACCACACAGCCGCTCGCTCACTCTCCCCCCCAGTTATCCTCAAAACTTACTGGACAAGATGCACAAAATTAACTTGCCTGTCCTTTCCCCCAAGGATGGTAATACATGAAAAAAGTTATGTGCTTTATCAATAACAAAATGCAGACATAAAGTTTTGCAGGGCTGTTGAAATACCTCTATAATACCTTTTTTTTTTTTAAAAAAAAAGCATTCATTATACTTGATCTCATGTTAGCAACGCATTCAAATGCTGGAACAAATTATTATTAATTCATTTGGTGGTTTTGTAGCAATGCTAACTATGATGAATTCATTTGGTACCAATATGGATGTCATAAGTAATTTATCAGATTTCCAACTCAATTTATTACTAATTACCATTACCATTATTATAAGGAGTTACACAGATGTGTTTATGATAGAATTAAGGTAAACAATGACTGATGCTCAGAGGTCATGATTAGAGCAGCTCTACACAATTTGACAAAACCTCATGTGCCTTTCAATATAAAGCACCTGCCAAGCCACATGTGCACCAGATTTCTCAAGTTCCTTGTCACTCATTAATGCAGATGTAGCCCATATTTTAAAAGACAATGAGTAGAAAGGAGATTTTTTTGAAAAAAATCGACAGGCTTCCTCTTCAAAACCCACGAACTCTGTAACTGAAATTTTTAGTGACCCATTTTTTTGCTGATTGAAATACTATTACAGAATCACAGAATGGTCAGGGTTGGAAGGGACCTCTGGAGGTCATCTAGTCCAACCCCCCTGCCACAGCAGGGACACCTACACCACATTGCACAGGATGGCATCCAGGTGGGTTTTGAATGTCTCCAGTTTGGGAGACTCCGCAACCTCTCTGGGCAGCCTGTTCCAGTGCTCTGCCACCCTCAGAGTAAAGAAGTTCCTCCTCATGTTGAGATGGAACTTCCTATGTTCAAGTTTGTGCCTGTTACTTCTTGTCCTATCACTGGGCACCACTGAAAAAAGACTCTTCTCATCTACCTGGCACCCTCCCCTTAAGTATTGATAAGATCCCCCCTGAGTCTTCTTTTTTCTAGACTAAAAAGCCCCAAGTCCCTGAGCCTTTCCTCATAAGAAAGATGTTCCAATCCCCTAATCATCTTGGTAGCCCTTTGCTGGACTCTCTCCAGCAGTTCCCTGTCCTTCTTGAACCGGGGAGCCCAGCACTGGACACAATACTCCAGATGCGGCCTCACCAGGGCAGAGTAGAGGGGGAGGATGCCCTCCCTCGACCTGCTGGCCACACTCTTCTTGATGCACCCCAGGATGCCATTGGCCTTCTTGGCCACCAGGGCACATTGCTGGCTCATGGTCATCCTGTTGTCCACCAGGACTCCCAGGTCCCTTTCCACACAGCTGCTCTCCAGGAGGTCAGCCCTCAGCCTGTACTGATGCATGGGGTTATTCCTCCCCAGATGCAGTACCCTACACTTGCTCTTGTTGACTTGCATAAGGTTCCTCTCTGCCCAACTTTCCAGCCTGTGCAGGTCACGCCGTATGGCGGCACAGCCTTCTGGGGTGTCAGCCACCCCTCCCAGTTTTGTGTCATCAGCAAACTTGCTGATGATACACTCTATCCCTATTGTCATATCACCTACAGGTTTTTTCCACCTACTTCAGTACACCACTTTTACATAGCAATAACATGTCTAAAAATGTACAAAATTGTACAATTTATGTATGAGAAAGGCCTATTATCTCAAGCTATCTAACCTCCTGCCTTTGTCGGATTGTTTCCTACTTTAAAGTAAGTAGGGTTTAGTAGGATTAATTCACTCTAGTTTTGAAATTCTCCAAGGAGTCTAACCACTCCAAGGCGTCTAACCCTATACCACAGGGATACTATTCTGTAACCTAATACATCACAATGTCAGTACATAATTCAACCTAATTACTGCATATTTGGTGTTTACATCCTCTGGATAGTTGAAGACATTTACCATGGTGGTTCTGCTTCTTATTTCTGCAGGTAAGTGTGTGGGAACTTTAATAAATTATTTAATAAACATTGGACAACTTTGCAAAGTATCTGGGAAGCATCTGATACTTTTTGCTAACTACATATTTGGGTTATGTGGTGGAAGAAGGGGGGGGGGGGGGAGAGACTACCAGGAGGTAGAATGACTGGTTTGCTACATTTAAAAGGATGTATCCAACTCATCAAAGAGTGAATAGGAGAAAAGGACAGCTCTTTGTTTAGCTTTGTTAGCTTCTTTGCCTTTAGTCCTAGATTTCAAAGGTGTAGGAATTCTAGACTTTGCAGACTGTCTAACTTGAAAGGACTGTGAACACAGCCCATCGAGAAACCTGGCCATCATTCCCATTTTGTGCTGCCATGCAGCTTCCATTATGAGGAGTCAGACATAAGGAATTAAGTGTTTTTTAAGCAATAAATGTTCATGTGAGATGATAAGAAAAAATTCCTCTGACTAAGAAAGACCACAGTCCTGATCAGCGGGAGCTCATGCTGATCCAGGACTTCATCCGCATTTTTATATGTATTATTTCTGCTCAAAAAATTAGAGTTACATAGTTTCTTGCACCTAAAGTCTTTAGGTGATCCAGGTGCATATTTTATTCATGCTCAGAATATCTGCAAGGCATTTTTCTTCTTTGACTGTGCCTTATACAGAACCATAGAATCACCTAATTGTTTTGGTATAAAGTTGGGTGAATGTATAGGGTGGTGAGTTCTGGATGTGAGTACTAAAAATGAATCCCATATTTACTTCAGTGCTCTATTCTATTCTTTCAATAATATACAGGACTTATGTGGTATCCATATCTAAATGTCAGTTGGGCTTACATGCCTTGATGCTTTTGAAAAGCCCAACATGCCTTTGTCTATTTTAAATGTCTAAAAAATAATAAAAAATCGCACCTTAATTAATCTTACTAGCATTTTGGACATACTAATCTGTTTTGATTTCTTTCTCTTCTCAGACGATTTTTTTCTTTCTCCCTTTCTATTTGCAGTGGTTTACATAAACCAGAAAAAGCACATCCCATAAGAAAAAGTTTGTTCTGAGGTTTCTGTTTCATGCATCCATTCCTATTGATGTGCTGCAGTATTTAATACTGTATTGAATGAAGCAGGTAAACATTTATGGAGACTTAAGTGATCCATGAATTACTTCTATTTTAGCTTTTTAAGTGTAACAATTTAGATTTTTAAATGTAAAAATACTGTGAATACTTTGAAAATAGAGTTGTTTTCAAATACTGTGTTACAATATCATGGCAAGGCAATTGTAGTTCAATGCTTCTACACAATTTTCATGAACACTATGTTACCAAAATTATTTCCAAACAATGACCCTTCCAGCAAATTGCCCTCAAAGAGAGACTACTTTCAGCTCATCAGAAAAGGGAATATTAAAAAAACAACATTAGAACAGTCCAGGAACCGGACTTTCTAACCACTGTTCTAAAGAAATTTTGTAACCTAGAAAGAACTTTGCCCTAAAAAAAACCCTACACAAATGTCCTGAAAAACAAAATCCTGCTTCACTGTGAGTGCTGGCAGAAATGAACTGAGAGTTTATTTTTGATTTACTATGTCTTTATTTAACCACTGTTGTGGTTGTCCAGGTTTGAGGTAAAACAGAACCAATCTTCTGGTCAGTAATTTTACTTTGCAACTCAGCATCTTCTAACTAACTGAACTCTGATATTAACAGCATATTATTGAGACACTGTTCGCTCTCAGAGAGATAAAACCTATGTTTATAGGTGATGCCAAGGAATGGTATGCAGAGAAACTCTTGCTTATACTTATACAGGACAGGTGACCCAAAACTGACCAACAGGGTATTCCATCCCATCTGCCTCATGCTCAGTATAAAAGCTGAGGGATCAAAGGGTCAGCCCTCTCTTGCTTCAATGGCCGGTGTCAGAGGAGGACTCTGTCTGTTTGTCTGCCTTTGATCCCGATCCTGAATCCAGATCCGGAATCCAGTTCACTGAGTCCAGTCTGGGACTTTCCCAGTGCCTGTTGGTGACGCGATCATCATTCTGGGAGCTTGATGCAGTTTTGTATGTATTTCATTATTTCCTTTTTATTTTATTATTAATATTTCATCAAAGTAGTTTAGTTCCTTCTAAACTCATAAGTCTCTTTTTCCCTCCTCTGCCTCTCTCTTTGAAGAGCGGTAGGGGGGAGCATCTGTCACTCGACTGATGGCTGGTTGGGCCTAAACCACGACAGTCCCCACCTGGAGGGGTTTCTGGAGAATGCATATTCCAGGTTACAGTCAGATTGTGAAACCTCTCTATGAAGTGACTCGAAAGAAAAATGATTTTTTATGGGGCCCTGAGCAACACCAAACCTTTGAGCAAAGTAAACAAGAGATTGTGCATGCAGTAGCCCTTGGATCAGTCTGAACGGGACGGGACATTAAAAATGTGCTCTACACTGCAGACGGGGACAATGGCCCTACCTGGAGCCTTTGGTAGAAAGCACCAGGGGAGACTCGAGGTCGACCCCTGGGATTCTGGAGTCGAGGATACAAAGGCTCCGAGGCCAACTATACTCCAACTGAGAAAGAAATCTTGGCAGCATATGAAGGAGTTAGAGCTGCTTCAGAGGTAATTGGTACTGAGGCACAGCTCCTTCTGGTGCCCCGTTTACCAGTACTGGGCTGGATGTTCAAGGGTAAAGTGCCTTCTACTCATCATGCCACCGATGCTGCCTGGAGTAAGTGGATTGCCTTAATCACACAGCGAGCTCGAATAGGAAACCCAAACCATCCAGGAATTGTAGAAGTGATCACAAACTGGCCTGAAGGCAGAGACTTTGGGATGCCACCAGAAGAGGGGGTGACTTGTGCTGAGGAAGACCCACATATAATAAACTTTCAGATGATGAGAAACAGTATGCTCTGTTTACCGATGGATCTTGTAGTATTGTAGGAAAGCATCGAAGGTGGAAAGCTACTGTGTGGAGTCCTACATGACGAGTTGCAGAAGTGGCTGAAGGACAAGGTGATTCAAGTCAATTTGCAGAGGTAAAAGCCATCCAGCTGGCTTTAGATGTTGCTGAATGAGAAAAGTGGCCAATACTCTCTCTCTATACTGACTCATGGATGGTGGCAAATGCTCTGTGGGGGTGGTTAAAGCGGTGGAAGCAGAGTAATTGGCAGCGCAGAGGTTATCCACGATGGTGAAACATGTACTGAAATCAAGCAAGCTAAACATTTGAAACCTTTGTTGTATGGGGGACGATGGTTGAAATATAAGTATGCGGAGGCCGGGCAAATTGACTATATCTCACTCCCTCAAACCCGCCAGGGGAAATGCTACATGCTTATAATGGTGGAAGCAAGCACCGGGTGGTTGGAAACCTATGCTGTGCCCCATGCCACCACCCAGAATACCATCCTGGGCCTTGAAAAGCAAGTCTTGTGGTGACATGGCACTCCAGAAAGAATTGAGTCGGACAATGGGACTCATTTTAAAAACAATCTTATCAGTAATTGGGCAAAAGAACATGGCATTGAGTGGGTATATCGTATCCCCTATCATGCACCAGCTTCCAGGAAAATTGAATGATACAATGGACTATTTAAAACTACCCTGAAAGCAATAGGGGGTGGAACCTTTAAAAATTGGGACAAGCATTTAGAGCAAGCTACCTGGTTAGTTAACACCAGGGGATCCATCAATCGAGCCGGTCCTGCTCAATCAGACCTTTTACATACTGTAGAAGGGGACAAAGTCCCTGTGGTGCATGAAAGGAATATGTTAGGGAAACTGTTTGGGTTTTTCCTACATCAGGGAAAGGCAAACCCATTAGTGGGACTGTTTTTGCTCAAGGACCTGGATGTACTTGGTGGGTGACGCTGAAGAATGGAGAAGTTCAATGTTTACCTCAAGAAAATTTAACCCTTGGTGAGAATACTCAGTTCTGAGCTGTATGATGCTGATCACTACATAATACTAACAGCCAGAAACTAAGTTGCTCACTCCCCCTGTGGCGGGATGGAGGAGAGAATCAGAAAAGTAAAAGTGAGAAAACTTGTGGTTTGAGATAAAGACAGTTTAATAAGTAAAGGAAAAGCTGTGCACGCAAGCAAAGGAAAACAAGGAATTCATTCACTAATTCCCATCGGCAGGCAGGTGTTCAGCCATCTCCAGGAAAGCAGGGTCCATCATGTGTACCATTTTCTTGGGAAGAGAAACGCCATCACTCTGAATGTCCCCCCGGCTTCTTCTTCCCCAACCTTTATATACCGAGCATGACATCATATGGCATGGAATATCCCTTTGGTCAATTGGAGTCAGCTGTCCTGGCTTTGTCCCCTCCTAACTTCTTGTGCACCCCCAGCCTACTTGCTGGCAGTGCGGTATGAGGAGCTGAAAAGGCCTTGACTCTGTGTAAGCACTGCTCAGCAATAAGTAAAACATCCCTGTATTATTGACACCGTTTCCAGCACAAATCCAAAACATAGCCCCATACTAGCTACTATGAAGAAAATTAACTCTATCCCAGCCAAAAACAGCACAACCACTTAATGTGTAAAAGATAAGGAAATCCTGTAATGAAAGTTATGTCAATGTTGTGCCTTCTGGACTTAATGCTCCTCTCACAGTCTTACATTTTTTTGCTCCTGCATAACCACTGCTTAAGACTTTTACAAGGGTAAGCATAAAGGGAATTGGGCTGTTTGCTTTCAGTGATTTTCAGTAAAAAAGTCTTAAAAAGTCTAGTTTCTTCAGTACTCTCAACCTTTTTAATTTAATGGATAGATTTTGTATGTATATTTGTCCTGAGACTTTAGAAACATAGAGCACTAAACTTTGCATCTTGTATTAATCTCTGGTGTGGTCCTGGTGAATTATTATCTTCTTGCTCCTTTCTCAGACAGTTATGTGGGTAATGTTAGATTCCGTCCTTGGGCTGAATTGTTAAAACGTGGTTTGAGGTCTAGAATGGTGCCTGCTGCCTGGTCAGCTGCCAGTAGCTCCTCTTGATCCTGGTGTCCACTTTGCCTATGGACATCTGAGCAATTGTAGTGCCTGGATATGCAGTACTTGAAGGATGAATGGGAACTGGCTGTATGCTTGATACTGCACTTCTGGGCAGGATTACACAAACCTAATACTTATGAAGATTTGGGTTCTAACCTCTCCCCTCCCAGAAGATATACAATATAGCCATATATTTTCTGATGTGATCCTGTTTATTTAGAATCACAGAATAGAATCATAGAATCGTTTTGTTTGAAAGAGACCTTTAAGATCATCAAGTCCAACCGTTAACCTAATACTGCCAAGTTACCACTAAACCCTGTCCCTCAGCACTACGTCTACACGCCTTTTAAATACCTGTTCCAATGCCTGATAACCCTTTTGGTGAAGAAATTTTTCCTCATAGAATCATAGAATGATTTAGGTTGGAAGGGACCTTGAAGATCATCGAGTTCCAAACCCCCTGCCATAGGCAGGGACACTTCCCACTAGACCAGGTTGCTCAAAGCCCCATCCAGCCTGGCCTAGAACACCTCCAGGGATGGGGCTTCCACAACCACTCTGGGCAACCTGTTCTAGTGCCTTACCACCCTTAAAGTGAAAAACTTCTTCCTAATGTTTAATCTAAACCTGCCCTCTTCCAGCTTAAAGCCGTTCCCCCTCGTCCTATCACTACATGCCCTAGTAAAAAGTCCTTCCCCAGCTCTCCTGTAGGCCCCCTTTAGGTACTGGAAGGCCGCAATAAGATCTCCCCGGAGCCTTCTCTTCTCCAGGCTGAACAGCCCCAACTCTCTCAGCCTCTCCTCATAGGAGAGGTGCTCCATCCCTCGGATCATCCTCGTGGCTCTCCTCTGGACACGCTCCAGCAGGTCCATGTCCTTCTTATGTTGGGGACTCCAGAGCTGGATGCAGTACTCCAGGTGGGGTCTCACGAGAGCGGAGTAGAAGGGCAGAATCACCTCCCTTGACCTGCTGGCCACACATCTTTTGATGCAGCCCAGGATACGGTTGGCCTTCTGGGCTGCGATCACACATTGCTCGCTCATGTTGAGTTTCTCGTCAATCATCACCCCCAGGTCCTTCTCCACAGGGCTGCTCTCCAGCCATTCCCCGCCGAGCCTGTATTTGTGCTTGGGATTGTCCCAACCCACGTGCTGGACCTTGCACTTGGCCTTGTTGAATTTCAGGAGGTTGGCATGGGCCCATCTCTCAAGCCTGTCCAGGTCCCTCTGGATCGTATCAACTACTTCACACAGCTTGGTGTCATCAGCAAACTTCCCCAAGCTTGTAGTGTCTCATGGTGTTGTTGTGACCCAAGTGCAGAACCTGACACTTGGCCTTGTTGAAATCTCATACCATTGGCCTCAGCACATCAATCCAGCCTGTCCAGATCCCTCTAGAGCATTCCTACCCTCAAGCATATCACCTTGGTGTTGTCTGCAAACGTACTGAGGGTGCATTCAATCCCCTCGTCCAAATCGTTGATAAAGATCTTAAAAAGAACAAGCCCCAATACTGAGCCCTTTGGAAAACCACTTGTGGCCAGCAGCCAACTGGTTTTAACGTCATTCACCACAACTCTTTGGGCCCAGCCATCCAAACAGTTTTTAATCCAGCAAAGCGTATGCCCATCCAAGCCATGCCCACCCATTTTCTCCAGAAGAATGCTTTGGGAAACAGTGTCAAAACCTTTACTAAAATCCAGGTAAACAACATCCACAGCCTTTCCCTCATCCATTAAGCATATCCCCTTGTCATAGAAGGAGATCAGGTTAGTCACAGAATCACAGAATGGTCAGGGTTGGAAGGGACCTCTGGAGGTCATCTAGTCCAACCCCCCTGCCACAGCAGGGACACCTACAGCACGTTGCACAGGAAGGCGTCCAGGCGGGTTTTGAATGTCTCCAGTGTGGGAGACTCCACAACCTCTCTGGGCAGCCTGTTCCAGTACTCTGCCACCCTCAGAGTAAAGAAGTTCCTCCTCAAGTTAAGATGGAACTTCCTGTGCTCCAGTTTGTGCCTGTTACCTCTTGTCCTATCACTGGGCACCACTGAAAAAAGACTGTTCCCATCCCCCTGGCACCCTCCCTTTAAGTATTTATAAGTAATGATAAGATCCCCCCTGAGTCTTCTTTTCTCTAGACTAAAAAGCCCCAAGTCCCTCAGTCTTTCCTCATAAGAAAGATGTTCCAATCCCCTAATCATCTTTGTAGCCCTTTGCTGGACTCTCTCCAGCAGTTCCCTGTCCTTCTTGAACCGGGGAGCCCAGAACTGGACACAGTACTCCAGATGCAGGCTCACCGGGGCAGAGTAGAGGGGGAGGATGCCCTCCCTCGACCTGCTGGCCACACTCTTCTTGATGCACCCCAGGATGCCATTGGCCTTCTTGGACACCAGGGCACATTGCTGCCTCATGGTCATCCTGTTGTCCACCAGGACTCCCAGGTCCCTTTCCTCCACACAGCTGCTCTCCAGGAGGTCAGCCCCCAACCTGTACTGATGCATGGGGTTATTCCTCCCCAGATGCAGTACCCTACACTTGCCCTTGTTGACTTGCATAAGGTTTTTCTCTGCCCAACTTCTCCAGCCTGTCCAGGTCACGCCGTATGGCGGCACAGCCTTCTGGGGTGTCAGCCACCCCTCCCAGTTTTGTGTCATCAGCAAACTTGCTGATGGTACACTCTATCCCTTCATCCAGGTCATTGATGAATATATGGAACAGGACTGGACCCAGTACTGACCCCTGAGGGACACCACTTGTTACTGACCTCCAACTGGACTCTGCACCACTAACCACAACCCTCTGAGCTCTCTCTGTCAACCACTGTTCAATCCACCCCACTGTCCATTCATCTAACCCACACTTCCTAAGCTTGCCTGTGAGGATGATGTGGGAGACAGTGTCGAAAGCCTTGCTGAAGTCAAGGTAGACAACATCCACTGCCCTCCCTTCATCCACCCATCCAGTCACGCCATCGTAGAAGGCTATCAGATTAGTCAGACATGACTTCCCCTTGGTGAATCCATGTTGACTACTTCTGATAACCTTCTTTTCCTCCAGATGCTTGGAGATGATGCCCAGAACGAGCTGTTCCATCATCTTTCCAGGGATGGAGGTGAGGCTGACCGGCCTGTAGTTTCCCGGGTGTCCTGGTTTGAGCGACACAGGACTCATTTCTCTTCTAATACTGGGGAAGACTGCACTTTTAGAGGACTCCACTGTCTGAATTTGTGAAAATATTTACTTTCTACCCAGCTATGGTGTGTGGGTTTCAAGGTCTCAGTGGTTTTGTGCTTGCCAGGTTCAGGGATGAGGAGGAGCGAGACCCGGGCACTTGACCCAAGATTATGTCATACTATCAACATCACATTCATGATAACTTAGGAAGTTTGCTGCAAAGTGCTCTCTCTCCCTTCATGGTTGCCATCCTTAGAACTTTGTGCCCTGGTGCCAGACTACTGAGGCCTTCCCTTCCTCCTGAAGCTGTAGTGCTCACAGTGTCCCACATTTGCTGTCCACTGCTGGGAGTGCAGAGCTTCCTACTGATAGAATTGGCTGAATATAATCTTTGCATATTCTGTATTGGCATCGGGATCAATATTGGTTCTTTAGTGCTACTAATGTTAATTATCTAATCTTACTCTATTAAATCTGTTTATACTTCAACTCCCGGGTTTCCTTGTTTCTCCCAGTTCCCTTTCCCGGGTGGGGAGGGGTCATTGGGTGATAGAATGATTGTCTAAATGACAATAAATTGTTATGGGTCTCTGAAACCATAACAAATTTGGCGCCCAACGTGGCCTTGTAATGAGTTTGGCACTCAAGGTGAGAATTTGCACTTAATTTTAATAGTGCTGGGAGAACCATAGGTTTTAATTTGAGAGTTTTGCAGGGTTGAAGTTTTAAACAGATTTGATTGGATTCGCTGAAAAGTCACTATGAGTCTGTTGGAATGGTTTCAAAGGAATATAGTCAGAGTTCTCCGCTATCTTTGTAGAAACTTATGTCGGGAGCTATGGGAGCTGTGGGGGAGTGCATTGCTGTTTGTCTCTGCTTTAGGACAGCTTATCTTTTCTCAATGTGGACTAAAAAACATTGCCTTGTTAATTTGTGTGGCAGTATTTTGCTATGTTTTCGGGTCTTTTGTAATCTTTCCGTTTTTTGTCACTTATGTAATGGCATCTCGAGAATCGCAGTGGTCAGACCCACCTGGGGACAGTGGGAGGCCTCTGCTGACCATTGTGCATAATTATACTTTGGGTTATATTACGGGCCTTTTAGCAAGAGGGGGGATGTCTCTTGAGAATTTGTATGTACCAGTGGCATCAATAGTAACAGTTTTTGATAGTTTGCAATACCCTTAGAATGTTTTCATTACTGTGCTTGGGTTGTTAAGTTTTGCGGGTTTGATCTTTTTCATTGGCTGGGTCTGCTGTAGAGGGAAACATCCGGCAGCAACCCCGCCGGCTCCTACCACACATAGACCCCGCCGGCCTCTATGGCAGGCATTTATCAGATCCAGACTCTGCCGGCTTAGATCCTGCCGACTCCTACGACAGCCCCCGCTGACCCCCCTGGCTGTACATCGTGCCTGCACAGCACCCGCCAGCCCCCGCAACAGACATCACGCCTGCACAACCCCCGCCAGCCCCCGTGACATACATCATATCTGCTCAGACCCTGTTGGCCCTGTGAAAAACACTGATCCTATCCAGACCCCGTTGCCTCCCACTACAGGACCTGCAGCTGCAACAAGTACTAGACCTACTCTGACCTTGGTAATGGATGATGCAGCTGACCTACAGACACAATCAGTGCCGGTATCAGTCAACCCTGTACATAAGAGGAAACGTGCAATAGGGTCAGATAGCAACGGTCAACCAGGGACATCACACAACGAAGTAACAGAGGAAACTACTCCATCATTATCCCTAAGTGAGCTGCGAGACATACATAAGGATTACAGCCATCAGGAAGGCGAGCAAGTGATTACTTGGCTACTCCATTGCTGGGATACTGGAGCCGATAGTTTGGACTTAGATGGTAGAGAAGCCAAGCGGTTGGGACCATTGGCTAGAGAATCGGGTATTGAGGGGGCTCTTGGAAGACCACCACAATCCCTCACTCTCTGGAGGCGACTCCTGTTAAGTGTGAGGAGCAGGTATCCCTATAGGGATGATATCCCATACCGCCCGTCCAAGTGGACAACTATTGAGAGAGGTGTTAAGAATCTGAGGGAAATAGCTGTGAGAGAGATGATTTTTACTGATTTGGACAACCTGCAGACACCATTAGATCCAGATGGCCTCAAAATTACTGGACCCATTTGGCATAAGTGGGTACTAAGCGCACCATCGGCGTATGCTAATGTATTGGCATTATTTTGCTGGAAAGAGGATGAGGCACCGACGGTGGGTGATGTGGATACTCAAATGCAGCATTATGCACATAATCTTCTTTCTGCCCCACAGGCCGGTGTCTCAGCATTGGACAAGTCACGTGACCAGGCTGATGTCTCAGTTAAGGAAAAACGCTTTCCTAAAAAACCTGTTCAAGAGAAATAATGCACACCACGACACATTCTGTGGGCTACCCTGCGTGATTTGGGGGAAAACATGAGGAACTGGGATGGAAAACCTACTTCGGCATTATGGACACACATACGTGACTTGCAGAGTAGAACACCCCCAAGGAGGGGTTCTTTCAGGAGAAGTGTTGCTCCAGTTTCCAGTGGACAGTCCCCCAGACAGCACAGATGGACTTCAGAACCTGATTTACGACATGTGGCTGTCAGGGATGGAAGTGAGGGGCCCTCTAGTCGAAAGTAGAGGTGCCCTGCCTCCAGCCAGGAGGGGGAGAGGGATAATCGAGTTTGTTGGACTGTGTGGATTCGATGGCCTGGCACATCAGAACCACAGAAGTGTAGGGCCTTGGTGGACACTGGTGCACAAGTGCACCATAATGCCATCAAATCATAGAGGGGCAGAACCCACCGCTATTGCTGGAGTGACGGGGGGATCTCAAGAACTGACTGTATTGGAGGCCGAAGTGAGCCTAACTGGGAATAAATGGGAAAAGTTCCCCATTGTGACGGGGCCACATGCTCTGTGCATTCTTGGCATAGATTATCTCAGGAGAGGGTATTTTAAGGACCCAAGGGTGTACCGGTGGGCGTTTGGTGTAGCAGAGGTGAAGACGGAGGAAGTTATGCAACTGTCTACTTTGCCTGGGCTGTCAGAGGACCCTTCTATTGTAGGATTGCTGAGGGTCGAGGAACAAAAGGTGCCCATTGCTATTACAATGGTGCATAGGTGACAATATCGCACTAATCGAGACTCTTTGCTCCCTATCCAGAAGTTGATCCGTCAGCTAGAAAACCAAGGGGTGATCAGTAAGACTCGTTCACCCTTTAACAGTCCCATATGGCCAGTGTGAAAGCCTGATGGGGAATGGAGACTGACAGTAGACTATCGTGGCCTGAATGAAGTCACACCACCATTAAGTGCTGCTGTGCCAGATATGTTAGAACTTCACTATGAACCAGAGTCAAAGGAAGCTAAGTGGTATGCTACAATTGACATTGCTAATGCCTTTTTCTCTATTCCTTTAGCAGCAGAGTGCAGGCCACAGTTTGCTTTCACCTGGAGGGGTGTCCAGTACACCTGGAATCGACTGCCCCAGGGGTGGAAATACAGCCCTACTGTTTGCCATGGACTGATCCAGACTGCACTGGAGAAGGGTGGAGCTCCAGAACACCTGCAATACGTTGACGACATCATTGTATGGGGTAATACAGCAGAAGAAGTTTTCTAGAAAGGGGAGAAGGTAATTCAAATCCTTCTGGAAGCCAGTTTTGCCATCAAACAAGGTAAGGTCAAGGGACCTGCACAAGAGATCCAGTTTTTAGGAATCAGGTAGCAAGACGGGCGTCATCAGATCCCAATGGTCGTGATTAATAGAATAACTGCTATGTCCCCACCTACGAACAAAAAGGAAACACAAGCCTTTTTAGGTGTTGTGGGTTTCTGGAGAGTGCATATTCCTGGTTACAGTCAGATTATGAGCCCTCTCTATGAAGTCACTAGGAAGAAGAATGATTTTAAATGGGGCCCTGAGCAGCAATCAGCCTTTGAACAAATTAAATGGGAGATTGTCCATGCAGTTGCCCTTGGACCAGTTCGAACAGGACCGGACGTAAAAAACATGCTCTACACCACAGCAGGGGAGAACGACCCTACCCGGAGTCTCTGGCAAAGGGCACCTGGAGAGACTCGAGGCCGACCCCTAGGGTTTTGGAGTCGAGCATATAGAGGATCAGAGGCTCACTATACTACCACTGAGAAAGAGATATTGGCAGCATATGAAGGAGTTTGAGCTGCTTTGGAGGTAATTGGTACTGAAGCACAGCTCCTCCTGGCGCCCCGGTTGCCAGTGTTGAACTGGATGTTTAAAGGGAAGTCTCCTTCCACCCATCACACAACTGATGCAACATGGAGTAAATGGATAGCACTAATTACTCAGCGAGCTCGAATAGGGAACCCTAATCGTCCAGGAATTTTAGAGGTGATCATGGATTGGCCGCAAGGCACAGATTTTGGTGGGTCTCCAGAGAAGAGGGTGGTGCATGCTGAGGAGGCCCCACCATATAATCAATTATCAGCAAATGAAAGGCAATATGGCACTGTTCGTGGATGGATCTTGTCATACTGTAGGAAATCAGCGAAGGTGGAAAGCTGCTGTGTGGAGTCCTACATGACGAGTGGCAGAAGCAGCTGAGGGAGTGGGTGAGTCGAGTCAGTTTGCAGAAGTGAAAGCCATTCAGCTGGCTTTAGATACTGCTGAGCGAGAAAAGTGGCCGGTGCTTTATCTTTATACTGACTCATGGATGGCAGCGCATGCCTTGTGGGGATGGTTAAAGCAGCGGAAGAAGAGCAACTGGCAGCGCAGAGGTAAACCCATCTGGGCTGCTGATTTGTGGCAAGATATTGCTGCCCGATTGGAAAAGCTGTCTGTGAAGGTACGTCATGTAGATGCCCATATACCCAAGAGTCGGGCCACTGAGGAACAACAAAACAACCAGCAGGTGGACCGGGCTGCTAAGATTGAAGTGTCTCAAGTAGACTTGGACTGGCAACATAAGTGTGAATTGTTTTTAGCTTGGTGGGCCCATGACACTTCAGGTCATCAAGGAAGAGATGCAACATATAGATGGGCTTGTGACCGAGGGGTGGACTTGACCATGGACAATATTTCACAGGTCATCTATGAATGTGAAACGTGCTGAAATTAAGCAAGCTAAATGGCCAAAACCTTTATGGTATGGAGAACAGTGGCTGAAATATAAGTATGGAGAGGCCTGGCAAATTGACTATATCTCCCTTCCACAAACCCACCAGGGCAAATGCTATGTGCTTACAATGGTGGAAGCAACCACCGGATGGCTGGAAACATATGCTGTGTCTCATGCCACTGCCCATAACACTATTTTAGGCCTGGAAAGACAAGTGTTGTGGCAACATGGTACTCCAGAGAGAATTGAGTCAGACAATGGGACTCATTTCCGAAATAGTCTTATAGACGCCTGGGCTAAAGAGCATGGTATTGAGTGGATATATCACATCCCCTATCACGCACCAGCTGCCGGGAAGGTTGAACGATGCAATGGAATACTGAAAACTACCCTGAAAGCAGTGAGTGCTGGAACATTTAAAAAGTGGGATGAGCATTTAGCTAAAGCCACCTGGTCAGTCAACACCAGGGGAACTGTCAGCCGAGCTGGTCCTGCTCCTTCAGAACTTTTGGCTATTGTAGAAGGGGATAAAGTCCCTGCGGTGCATGTAAAGAATATGTGGGGGAAAACAGTCTGGGTTGCCCTGGTCTCAGGTAAAGGCAGGTCCACTCGTGGGGTTGCTTTTGCAGAAGGACCAGGGCATACCTGGTGGGTGATTCAGGAGATTGGAGAAGTTCAATGTTTACCTTTAGGAGATCTGATTTTGGGTGAGAATTCTTAGTTTTAAAATTATGTTAATTGTTACATAACACTAACAGTGTTCAGTAAGTATTTTTCAGGATAACATAGTCGTAATGAAACCAGAGGCAACATCATCAAATGGCGTCCAGCAACAGAGAACATGCTAGCTGTGAGCACAACACATTGTATTGCTGCACCCAACTCCACACGTCTGTCATCCTGTATTGAGGCCTGGTCCTGATCTGACAGCTGAGTGAATGCCACATCACTTTTTCCTACCCTAAAAGACTATTATGATAAACGAAACTCACAGTTTTGAACTAAAGAAACTTAATGGACCTTTTAGAGGAATAGTTCATAGCTTTAGAGGATTATATTTGTATGTGTGTATATATATATTAGAGGACAAATATAATAGTAACTTGAGTGTGACATATATAGTATGAAATAAGGGGTGGAATGTCCTGGTTTGAGCAACACAGGACTGATTTCTCTTCTAATACTGGGGAAGACTGCACTTTAGACTCTAGTGTCTGAATTTGTGAAAATATTTACTTTCTACCCAGCTATGGTGTGTGGATTTCAAGGTCTCAGTGGTTTCGAGCTTGCCAGGTGCAGGGATGAGGAGGAGCGAGACCCGGGCACTTGACCCAAGCTGGCCAACAGGATTATGTCATACTATCAACATCACATTCATTATAAATTAGGAAGGTTGCTGCAAAGTGCTCTCTCTCCCTTGATGGCTGCCATCCTGAGAACTTTGTGCCCTGGTGCCAGACTACTGAGGCCTTCCCTTCCTCCTGAAGCTGTAGTGCTCACAGTGTCCCACATTTGCTGTCCACTGCTGGGAGTGCAGAGCTTCCTACTGATAGAATTGGCTGAATATAATCTTTGCATATTCTGTATTGGCATCGGGATCAATATTGGTTCTTTAGTGCTACTAATGTTAATTATCTAATCTTACTCTATTAAATCTGTTTATACTTCAACTCCCGGGTTTCCTTGTTTCTCCCAGTTCCCTTTCCCGGGTGGGAAGGGGTCATTGGGTAATAGAATGATTGTCTAAGTGACAATAAATTGTTATGGGTCTCTCAAACCATAACACCGGGTCATCCTTCCTGCCCTTTTTGAAGACTGGAGTGACATTGGCTTTCCTCCTGTCCTCAGGCACCTCGCCTGTTCTCCTGGACCTTTCAAAGATGATGGAGTGCAGCCCAGCAATGACTTCTGATAGCTCCCTCAGCACTCGTGGGTGCATCCCATCACGCCCCATGGACTTGTGGATATCCAATTTACTTAACTGATCCCTAACTTGTTCTTCTTTGACCAGGGGAAAGTCATGCTTCCTCCAGACTTTCTCTGTTACCTGCAAAGTCTGGGACTCACGAGGGCTGGCCCAAGCAGTGAAGACAGAAGCAAAGGTGGCATTCAGCAACTCTGTCTTTTCTGTATCATCTGTAACCACGGCACCCGTCTCGTTCAACAGCAGGCCCACATTTTCCCTGGTTTTCCTTTTGCCTCCTATATACTTAAAGAAACCCTTCCTATTGGTCTTGACATCCTTCGCCAGTCAAGCAGGGCTGCCTTTCATCAACCCATGCTGACTGGGCCTGATTGCCTGGTTGTTCTGCACATGCCTCGTAATGGTACTCAAGATGATCTGCTCCATTTACAAGTTAACGTTCAAATTACTGGAACTGAATAAAGGTCAAACAAGAGAAAGCATTTTCTTTGCTCACAGATAGAAGCACTTTTTTAGCCAATGCTCTGTCCCCCAAATTCCATGAGTTGGCTCTCTTTCAAACACCTAAGTACTTGTCTTGTTGGCTTTATTGGTTCTTTGCTTGCATCTGTCTGCTTGTACCCATAAACATGTGCACACTTTTACCAAACAATATGTAGTTTAGATGAATTTATAGACCTCTCCCAGCAAAAGTCCTTCACTATCTAGATCAGCTTCTGATTCAGCTTGCATATGGCCAGAGTTTTGGGTATTGACTCATTTGTTTCAGTTGTCTTAAGTTCCTTATACTAAAAAGGACTAGAATTGCTTCTTCTGTTTGCCCTATATGAGGAGGCCTGTTAACAGCATCAGTGATGTTTTGCTCAACCTTCACCATAATACCAAAGCAGTGCTTAAGGAGGACTGGATTATCTTGCAGCAGATCACAACTGCATAGCCTGCCATAAAACTGTGACACAATTAAATTTATGCCCTTATTCATTTTCATCCTAGTGGTTTTATTGGAGCAGTCCTCAGAAAAGAAATTCTGTGGCATCAAGTGAAAAGGAAAGACTACCTCTGAGTTAAAATTCACCTCTTTCTTGTTCTGCAAAGCATGGGTTAATAGATGCAACCATTTCTTGTTCTATCAATTGCTTGATGAGATTACTAATAAATGCAACTTTACACTTTTTTATTTCATCACTTCCCATGTCAGTAAGGTATTGTATTGGTTGTAGCTGGCAAGGTGTTGGCAGTGGGAGGCTGCAGGGTGGCCTCTGTGGGAGGAAATCAGGGGCTGCCTTGTGCCCAGCCAGCTCCAATGGACCCATGGCAGGACACAGCTGAGCCCATCAGCCAAGCTGATGGCACCTCTGGGAAACCTGTTTAAGAAAGGGCAAAACCACTAGACAGGCAGAGGAGGAGGGAACAAAAGAGTGAGAAACAGCAGAGGGAACGCTGTGTTCCCTGGCCTAAATTTATCAGACCAAATTGCATCTATATTCCTGTATTAGGGACATCCTGTTGGCTAGAAAGTCATCTGTATAAGGCATGGATGGGGTGCTGAGGGGTGAGTTACCTGCTGCTATGCAACTGGAAACAAAAGGTAAAGGTTTTTAGGCAGAGCCAGAATAGCTGAGTCTCTAGTCATAGCTCTGCATGGTTTACTTCCTGCAATTCTTTTTGATTTGTACTGGTGAAAGATCAAAGATAATTAAATTTTGCCTATATGTATACTGTAGAGACAAATTTTTTCAGTAGCTGCAGAAAACAAATTTACTTCTGTACATGCAGACAAATAGTTTCTGTAGGAAGGCCTTGGCCAGAGCACAGGATCTTCATGCTTTCAGACTGTGGAAATATAGATCTATAATTTATCTATTTCTAACTTATATTGTAGTTATAACCAGTAAAAAAGAGGTCAGAATGTCAGATGCAAAAGGTTTAGATATGACATAGAATAGGCTGAATTTAACACCTATGCTTTAAGTCAAGACTGAAGTTAAAAATAAAATTCATGTTATATATTGATTAGCAATTATGTTTGAAAAACCTCCATCCCAATAAGATGTCATTTTATTGATTATTGTGACTTAAAGTATATTTCAAAACAGTTATATAACTGTTAGTTATGAAAATATGTGCATTCCTTTTCAAGGAATCTGTGCAGAGCATCCTTGAAGTTTTACTGAAACTGCTTTACTTCTTTCTCTTCCTGAACACGTTTATTTGTGCTGCTTACCTCTATTCCCGATATGACTTGGCTATCACTATGAAGAATTCAATTGCACAAGTTCAGTGGGAACCTAAATGAACTCTGCATATGGAATAGTTCTGAGAATGTCTTTATCCCTTGAGCTGGGACACTGTCCTATGTAAATTTTTTAAGTCTGTTTACTTTTGCCTTAACAATTCTGGAACTTTTGTTCAGGCCAAAACCAAAGTCAACCCCATTCAGGCCTTTTTTGTTTCATTTTCTGATGGTCCTGTAATAAAACAGAAAAGGCTTTCCAGAAATCTGTTTGTTATTACAACTTCACCCTAATTCCTCGCATACAGGAGATGGATCTCAGTGTCTCAAAACACAGAAAGTTCCTGAAGGTCTCAGGGATTTGAAAGAATTAACACTGTTCTTTAAAATACCTAGCCAGCCTTTCTATACAAAGAAAACAAAAATAAACAAAGTGCTTTAAGAAGTTTATAATAAGAAGAACCTTTTCTTTTATTTGTTCTTCCTTCATCCAGATTTTATCCTGTTTCTTCTTTCTTCCTCAGTGCAAATCTGAAAAAGAGCTGAAAGAACAGCATGGAAAACATTTGTGTGTTACCTTAGTAAACTCCAAGTGACATATTCAATCCAGTTCTATAGAGCCTAACACAATGTAAGGCATGGGACAGCAGTTCAGTTATGCTATCCTTTTTGTTGTTGCTAAGGCTGTTTCCTGACTCTGTTTCCCGACTCTGTTTCCCCCACCTCACCTTTTGTGTTCTGAGCACTAATAAAGAGTTTTATCTAAAATTAAGAGGCACACCAAATATACCATCAGAAATTCTAGTATCATTAGACATCCGTGATACCACAATTGTTTGGTTATCCACTTAGTACACCTATCTAGATATAATATGGTTCAGTCATCACAGTATGTAGGACAAATGCAAACAAATGAGAGGCAGATAATTTAGAGAGCCACTTTAGTGATGAGACACAAATAAGCTGATATTTCTTCCATCATCAACAGTTTTGGTTAGAGCAGCGATAAATCTGCCAGTTTCTCAGTGTCCTGGTTTGAGGTAAAACAGGACCAATTTTGTTCAGTAACTTTGCTTCTTAGCTAGGCCTCTTCTAACTACTGAAATTAACAGCATATTGTGCAGACAATGTTTGCTCTCTCAGAGTGGTAAGACCTATGTTTATAGTTGATGCCCAGACATGGTATGCAGAGAGGCTCTTGCTTATACTTATTGTTATAACACCCAAGGCCAACCAACTTTGTTACTTGACACGTTGGAGGGTCGGAAGCAGAAAAGCGTAGAGGGGTCCCACCTGCGGGGAGGAGTGGACAGGGCAGGTGACCCAAAACTGACCAACAGGGTATTCCATCCCATCTGCCTCATGCTCAGTATAAAAGCTGAGGGATAAAAGGGTCAGCCCTCTCTTCCTTCAATGGCCGACGTCTGAGGAGAACTCTGTCTGTTCGTCTGCTTTTGGTCCCGATCCTGAATCCAGATCCGGAATCCAGTTCCTGTCCATCACCAAGTCCAGCCTGGGACTTCCCCAGTGCCAGCCGGTGTCGTGATTGTCATCCTGGGAGCTTGATACAGTTTTGTACAGTTCTTATTTTTTCCTTTTGTTTTTATTATTAAATATTTCATTAAAGTAGTTTAGTTCCTTCTGAACTCATAAGTCTCTTTTTCCCTCCTCTGCCTCTCTCTTTGAAGAGGGGTAGAGGGGAGCATCTGTCGGTCCCATCTGGGGTCCCCTATGTCCCCAGTGGCCGATTTGGCCTAAACCACGACAGATTAATTGGCGCCCAACGTGGGGCTCAAGCAGTGCTCGACCAGAGCTGTGATAGATTGCCTGAATAGTTTGAATTCCATCTTGTTCTGAGATTAGAACAGACACCTTACAGCATGTCGTTCTTAAACGAGATGTTGTATCGTGCCTTTAAAGAGCTTTGTTTGCACTTGATTCAGTCAACTCTGTTTAACCTGCCAAATGCATTGCAAAGTTTATTTACCCTTTGTGTTTTTATGCCAAGGTTTAAATGTGCTGTTTTGGTGTGGTTCGCAATTCAGGTCTATAACATGATTAGTTGGGTAACGGCTCTACCTGCATATCTCGGGCATCGCGTGATGGATTCTGTTACTAATTACACTTTCGGATCTACCTTGGGAAAGTTTACTTTGCCCTTGGATAATTACGCTAATGTGACACCATCAGAGCCAGGGCATGGAAACCTTCCGGGCTGTGACGATAAGGATTGTTACCTCCTTAAGATCGTGATTTTGCTGTCGGTTTTCCTGCATGTGTTGCAGGGGTGGTTTCTTGTGAAACATCGGTGAAAGGGTAGCTATAGGGTAACGTGCGCTGCCGCCACTCAGACCCCAGCAGCCGCTCCACGACCTGCAGTGGCACAACCCACGGCCCCGGCCGGCCTGGCACAAGCTGCCCCCCTCACTGCAAAAACACAGGCCCCACCGCCGCCCGGCCCGGCACAAGCGCCTCCGCCCCCGCCTGCAGCGGCACCAGCACCACCGCCAGCCGCCTCCCCCACTGCAACAACACAAGTGCCTCCGCCACCTGTCCTGGCACAAGCTACTCCAGCCACAACAGCGAGTACCGCTGCTATTCAAACTCCATCAAAACCGGTACCAGTTGCCCCAGTCACCAGGAAGCACAAAAAGAAGTCAGCTCGTTCCCCTGTCGCTCGCGACAAGGACCAGCTCAAGCCAGATAGCTTGGGAGAGAGTTCTGACAGAGATCCAGGAGAGGGCCCTTCTAGAGTAGACCCAGGAAAGGGTCCTTCTAAACCAGACCATGGAAAGAGACCTTTTAAAACAGATAAAGGAGAGAGTCCTTCTCAGGCACCCTCATCACAGGAAGACTCAGATGTAGAGGTAGTTGTTAAATCCTTCTCTATGAAGGATTTGAGAAATATTAGGAAGGACTTTAGTCGTCATGAAGGTGAAACACTCATCTCCTGGTTGCTCCGATGCTGGGATAGTGGGGCTGATACCATAGACTTAGATGGCAGAGAAGCTAAGAAGTTGGGGAAACCTGGCCAGGGATGGAGGTATCGATGAAGGGATTGGGAGAAAGACAAGCACTCTCAGTCTCTGGAGGCGACTGATGTCAGCCATAAAGCGCAGGTATCCCTTTAAGGATGATATCGAATGCCGTCCAAGTAAATGGACCAACATGGAAAAAGGTATTAAGTACCTGAGAGAATTGGCTGTGCGAGAGGTGATTTATAGTGACAGGCAAGTGACTGTAGATTCTGATAAGATGCCATGCAAATGATCTATGCTAAAAAAGTTTGTACAAAGTGCACCACCAACATATTCCCACACATTGTCAACAATGGTCTGGGGAGGATCCGATACCGACACACCAGCTGTAAATGAAGTGGTTAACAAGGTACGACAGTATGAAGACAGTCTCTCTCGTCCTTTCTCTGTGGCAGCTGTGGAAAAGCTGACTGTGGCCAATGAGAAACTGACTGAGACAATGGAGCAAATGACCAAGAAAATAGTTGAGCACACAGATAAACTGCTTGATACATTATCCAAGGTGGAGGAAAAATCCCATTCTTCCCCTGCACAGACCCATGTTGCAGCTGCTAAGAAAACACGCCCTCCTACTCAAGAGAAAAAACACTCCCCGACTCAAGACAAATCACATCCGATTTGAGATATCCTGTGGTTTTGCCTCTGTGAATATGGAGAGGACATGAGGAAGTGGGATGGAGAACCTATCTCAGCCCTACAGGCATGGGTGCTTGAGCTGCAAAATGAAGCAGATGGAAGAAAGAATTCTTACAGGAGGAAGGCTGCTCCGACCTACGGTAAGCGATCCTATGGTCCAGGTAGGAACTCATCTGCTAATCGTAGGTACTATGGTTGACGTTAGAGGTGCCCTGCCTCCAGCCAGGAGGAGGAGAGGGACAACCGAATTTATTGGACTGTGTGGATTCGATGGCCTGGCACATTAGAGCCACAAAAGTATAAAGCCCTGGTGGACACTGGTGCACAGTGTACCCTATTGCCATCAAATCATAAATGGGCAGAAACTGTCACTATTTCTGGAGTGACAGGCGGATCTCAAGAACTGACTGTACTAGAGGCCAAAGTGAGCCTAACTGGGAATAAATGGGAGAAACACCCCATTGTTACTGGTCCAGATGCTCCGTGCATCCTTGGCATAGACTATCTCAAGAGAGGGTATTTTTAAAGACCCCAAAGGGTATCGGTGGGCTTTTGGTATAGCAGCTGTAGAGACTGAGGATGTTACACAGCTGTCTGCCTTGCCTGGTCTTTCAGATGACCCTTCTGTTGTGGGACTGCTGAGGGTTAAAGATCAGCAGGTGCCAATTGCTACTGCCACGGTGCATCGACGACAGCATTGCACCAACCGAGACTCCCTGATTCCCATTCATAACCTGATTTGATGGCTAGAGAGCCAAGGAGTGATCAGGAAGACTCGCTCACCCTTTAACAGCCCTATATGGCCAGTGTGAAAGTCTGATGGGGACTGGAGACTGACAGTAGACTACCGTGGCCTGAATGAAGTCACACCACCACTGAGTGCTGCTGTGCCAGACATGCTAGAACTTCAGTATGAGCTGGAGTCAAAGGCAGCCAAATGGTATGCTACAATTGACATTGCTCATGCCTTTTTCTCTCTTCCTTTAGCAGCAGAGTGCAGGCCACAGTTTGCTTTCACCTGGAGGGGTGTCCAGTACACCTGGAACCGACTGCCCCAGGGGTGGAAATACAGCCCTACTGTTTGCCATGGACTGATCCAGACTGCACTGGAGAAGGGTGGAGCTCCAGAACACCTACAATACATCGATGATATCATTGTGTGGGGTAACACAGCAGCAGAAGTTTTCAAGAAAGGTAAGAAAACCATCAAGATTCTTCTGAAAGCAGGTTTTGCTATAAAAAGAGGTAAGGTCAAGGGACCTGCACAAGAGATCCAGTTTTTGGGAATTAAGTGGCAAGATGGGCGTCGCCAAATCCCAATGGACATGATTAACAAAATAACATCTATGTCCCCACCTACTAACAAAAAGGAAACACAAGCCTTTTTAGGCATTGTGGGTTTCTGGAGAATGCATATTCCAGGTTATAGCCAGATTGTGAAACCTCTCTACGAAGTGACTTGAAAGAAAAATGAGTTTATGTGGGGCCCTGAGCAACGACAAGCCTTTGAGCAAATTAAACAAGAGATTGTGCATGCAGTAGCCCTTGGACCAGTCTGAACGGGACAGGACATTAAAAATGTGCTCTACACTGCAGCTGGGGACAATGGCCCTACCTGGAGCCTCTGGCAGAAAGCACCAGGGGAGACTTGAGGTCAACCCCTAGGATTCTGGAGTCGAGGGTATAAAGGCTCCGAGGCCAACTATACTCCAACTGAGAAAGAAATCTTGGCAGCATATGCAGGAGTTAGAGCTGCTTCAGAGGTAATTGGTACTGAAGTACAGCTCCTCCTGGCGCCCCGATTACCAGTACTGGGCTGGATGTTCAAGGGTAAAGTGCCTTCTACTCATCATGCCACCAATGCGACCTGGATTAAATGGGTTGCCTTAATCACACAGCGAACTCGAATAGGAAACCCAAATCGTCTAGGAATCGTAGAAGTGATCACAAATTGGCCCGAAGGCAAAGACTTTGGAATGCCACCAGAGGAGGTAGTGACATATGCTGAGGAAGCTCCACCATATAATGAACTCTCAGATAATGAGAAACAGTATGCTCTGTTTACTGATGGATCTTGTAGTACTGTAGGAAAGCATCGAAGGTGGAAAGCTACTGTGTGGAGTGCTACACAAGGAGTTGCAGTTGAAAGCCTTCCAGCTGGCTTTATACATTGCTGAAGGAGAAAAGAGGCCAGTATTCTATCTCTATACCGACTCATGGATGGTGGCAAATGCTCTGTGGGGGTGGTTAAAGCAGTGGAAGCAGAGCAACTGGCAGCGCAGAGGTAAACCCATCTGGGCTGCTGAATTGTGGCAAGACATTGCTGCCCGGCTAGGGAACCTAGCATAAAGGTATGTCATGTACATGCCCACGTACCCATGAGTCAGGCCACCGAGGAACATCGAAACAATCAGCAAGTGGATCAGGCTGCTAAAATTTTCCAGATAGACTTGGACTGGGAACATAAAGGTGAACTATTCTTAGCTCGGTGGGCCCATGACACTTCAGGTCATCAAGGAAGGGATGCAACCTATAAATGGGCCCGTGACCGAGGGGTGGATTTAACCATGGACGCTATTGCGCAGGTTATCCACGACTGTGAAACATGCGCCAAAATCAAGCAAGCTAAACATTTGAAACCTTTGTGGTACGGAGGATGATGGCTGAAATATAGGTATGGGGAGGCTTGGCAAACTGACTACATCACACTCCCTCAAACTCGCCAGGGTAAGCGCTATGTGCTTACAATGGTGGAAGCAAGCACCGGATGGTTGGAAACCTATGCCGTACCCCATGCCACTGCCCGGAATACCATCCTGGGCCTTGAAAAGCAAGTCTTGTGGCGACATGGCACTCCAGAAAGAATTGAGTCAGACAATGGGACTCATTTTAAAAACAATCTTATAAGTAATTGGGCAAAAGAACATGGCATTGAGTGGGTATATCATATCCCCTATCATGCACCAGCTTCTGGGAAGATTGAGTGATATAATGCACTGTTAAAAACCACCCTAAAAGCAATGGGTGGTGGAACCTTTAAAAATTGGGACAAGCATTTAGAGCAAGCTACCTGGTTAGTTAACACCAGGGGATCCATCAATCGAGCTGGTCCTGCTCAGTCAGACCTTTTACATACAGTAGAAAGGGACAAAGTCCCTGTGGTGCATGAAAGGAATATGTTAGGGAAAACTGTCTGGGTTTTTCCTGCTTTAGGCAAAAGCAAACCCATTTGTGGGACTGTTTTTGCTCAAGGACCTGGATGTACTTGGTGGGTGATGCTGAAGGATGGAGAAGTTCAATGTGTACCCCAAGGGAATTTAACCCTTGGTGAGAATACTCGATCCTGAGCTGCATGATGCTGATCACTACATAATACTAACAGTGTTCAATAAGTGTTTTTCAGGGTGACACAGTGGTAATGAAACCTGAGCTAGCTTCATCAAGTGTCGTCCAGCAAGCTCCTCAAGATGAACATGCTACCCACGAGCACAAACCACAATGAATTTCATACCATCTTTCCTGCCCTGAGATGAGATCCTGCAATCATGAACTAAATGGACGTAAACTTTTGTATATAAAGATAAATCGTAGATGAGTGACCTGCATGTATCCATATATATATATATATATCTGTGTGTGCATAGATTTGATAGATAAAAGTAATAGTAATCTGAGCAAGATGCAAATGGTATGGAATAAGGGGTGGAATGTCCTGGTTTGAGGTAAAACAGGACCAATTTTGTTCAGTAACTTTGCTTCTTAGCTAGGCCTCTTCTAACTACTGAAAGTAACGGCTGCAGTGGCCGATTTGGCCTAAACCACGACACTCAGTTTCTTGAAGGTTTGGTCTAAACATTTTTACTTGTATTATACAAATTTTGAGTTAAAGCAAAAGCCTAGTGTGAAATAAATGTTGAATTTTATTAATATTTCTTAATTAAATACATATGACCAACTCATTTTAAGACAGTTTCTAGGTAAAAATCAAGATCAGTGACCGGGGGAACTGATCTAAAAGTCTTTCTGATTTTTGTGGTAGAGCTCCTCTGAATTCTGTGCTTGTAGTTCAGAAAAGCATATCCCTGCTTCCTGGAGGTTTTGTGAACATTTTACAGATTTTAACAAGAAAATCACAACTGCACAACTTGATTTGGTGGGATGATTTTAAACATAGTTTCTATCTATCTATTTTACACCAGGAGGTGTCAAGGTCTTTGGATATTCATAGTCTGATCTATCCTTACTTTGTACTGTTGTATGGTCCCCGGGTCATTTCATGGTAACTGTCTGATTTTCATGTTAATTTAAAAATTTTGGGGGTAAAATTTTGATATTTCTCATATTTAGCATCTAAAGCATCTCTATTGGTCATGGAGTAAGGTGACATTCAACATGAGTAACAGCAAAAGAATCATCCCTGAGCATTGAAAACTGTAATACTATACAGACCTAATTAATGGAACTCTAGAGATATATGGACACAATATTAGATGCCATTGGGGAGGAAAAAAAACCCTTTTATTTAAGAGAAAGAAGTATGAAAGGCTATAAACTTCCAATGCATCCCAGTTAAGCAGCTCATGCTGAAGATCTTATCTGTAGAAAAATAAGTAAATAAAATGTCCAAAATTCTAAAGGAATTTAAGAATAGTTCACCCTAAAATTAACCGAAAACTTTACCCCAAAGTAGGTAGTGCTATTTGTGCAGTGTTTACCAAGACAGTATCTGCATCTCTGGTGTGGTTGGAAAAGCAATTAATTAATAGCAATATATAAATTATTTAAATGTTATTTTCATATACATAATAAGGTGGCATCCAAAATCCCATTCAAAATGGAACATAGATAAACTCTGCCTATGTTGCAGATAATATAACAAAACCTGTGTTTTTCCATCACTGTCAAGGTGCATAAATCTACTAAACTTCTCCCTGACTGGCCTGCAAGTTTCCCAAGTGCCTAACTTCAGTTGTCCACATCTGCTCATAGCTATACTAAGGACATAAGTGCCCATGTCTTGCTCTAACTCCACTGCTGTATAGGCTCCAGTGGGGAGGCTGCCTAGGTTTTTCTTAAGTAACCAAAGTCCAATGATTTGTCATGGCCTTGTGATTGATTACAAAAAATATCTTCATAAGGTGACCTCTTGCTTAGGAAGTTGTTCTCATGCTCTCCTGATCCTGACAAGATGTGAACCATTTGAATACATAGAAATTTGGGTGCAATGCTCTTTTGTCAAAATTGAAAATGCACATCTGGGGCCAGAAGAAGATCAGGCTATAAGGTTCTAATTCAAACTTAAGAAGAGACCGAGGCTTTTGATATTTACTCCTAGCTGGATTCTTCTATTTTATTTTTGTACATCCCCAGTCTGTCCACTCTGAAGGGAGAGCCATTTGTCCTTTTGCCCCTCTTACTTTTGTATTTTTTGAAAGGTGGAGAGTGCATGATTGAACCTGCTGGGTAAATGACTTGCCTGAGCCATGGGAGCTGTGACTCATACCACTCAGACTGACAAGGGCCCAGAATCTTCCTGATGGCCCTTCCTCTGTCTGAAAACGGCTCCCACAAGACCACATGCTTATGGTCTCTACAGAATCAGTGGAGACATAGCTAATTTAGTTGGACTGAATCTCTTACAAGATGACTTCAAGATCCCAACTTTTCTCCATTGATTTTATGGGAATGTGGGCAATTATTTTAGAAGGACAGGATCACCCTTCTTGAGTCACTGGGGGACTAAGACGCAAGCAATTCCTAAACCAGGAACTTATCACTGAATCCCACCCAGTGCTAACAACATTAATAGATCTGGCAGCAAACACTACTTTTGTGGTATTTTGGTGTAACACACTGTATCATTATCACTGAGTCACAAATGGCAAATTTTTAATGGTATCTTTCAAAAATGCGCTTTCCAGTTTAGTATTGCTTTATGAAAATTTTCCATATTAATTATTTATTTAATGCTTAATTTTCTTAATGAAGAAAACAGAAGTGGAAATCCCTCAGCTGAGATCAGCAGTGCCATTTTATGAGCTGACAAGCTTAAAAGCTATCGTGCATGTGATTCAAATGACAGCTTTTCCAACTGCTCTCTTGGAGGTAAGGATGGTGACAGATGGGCACACCACCACTGGTTGTCTGATGGCGAGAGCCCTTCCCTGTGCTGTACTGCATGCAATGTGTTGTGTTGTCATACTGTCTGCTGCCTTTGGTCTGCCCTGGAACATTAACTCCCTTATGGAGAACACCCAGATATGATCATCCAACCTCCAGATTTGGATTTTTAAAATTCTTAATTAGGGCAAAATATTCCTGTGTGTCCACTCTGTATAATGAAGCTCTCCCTGACGTAGATAGGTATTGCATATATTAAATGCCTGTAGCCAGTGAGGAATGAAGGTTGAGCCCCTTTTCCCTGGCTACTTTCTTTAGCAGATACATGGGATGCTGCATCTCACGAATGGACTGACTCAGCTATAACTTTACCTTGCATTGACCCTGTAGTTCTCAGCCTGAAGGACATAGTTAAGGAATAATTAAAACACAGGCAAAGCGTATCTGCTTACTGGATTATTTTGCCCAGATTTACAGTACTTAGGAGCAATCAAATATTTTACTTCAACAGAGGAATACAATTATAGTATTAAAATTAATAGTGAGTGATCCTTCTTTCACAATCTATATATGCTTTTTCCCTACTGTTGACTGAAATGGAGATCAGAGGAACAGTCATTGCTTGGCTGCAGTTTTTCTTTAGGTTTGTTATGCGGATTTTTGTAGTCTCTGTCCTGTTCGAATTAGGCACAATGTGTGAAGAGACTGAGAGCATCAGGTCCCTGCTCTGTTGCCCACATTCCATTTCAGGCATGGAGTTGAGGTGGCAGGCAAGAGCATCCTGCGTCATCAGGCAGCACATGGATGGGAATGGGGGGAATTGGTCTTGTCAGATAACTAGACACCATCATATGAGGGAGATCATATGCTCTTAGCATCAATGAGTAGCAGACAACTTTTCTCCTGGAGCAAGAAGTGTCCACACCTGTAAGATTATGAACTTTCCTTTAGCAAAGGTCAAATACACAGTGACCCTGAAAGACAGTGGAGCTGCCTTTCCCTGAGAAAAGCTCTACCTCATCAATACTAATGCTGATATTTGAATCTATGCAATCTTTAGCTAACTGACTGTTAAAGTGCTTACGGCTGCTGCTTTGGACACTTGATGGAAAGTGCATTTTCTGTGCATTCGCACACTTATAAACTGTAGCGCTGCAAATCTTTCTATACTTTCCTCATCAGTATGTGTGAGCCTTGATTTGAAGGAGCTGGCTTTAGGGGTTACTTCATTCCCCCTATGCCTGCTATGAATCTGTGGTGTGCCCCCTCCACTGAAACTGCCAATGAGATCACAACTGCCTATCTATCTGAATCATAACTGCATGACTGAAAAGGGTGTATTCTCACCATATCAGCAAATGTTATGGATGGCTTTGTAGTATGGTCATATGTAAAGTGGACTGAGATTGCCAATTTATTTCATAAAAAGCAGCAATGATTTATATTCATCATCCAAAAGCTGCAGAAGCCTGAGTGAAAGCATTGATGAAAATGCTGCTGCCAAGCTGCTGAGCCATCAGTTCCCACAGCTGTTTGGACTACTGTACAGGCCACTGCAAACCGCTTGATAGCAGTTGGCACCCCACGGCACGTGTAAGACAGAGATGACAGCCTTGTGTAAGACAGCCTTGTGGGGCGTGGAAATGTACAGGGAGCCACATCTCAGGGAATGAAAGGGTTAGTTTTTAACACCATTTGGGCACCTAACTACTTGCTTAAGCACCTCTCTCTTGTTGGTTTCAGTAGGAATTAGGCACTTAGGCAGTGTTTTAGCAGCTGAAATATTGAAGAAGGCAAAAGCTTCTTATCCTGCAGTGATGAGCAGGTTGCCTAGCTTCCTGGGCAAGATCCTCTGAAATCGGTAAAGCTTCATGTAGACGAAAGGACCTGCTTGCTAAATATGTCTACAGACTCAAGGCCTCTGAGGGGGAAAAGTTGAAGGAAAGGACTGAACACAGTATAAACAGGGAATCCTACTCCCAGCTGCCAAAAGTGCAAATCTAGAAGCCTTATCCATGACTCAGAATTACTCATTATCCAGACGTTCTTCACATGTGCAGCATATACTCCTAGGGTGGAGGTTTTAAAACAGGGACAGGGAAACCTGAACATTTCCTGGGGTTCATTGGAAAGAAAAGGTGATTACAATTTTTATTTATTACTCTTGAATCATACATCTTAAGCTAAGTTATCCCTGAAAATGCATTAAATACAAACAAAAGATAAAAAGAAAAAAAAAAGGAGATGGAACAGCTGAAAAAAATGTAGGTCATTGCAGCTGTGTTGGAATCAGAATGGTTCTGTGATGGACAAATGAAAGATATGTGAATAATTCGTTTCATACTTTTTTCATACTTTGTCATGTAAAACATCTATTATCATAACATTTGAGCATAGTCTCTATTGTATCTTCACATTTCCCTTGTCAGATTCAATTATTTCCATTGTACAGCTGAGCAATAAAATCAGCCAGCAACCCAGGGCAGATTTACCCTGCTTTTATGCCATTTATAGCACTTAAGTCAAACTCAGTCCTTGTAAGGATGGCCTCAGGAGGGGAAGTCAGGCATTGCACCTTCTAGTGCTTGAGATGTACCTGGGTTTTATCAGCATCCAGGACAGCCTATCTCTCTACCCCTCTGAGGTACGTAGGGCAAGTGGACTCCAGGGAAGACTCTGTTAAGTGCTGTGAGTTGGATGAGAGAAAAGTGAATCTCAGGGATTTGCCCATGATTGAACAAGACACTTGAGGCAGGCCATGAAAATAGTGCACCCTCTTAAGTTTCATACTGTTAACCTAGCTGCTTCTGCTAGCTGTTTTCTGAGAGAAATATGTCCTTTCATAAAGCTCAATGCAACCTATATGTATTATCAGCTTGCCCAGACGCCTTTGAATTGGCACTGGTACAGAGACAGGAGAACATAATAAGCTATCCTCCAGCTACCAGACTATATGCTGTTGCCAATATATGTTATTCAGTACAATTCAGCATTTCGGTACAACTGGAAGTCTGTTACTGGCTTGCACACAGTGTGTGTCTTTTTTAAAGGCAGATAAACTGTAGGCTGCTCAGATTTTATAAACATGTTTTCTTCTTCACAGTTGAAATAAAAGCTGGCCAAAATTCAGGCTCACACAGACACCAATTTAAGTCCCAAATAAGTCTTTAAGTTATGTTATTTCAGCTTTACATGCATGTAATCAGGAAAAGAATTTAGATTATTATGTTTAACCTATCTTGACTCTTTCTAATTCTTTCCTGGTGGGACAATATTAAAGCTTTCAAGAGTCAGTCTTTGTTCCAGTTTTTTGGTGTACCCATGGCAGTTTTATAATTTTTATGTTTCATCCAATTGGAATGATAACCACATACTGTAGGATTTTTTTCCCTTATTACACAAACCTTCAGTATGAAGTTTGCTGAGCAAATATCTGATCTTGTATCAGGTGAGTAAAACTTAATGAGTTAAAGTCCCAACCTGCTTAGATTGACTGAAAAAACCCTTTCCCTGTTCTCTTCTGAAATTCATGTACTCCAGCTTTGCCATTGCTTGTGATTTCCAAAATTCCTCATGGGTCTTGCAAGGCTGGACTTCTCTTTACTGCTTGTGCTGATGACTTTTGACAGATTAGGTTTTTGAAAATAAAAATGCTTTGCCTGAATATAGCTGTTAATTTTTTAATGTTCTTGACTTAGGGTTTAAGTGACTTGTCCAAGGCAACAGAAGGAGTTAGAGACAAAACTGGATTAGACACAAAGTGTTTCTGGCTCATTGATTTGGGCTCACACTTCTGGACAAAGCTTTCCTTTCCAGAACAGCAAAATTGCTTTTTCAGTATTAGAAAATAAGTCCAGTAGGTAAACTGCCGAAAACTGTGGGCTGAACTCATTGGGATCTGACTTAGAATTTCCCAGGTGGTGATATATAACAACATCATTTTTCCCTGCCCAGCATTTACTTCTGATTTAGTTTGTGCCTTTTCCTGTTATCTTCCTTGTTTTATATGATGTGGAAAGATGTGATGTTAATATTTGATTAATTTTGCTAAACTGTTGCCATTTTAATTAGCTTTACTGTTAAGAGTGCATTACTTCTGTTCTGAATTTCTTCTGTCTTCTAATACAACCTTTTACACTGCTGCTTATTAAACTGAAGACCTAATGGTTGGTCGTATGTTATAGATTTACAGAATATGATCAAATTTACTCTTAATTTTCTTTTGGTTAAGCAGAAAAGTGTGGGCTCCTATGCTCACGACATCAATATAAAGTAAATTTCCCAATTATCTTTTCATTTTCATGGTTCTTTCTGCAATCTTCTGTGAAATATCCACCTTTTTTTTAGAATTGTGTACACTGGAAAAGACACAGTGGGTGGGAGAAAACTGAAAAAATGTGGACTTTTCACTCAAGAGTCACTATATGTCACTGAAGAGACACAGTCACTTTCAGGATGGAATTCATCTGATAGATTTCAGAAGTCTGCCCTAAATGAATCATACCATAAAAGTGTCTGTTTCTTACACATTACTGAAAAGAAACCCAAGGTGAATAATTCTATGTGGATGACCTAAGTTAGGAGAGATGAGTCATACTTAATATTCAAAAAAACAGGCATGCTTATTTCAGAAGAAATAATATACCTTCCATATTCCTGTTGGAGATTCCTTTAGTAAGGCATGCAAGGGTTAAATTACTACTTTTGGTACTGAAGGAGAGCTCAGCCCATGGTTTGTGGGGTGTTTGCAACCTTGGGTGATAATTTCAGTTTGTGGCCCTCTCAGTGTAAATCTTTCTCAGGAGAAACTTCAGAGCTAATTGCAGGCTGGGTAAGTTGCAATGGCAGGAGGGCAGCATGTTCCCCAATGCCACCTCTCCAGGTGGCACTGAAGTCACACAGACATTTGGTACAGGGCACACAACCAGAGCTTAGCCAGGGAGCCACACGGGGAGCAGCAGCTTAATGCCACTGGGTGCAAGTGCCTCCCAGCTCTGCTGCATGCACAGCTGTTCAGCACTCCCCTGAATCACCAAGCATCGTGTCTGCTTGTCTCAGCCTACTTGTGCATGTGTGCACTTATCCCAGCCATTTAGCAGGTAAGGCTGCTGTAGCAGAGGTTCTTTTCTGTCATTCACAAAAGTTAAGCAGCCTGCACAGGCAGATGACTTGGATGCTGCTATCTATCCCAACAGCTGTTTTTCTTCCAAGATTACAGAATCACAGAATCACAGAATGGTCAGGGTTGGAAGGGACCCCTGGAGATCATCTAGTCCAACCCCCCTGCCACAGCAGGGTCACCTACAGCAGGTTGCACAGGACGGCGTCCAGGTGGGTTTTGAATGTCTCCAGTGTGGGAGACTCCATAACCTCTCTGGGCAGCCTGTTCCAGTGCTCTGCCACCCTCAGAGTAAAGAAGTTCCTCCTCATGTTAAGATGGAACTTCCTATGTTCAAGTTTGTGCCTGTTACCTCTAGTCCTATCACTGGGCACCACTGAAAAAAGACTCTTCTCATCTACCTGGCACCCTCCCTTTAAGTATTTATAAGTATTGATAAGATCCCCCCTGAGTCTTCTTTTTTCTAGACTAAAAAGCCCCAAGTCCCTGAGCCTTTCCTCATAAGAAAGATGTTCCAATCCCCTAATCATCTTTGTAGCCCTTTGCTGGACTCTCTCCAGCAGTTCCCTGTCCTTCTTGAACCGGGGAGCCCAGAACTGGACACAGTACTCCAGATGCGGCCTCACCGGGGCAGAGTAGAGGGGGAGGATGACCTCCCTCGACCTGCTGGCCACACTCTTCTTGATGCACCCCAGGATGCCATTGGCCTTCTTGGCCACCAGGGCACATTGCTGGCTCATGGTCATGCTGTTGTCCACCAGGACTCCCAGGTCCCTTTCCACACCGCTGCCCTCCAGGAGGTCAGCCCCCAACCTGTACTGATGCATGGGGTTATTCCTCCCCAGATGCAGTACCCTACACTTGCCCTTGTTGAATTTCATTAGGTTCCTCTTTGCCCAACTCTCCAGCCTGTCCAGGTCACTCTGTATGGCAGCACAGCCTTCCAGTGTATCAGCCACCCCTCCCAGTTTTGTATCATCAGCAAACTTGCTGATGGTACACTCTATCCCTTCATCCAGGTCATTGATGAATATATGGAACAGGACTGGACCCAGTACTGACCCCTGAGGGACACCACTTGTTACTGGCCTCCAACTGGACTCTGCACCACTAACCACAACCCTCTGAGCTCTATCTGTCAGCCACTGTTCAATCCACCCCACTGTCCATTCATCTAAACCATACTTCCTAAGCTTGCCTGGGAGGATGATGTGGGAGACAGTGTCGAAAGCCTTGCTGAAGTCAAGGTAGACAACATCCACTGCCCTCCCCTCATCCACCCATCCAGTCACGCCATCATAGAAGGCTATCAGATTAGTCAGACATGACTTCCCCTTGGTGAATCCATGTTGACTACTTCTGATAACCTTCTTTTCCTCCAGATGCTTGGAGATGACGCCCAGAACAAGCTGTTCCATCATCTTTCCAGGGATGGAGGGGAGGCTGACTGGCCTGTAGTTTCCCGGGTCCTCCTTCTTGCCCTTTTTGAAGACTGGAGTGACATTGGCTTTCCTCCAGTCCTCAGACACCTCACCTGTTCTCCAATCATGTAGTATTTTTTTTAAATAGTTGCTTACCAAATTGGAGTTCCCATTTCCTTTAAATATGGCCTATATTCTCTTCTCATAAGTGCATGATTTCATATTTGGCTGTATACATACGGTTTGCTAGCTCATGCAGCACCAAATAATTTAGAATTTATTTGCATCGATGACTTTTCTCTTTTTTTCATTTATCACTGCTCCAATATTTGCATGGGCTATAAATTTTAACAGTATGAATGTTATGTTTCATTTCAGATTACTGATAGATGTCTAATGAGAGAGGAACAAAGAACAGACTGTAGAGTGACTTTAGAATGAACAGTGATTCTCTGATTACAGTTGTAGTTTAATGCTTATCAGTCAATCAAGTTTAATTTGTGTGGGCCACACTGATTTGTTTTCTCAATCACAAGTTTATGTAGCAGCATATAAAATGTCTTCCAGAACTACCACATAGAGCCTCTGTGTTTTAAACAACTGCTTATGAAAGGAAATCAGGTAGCCACACAAAATATTCACATTTTCCTATAATTACTTTGATTTGGAGGGAAAAAATATTCAGTGACTTTTAATAGACAAATTACCATTTTTTTTACAACCAGTTTCATAACATCCAGTTATTTAAAACAAAAAGCAAACAAAACTCTCTGCTTTGTAGTCAAAATTCAGATAATGGAACTGCTGGTTGGATTTCCACAGTCTGGCTGGTACAGTCATCATGAAAAAGCAAGGAGTAAAATCGTAGCGAGAAACATAACTTTACTTCATATTCAATAACTTGAGTCCTCTGGTTCACTGAGATTGTATAATATATTTGAACCCTTGCATCTGTACTATTTTACCTTCTGATTGCATTAATAGAGATGCTGAATTCAGTTAACATCTGAAACTACTTGGCTAATCAGACATTACACAAATGCTTTGAGTAAAAATCTGAAGTCTTCAGACAAATTGTAGTTCAGATTTGTTCTTACTAAAATGCAACTGTGTCCCATGCCTCTAATTTTCATTAGCTACAGCATGAGTAAATCAAAGTCCTCATAGCCTTTCAGCTAGTGCTAAAACTTTCTGGAACTGTGTCCTGTAAGTCTGTCTCCCATCTGGGCTGGAAACTGAGCAGCTGAGTTGAGGACTCACAGACATCTTTATTTTTCTAGAGTTTAAAATCTTTATAAACATTCTTCCCTGTTCTCTTGCCTTCCCTATCAATGTTGTAGATGGTCATTTTATAAAAGTCTATGCACCTGGAAAAGTTATATATTCTACACGTAAAAGCATAGCCCTACCATTCCTAATGATAATGGAACTATTCAGAGCTATTTCCCCAAAATCTCTGAGCATGATTAAACAGAGCACACTGCAGATTTTTTTCATGCAAATTGGGAGACACTTCAAAGCACTGTCAAAGTAAAGCTACTGCTTCAAAAAGAACAGATGGGAAATGTATATTTGATTTCCACATGGAATGGAATGAGGAACTGGACCAGCCCTAAGCTGGAGGCAGGATCAATAGCACTGCACTTCCAGGTATGTCTGTCTGATCCGCTCATGCTTCCCCTAAGGAGTCTGGTATTATTTACAGTATGTTTGCTACACCTGTCATAGATTCAAAAGAGATTTAATTCTAATACAAGCCAGCACAGGTAGAATGTAAAGAGGAGAGAAACATTACAACTGCTTCGTGTTGATAGACAGCCTCAAGTGAATTTGGATAGCTGTCCTAACTCTAGCCTGATCCACTCGGCACAGAAGCTCTGTAGGGACACACTGTAACACACCATTTAAGGAAGAAAGAAAAAGAAAGAAGCAAAATCTGGCATTTTTTTTTCCACTGTGCTCATTACACCAATGAGCATTACTGGTCAATTGTTAATCAATTCAAAACTTGCTACGTGTAAACTGGTAGCACTTCTTTAAGGTTGATGCATGGTTTCTCTGTGCAACGTCTTTGCAGAATCTAAAGCTCTCAGTGCAGGAGATGGATATAAAGATGATTTAGACTTTTGGTCATTTGGGCAGTGACAACTCCCTCTCTCCTCTTATTCCTCCCTTATCCCTCCCTGTCCTTCCCTGGAGGTTGCACAAGTATATCCATTGCAGTGCTAATTTTGCATCTTTTAGCAGGATCTTGTATGATGCAGTCTACATGCCAGAAAAAGAAAAACACTGGTATTTATAATTGCAATTTTGATGAGCTGTGTGGCAGCTAAAATCATTATGGCTGAAATCTGATCTCAGCCTCCAGACCACAGAAATAACATGTCTACATTTAAGTAGGGAGGGGAACACTGATTTATATAAAATATGGCTTGACTCGTATAAGAATGAATGCTTCTTGAAAGCTTACAAAGTTAGGTTGATTATTCGCTTTTAGTTTGCATTTTGATTTCCCACAGGGCTAGGAAAATGCAGAAATACTGTCCCAACCACAATAATACTTGTCTTCATGTTTCTAGCCCACAGAAATGCAAGAGATCTCCTTGAGAATCCTTATCCCACTAGACTTCCAGCCTTGTTTCCAGAGAGTAGAGGGCAGGTAGGTCCGCACAACTTTCAAAGTTTGTATGCATATTGAAGCCAGCTGCAAAATCTATAGATGATGTAAATCAGCATAGTCCCACTGATTTCAACAGAGCTGAATCAACATTCACCAGCTGAGCTTCTGGCTCCTCATCCCAACTCTTATCCCAAACATGTGTGCACTAAAAATTTCACTGTATCTTTCTGACATTAATAAAAGTTTTTCCTCTTACCCTGTCTCTCACTATACTTTCTAAAGCAACTCTCTTACATGTGTTTGTACTTTGCAACTATAATTTCCATTATTTGTATTTTAATTATCATGCGGTTTTTAAGAGTATATAAGAGCAATTTAGCTGGGGGGAGGAGCCATACCAGATTGTGTTATTGCTTTTGACGCTGATCTAAAGCTCTAAGTTATATTGTTGCTATGCTTTCATTAAAAAAAGTAGACCATATTTTTTGTCCACAATATATGAGTGTTTGCTTAAAATATATATATAATTACAGCCTAACACAATTATATTTACCAGTTGGCCAGACTTTGACATAACAATAAGCAATAAGCAAAGATTTGGATGGAGTTCAGGAACAGATCTCCCATTCTTAAGATCTGTATTCCAGAGCAGTGCTCTCACGTTAATGTGAAGCATGTGGCTAAATCCCTTCAATGACTCTGAAAACTTCAGTCATCATCTTTCTTTTTTTTCCTGGCTCAACTCCTACTGTTAATTAGAAAATATTTTTTTAAAAAGTATCCCTTCAGAAAATAAAGAATAATGTGAAATCTAGGTTAATGGCATTCCTCTGATAGTGTCCAGATTCTCCACAACTTCGTTGAGCAATTTGTTCCAGTGCCTCACCACCCTCATAGTGAAAAATTTCTTCCTTATATCTGTTCTAAATCTGTTCTCTGCACTTGGGTCACAACAACCCCATGCTATGCTACAGGCTTGAGGTAGAGTGGCTGGAAAGGTGCCCATCAGAAAAGGACCTGTGAGTATTGGTCAACAGTAGCTGAATAAGAGCCAGCATTGTGCCCAGGTGGCCAAGGTGGCCAATGGCATCCTGGCCTGTATTCAGGAATAGTGTGGCAAGCAGGACTAGGGAAGTGATGGTACCTCTGTACTTGGCTCTGGTGAGGCCACACCTCAAAACTGTGTTCAGTTTTGGGCCCCTCACTACAAGAAAGACATTGAGGTGCTGGAGCATGTCCAGAGAAGGACAACAAAGCTGGTGAGGGGTCTGGAGAACAAGTCTTATGAGGAGCATCTGAGAGAACTGGGGTTGTTTAGCCTGGAGAAAAGGAGGCTGAGGGGAGACCTTATTGCCTTCTACAGCTACCTGAAAGGAGGTTATAGCGAGGTGGGTGTTGGTCTCTTCTCCCAAGTAACAAGTGATAGTACAAGAGGAAATGGCCTCAAGTTGTGCCAGGGGAGGTTTAGGATGGATATCAGGAAAAGTTTCTTCAGTGAAAGTATTATCAAGCATTGGAACGGGCTGCCCAGGGAAGTGGTGGAGTCACCATCCCTGGAGGTATTTACAAGACAGGTAGACGTGGTGCTTCGGGACATGGTTTAGGTGTGGACTTGGCAGTGTTAGGTTAATGGTTGGACTCGATGATCTTAAAGGTCCCTTCCAACCTAGACAATTCTATGATTCTATGATTCTAAGCCTTTTCAAGGAAAGACAAAACAGCTGCAGATGATGCAGAGCAACATGACCAAAGAGTTGCAGAGGGGGCTGGAAGCCACTCAAGTTTTATCCGCCTGATGCTTTGGGGAGATTTCGGGCAGTCGTAACTCGTTACTTAGGCCAGATTTAATCTTGGCTTCACTCCTCCTAGCTCCTGTGAGGTCCCGATGTCCCCAAAGGAGAGCTTCCCATGGTTTCTTCTTCCCTGATCCTCAAGAGGTTTTCTTTGGCAGGCAGGGGTAGCAGGTGATGGAGCGCGTGGGCCTCATCATCTCCAAGCCCACCTGGTGTGCCTTCTGCAGAGGGACTGTACGGTGGCATATCTCACTGGTAGACACGCTGCCAGTGGTGCCCACATGGGGCTTGGCAGTGACGATGCCGACCCTGGAAAAGAGAGAAGACCCTCGTCACTCTGCTTGACACCCTATTGGACCTGTGGCACTGGAGGGCAACTTGAACTTGGATCGCACCGGGCAGCAGCATTTCGAGGTGAACTCCATAGGAAAGGGTGCCACCTACTGAACTGCCACCCGGAATTCCTGCAGCACCTGGCTTTTCAGAGATCCTCTGGCACATAATCATAGAATCAGTCATAGAATGGTTTAGGTTGAAAGGGACCTTAAAGCTAGTTCCAACCCCCCTGCCATGGGCAGGGGCACCTCCCACTAGACCAGGTTGCTCAAAGCCCCATCCAGCCTGGCCTTGAACACATCTAGGAATGGGGCATCTACAGCTTCCCTGGGCAACCTGTTCCAGTGTCTCACCACCCTCAAAGTGAAAAATTTCACAGAATCACAGAATGGTCAGGGTTGGAAGGGACCTCTGGAGATCATCTAAGCCCAACCCCCCCTGCCACAGCAGGGACACCTACAGCAGGTTGCACAGGACGGCGTCCAGTCGGGTTTCGTCCTGATATCTAATCTAAATCTACCCTCTTCTAGTTTAAAGCCATTACCCCTTGTCCTGTCACTACATGCCCTTGTAAAAGTCCCTCCCCAGCCCTTCTGTAGGCTCCCTTTAGGTACTGGAAGGCCGCTATAAGGTCTCCCCGGAGCCTTCTCTTCTCCACGCTGAACAACCCCAACTCTCTCAGCCTCTCCTCATAGGAGTGGTGCTCCATCCCTCTGATCATCCTCGTGGCCCTCCCCTGGACCCACTCCAACAGGTCCATGTCCTTCTTATGTTGGGGACTCCAGAGCAGTACTCCCGGTAGAGTCTCACAAGAGCAGAGTAGAGGGGCAGAATCACCTCCCTTGACCTGCTGGCCACACTTCTGTTGATGCAGCCCAGGATGCAGTTGGACTGGAAGCGCACATTGCAGGCTCATGTTGAGTTTGTCAGCACCCTGTCAGCACCCCCAGGTCCCTCTCCTCATGGCTGCTCTCAATCCATTCTCTGCCCAGCCTGTATTTGTGATTGGGATTGCCCTGACCCAGATGTAGTACCTTGCACTTGCCCTTGTTGAACTCCATGAGGTTTGCACAGGCCCACCTCTCCAGCCTGTCCAGGTCCCTCTGGATGGTATCCCTTCCTTCCAGCGTGTCAGCCATGCCACACATCATGGTCTTGTGCACCTTCAGATTCCTCAGATGGTCTCGAACCTGGTCTTCTCCTACAGTGGGCGGTACCTCATTCTTCCAGTCCCTGCCTTTGCCTTTGGTAACTTGGGCAGTGTGGTTAGAGCCCTTACCACTGAAGACTGAGGCAAAAAAAATCATTGAATACCTCAGCCTTCTTCATCTCCTGGGTGACCAGATCTTCCGTTTCCTTCCTGAATGGGCCCACATTTTCCCTAGTCTTCCTTTTGTTGCTGATATACCGATAGAAGGCTTTCTTGTTGACCCTGACATCCCTGGCCAGAGTTAATTCAGTCTGGGCCTTAGCTTGCCTAACCTGATACCTGGCTGCTTGGACAATTTCTCTGTATTCCTCCCAGGCTACCTGTCCTTGTTTTCACCCTCTGTAGGCAACCTTTTTCTGTTTGAGATTGTCCAGGTGCTCCTTGTTCATCCACACAGGCCTCCTGGCGTTTTTGCCTGACTTCCTCTTTGTTGGGATGCATCACTCCTGAGCTTGGAGGAGGTGATGCTTGAATATTAGCCAGCTTTCTTGGGCCCCTCTTCCTTCCATGGCTTTATCCCACGGTATTGTACCAAGCAGAGCCATGAAGAGGGCAAAGTCTGCTCTCCTGAAGTCCAGGGTAGCAAGCTTACTGTGTGCCCTCCTCACTGCCCTTAGGATCTCAAACTCCACCATCTTATGGTCACTGCAGCCAAGGCTGCCCATGAGCATGACATTCCCCACCAGCCCCTCCTTGTTGGCAAGAACAAGGTCCAGCATGTTAGGTTTGTCGGAGTGGGATCGGATCCGGAGTAACGACGAGGTCTCAATGCGAGTATGATTGTTCTCGTTTATTGAATATTTTCACAGAGTATATATAGGCTCACAGCAAAAGCATGCATAGTCAACAACGTTATGATTGGTCCAGCTCCCTTGTTCACGCGCAACGCCCCGCAACTCAATTGGCTAAGGCCCTCTGTCCACGCACCTCTGTTTCACTCTTCTCCCGGGTTTGGTGATGTCGTTTTTCCTGTTTACTTAGATCTTTTCTTCCTCATTCTGGGTGCTTAGTTCAAACCCTGGGTTGCTCAACAGAATTAAGTTATGCCCTTTTTCATTTAGGAATGTCTCCACAATTCCCCCCTTCTTCTTTTTGAGCAACCCAGGCTTGGTGCACAATTTTCATGAGCATGCGTTGTAGACAAGAGAAGATACATAATACAACTAAGATTATAACAAATACAATGAGCAATATAAGCAAGTCAGTTTTCACAATTATGGCTATCCAACCTTTGATTCCCCAATCTGATAGTATTTGATTCAACCATCCCCATTCGTCATCTTTTCTCAGCTTTTGTATTCCTTGATACAATTCTCTGATGCTTTGGTGTACTGATTTGGAGTGGTCTGAGAGGTTCATACAACACATCCCATCAAAGTCTTCACACCCATGACCATGCGCTAATAACAAAAAGTCTATGGCAGCCCTATTCTGGAGTGTGGCATGTCTAACAGAATCTACGTCTAACAACAACCCACTCAATGCCAATGCAGTAGCATTAGATTGTTTTGCAAGCCAACATCCTAGTTTATTAAGCGTGGTTAAAGCGTGTGCTGCTTCCTGCATCACACATTGCTGCCAAGATGATTCCCATAGCAAGAACTGTGTTGGTGTGAGCAACAACCTCATCAGGTTTCGACAGTCATAGGGGCACATCAAATCGGCAGAGAAAATCCAGCTGACAATTTGCCGAGTAGCTTCCGATTTTAATCCATAGTTGGAGATGGTGGTATGAGCTTGTTGCAGGATCTTCCAGTCATGCAGCTCCCATTTCCCAGTGCCATTTTGTAGATCCTGAACCACTGGATAGGCCAACTGTGGGGTGTTACCTAAGCTGGCAGCAGCACCCCACTGTCCCTCCAAGATAGCATCTCTAATGATTCCGCTCCACCATTTAGGCTTCAGAAGTGCTGGCGGAGCTTCAAGATAGGAAGGAGGGTTCGGTTCTCCTTTGCGCATCAAGGGATGTTCGGCCTGTGACGTCATGCCCTTTAATTGTAAGTCCAGGTCATCAAGACGTTGCAGCACTGTTCGTAACACTCTCGTGTGATTGATCCTGGCAGTCGTCAGCAAGTGGCGCTGAAGGAGCAGATGAGTCAGTGGAGGGCGGCAGAGGAGGAGTCGAAGGCATAGGTCGACAGGTTTCTCCTCCTTGCTGCAAGGGCGGCTGAGGCCACACCTCCTCTAGGGTTTCCTGAGGCGACTCTTCCGCCTTTTGCTCAGTCGGTTGTCTCGGCTCGGGAGCCGCAACTTCTGCTTTTTTCGCGCTCTGTGGCAGATCCGGCTGGACTTCTGCCCTTTGTGATGGCGGAGCAGGGTCGGCACTCGCGCGGACCTCGACAACAGTTTTACACGTAGTCCCAGTCATCCCTTTCACTGCCGGCAGCCTGAAGAACCGTGCCCACGCACCGGGTTTCGTTTCCGTGCTCATATCCTGCTCTAGTGGGATCCGGACCCAGCATTTGAGCAGCGGCACAAGCTACTTCTCTCTCTGCTTTCATGGCCTTTAAAGTCTCTAACACCGTGCGCCACAACTCGCGAACAGCCTTTATCTCCTCCCGTTTCTCATCCCCGGTTATTGTTTTTTCCCACATTGTATCACCGAAGGATCGCCATTCCGTAGGGGAAAACAACATATGCGTGTCTTTAAAATGCCCCCATCGTTGTCCCAACTTAATCAGCTTGATCAGCTGTTTAGGCACTGTCTCGATCCCTCTCTTGAGGATACTTGCGAGCAGCGTTGCTGTTGCTTCAACTTCCATGATAGCAACTATATTTCACTCTAAACCTGGAAGGCGAGAGGCCACCTCGAACCGTGTCTGCCCTAGCCTATGTTCTCGAGCAGCACACCTTCCAGCCGTGTTTCCCACTCCCCTCCTCTCGCTGCTTACCACAGTCTCGGAGAGCTCAGTCGTGCTGAAGGGTAACCATCCTCTGCTACCAGATATCGGAGTGGGATCGGATCCGGAGTAACGACGCGATCTCAATGTGAGTATGATCATTCTCCTTTATTGAGTACTTTCACAGAGTATATATAGGCTCACAGCAAAAGCATGCATAGTCAACAACGTTATGATTGGTCCAGCTCCCTTGTTCACGTACAACGCCCCGCAACTCGATTGGCTAAGGCCCTCTGTCCACGCGCCTCTGTTTCACTCTTCTCCCGGATTTTGTGATGTCGCGTTTCTTGTTTACTTAGATCTTTTCTTCCTCATTCTGGGTGCTTAGTTCAAACCCTGGGTTGCTCAATGGAATTAAGTTATGCCCTTTTTCATTTAGGAATGTCTCTACAAGGTTAGTGGTTGGACTCGATGATCTTAAAGGTCCCTTCCAATTATTCTATTGATGATTCTATTATTCTATGATTCTAAGTAGTAGGGAAACATCCTCAGAGATTGTTTTAGTGTGATGTAATTTTGCTGGTACTCAAACACCATAGGAAGGAAAACCTTGGAAATACTTAAATATAAAGCTCCAGTTGATTTTAAGAGAGTTTGCATGTTAGGGTGGAATTTGGCCTTTCTAATTCACAGTGGTCTTATGATCAGACTCAGGCCTATTTCAGCTCCAGCTACACACTCTCCCTCTCCAAAGACTTGCTACTGTGATCCTTTCCAGGACTGCACAGGAGGGGCATTTATAATGCAAAGTGAGGCACTGTGACATGGTTTATTCCCAGAGCTGCCATTGTTTACCTGAATGACCTCAAACAAATCACTTTACCTCCTGAGTTTTTCCATCTGTACAGCACTTTGAGATGTACAGATGAAAAGTGCTATATAAAAGTCAGGAATTATTATAGACATGGCTCAGTGAAGTTATTTGTTTGCAATCAGTTACTTGTATCACACAGTATGTTTATATTGCCTCTTTACAATTCACAACAATGTTTTCACTCTCATCAGTACTAAGAACAGGGAGAACGTGACTAGAAAGATGACTCATATGATCCTCTAGGATACAGAAATTATATCAATTATGCCTGCTAATCCTCATTATATCTGTCTAAGCCCTCTGGGAAAGAAAACTCTTGTTTTAGTTGGTCTTTTCTTTAGCAGTGGGAATTTCCCAAGTCATGTTATTTAAATACCATCTCTAAATATCCATGCTGGTTCCCAAGGCTGCCATTTGTTCTGAGGGTGCAAACAGCACAGCACGTGCATTTCTCTGGATCAAAGCAACAAAACGCCTAAAGGTTTAGTTTACTGGCATTATCTATGTGGTTCTGAATGTCCAGTTTCCTTGGGGGGGTTGTACTTGCAGTAGGCAGACTGCTTGGGAGAGCGCAGGATGTGGATATATGTAGTGCAAAGTAATGCTATTGCCATGTAACAGCAGTCCTCATCATTACTTTTATTTAGGGGTGCTGGACAGGCACAGATTTAGGGGGTAAAGTGTTCAGCCATATACCTCCTTCCTAATTAACTCACGGTGTGACCAGCAATAGCAAAGCACTGAAAGAGACTCCACTAGCTGACAGATCTTATTGGGAAAAGGAAAGGGTGTGTGGCTTAACAAAAAATAAGGCCTTCATAAAATTATTTTATTTGGATCTTTGCCTACAAAATCTCAAAAATAGTTGATATTCCCAACTACCCCTTTGATCACTAAGATAATATCCAATCTCATTTAAAGTTCTTCTCACTAGGAGAATGTTTTTTCTCTCATCCCACAGGGGACCATTTCACAGTCTGACACGCCTCATTCTCACATTCATCCTTCTTTCCTTTTCTTAGCATTTTGGTTGTCCTAAAATAATTCATTTTCTATTAGAAACCTTCTAAATCCATCTGGCCTATTTTTTCCTCTTAACCAAATTTGACAGATTTAGTACTTAATTTTACCTATTAAAATCAATTCTCTGCACCCCTAGTCTTTTTTATTGTTCTCTCACTGCTCTCCAATACACATTTTTTTTTTCAGGACATAAGTTCCTAAAATGTAGTAGAGTGTTGTGGATGGAATAATATTCACAATGTTCAGAAAAGGACTTTTGCCATCCTTCCCACTGAGGATGTTACCCTTGCCTATGGAATTCACAGATGCATTACCCTTTTGGATGCTATATCCTGTTTCCAATGCATGTCTAACTTTCTGTCCACTCTCACCTCTTAACTTCTTTAAAATTACTGTTTCCCAAATTCCTCCCTTCCTCTGAATGTGTTTTCCCTTATATTCATAGGCCTTTTTAAAGGCTGGCCCTTTCTTTCTTTTCTCCTGTTCATTTTTTAAATCTCTCTGGATCCATTAATGTTATCTTATATCTTCAATATTTGCAACACTTACTTTAATATTACTTGGGCTCATATAGGGTTTCCATTAGATGGAAATGCCTATGATTGATTGACAAAGAACAAAAGAATTTCAAGTTATAAAATTCATCACAATGAAAATCACGATTATGTTATCTTTGATGAAGTTTGAAAGTTTGCAAAGCTCAGACTACAAAAATCAGTAGCATCTTCTCACTACAGACAAGAACACTCATATTCAAGAATCAAATCCTCTGTGAAAGTGGTTTGAAGCAGAGGTATTTTCCTGATGAATGCTTTCTGATTAGGGAGTGGTTTTGTGAACATGCAGCTCTGGTTAATCTTCTTGGGACACTTCTCAAGCTAAAAGCAGTATAGTCAGACAGTTGATATGTCAATTACATTCATATTGAGAGATTTTAGCTTCTGGATATTTCCAACATATCCAAAACTAAAGAACAGTTCAGAAGTCTTTGTTAAAAAGGTTTGGGGAAAAGATCACATTGCATGCAGCAGCTGTTTGCATGGATTACCTAGTCTAGCCATTCTGTCGAGACTAAAAAAATACTGTCTGAAGTGCAGGGAGAAAACAAGTCACTGAAATATCAGTTAAAGTAAGAGCATGTTACAAGCAGCATGGCTGGACTTCCTCAGGGGTCAAGCTCCAGCTTGAACAAGTAAGTGGGACAATTCTAAACAAAGATCTGGCTTGGCTGTCCCATTTATAGGCATTTTTGGAGTGAACAAGATGAAATGATTATTTCATTGCTGTGTAGATCCTTCAGACGTGTTGCTTTTCACTACATGTTTATGATCAAATAGAACAAATCTATATCCAAGGCTGAGAGGTTCATTTTATACAATGGTTGGATTTGGCTTGGTTTTGCTGGGCTCTCTGTGATCTTCCAGCACATTTCCTTCCTTTCTCCCTTCCTTCCTTCGCTCCTCCTCAAAGAAAAAAAAAACAGCAAAAGCTTCAGTTTCATAGAATCATAGAATCATAGAATAAGTGAGGTTGGAAGGGACCATTAAGATCATCAAGTCCAACCGTTAACCTACCCTGATTTAAAAACACCCACTTCTAAACCATGTCCCTAAGCACCTCATCTACCCTTTTCTTAAACACCTCCAGGGATGGTGAATCCACCACCTCTCTGGGCAGCCCATTCCAATGTTTAATAACCCTTTGAGTGAAAAAATGCTTCCTAATATCCAATCTAAACCTGCCCTGACATAACTTGAACCCGTTTCCTCTTGTCCTATCACTTGCCACGTAGGAGAAGAGGTCAGCCCCCATCTCTCTAAAACCTCCCTTCAGGTAGTTGTAGAGGGTGATAAGGTCACCCCTCAGCCTCCTCTTCTCCAGGCTAAACAACCCCAGCTCCCTCAGTCGTTCCTCATAAGGCTTGTCCTCCAGACCCCTCACCAGCCTGGTAGCCCTTCTCTGGACACGCTCCAGCACCTCAATGTCCTTCTTGTAGTGAGGGGCCCAAAACTGAACACAGTACTCGAGGTGAGGCCTCACCAGTGCCGAGTACAGGGGGATGATTACTTCCCTACTCCGGCTCACTACACTATTCCTGATGCAGGCCAGGATGTTGTTGGCCCTCTTGGCTGCCTGGGCACACTGCTGGCTCATACTCAGCCGGCTGTCCACCAACACCCCCAGATCCTTCTCTGCCAGGCAGCTTTCGAGCCACTCCGCCCCCAGTCTGTAGCACTGCATGGGGTTGTTGTGACCCAAGTGCAGGACCCGACACTTGGCCTTGTTGAACCTCATACCATTGGCCTCAGCCCATCTGTCCAGCCTGTCCAGATCTCTCTGCAGAGCCAATCTACCCTCAAGCAGATCAACACGCCCCCCCAGTTTAGTGTCGTCTGCGAACTTACTGAGGGTGCACTCGATCCCCTCATCCAGATCATTAATAAAGATATTAAAGAGAACCGGTCCCAGCACCGATCCCTGGGGGACACCACTTGTCACTGGACACCAACTGGATTTAACTCCATTTATCACCACTCTCTGGGTACGGCCATCCAACCAGTTTTTTACCCAGCGAAGGGTACACCTGTCCAGGCCACGAGCAGCCAGTTTCTCCAGTAGAATGCTATGGGAAACGGTGTCAAAAGCCTTGCAAAAGTCCAGGTAGACAACATCCACAGCTTTTCCTTCATCCACTAAGCGGGTCACCTCATCATAGAAGGAGATCAGGTTTGACAGGCATGACCTGCCTTTCACAAACCCATGCTGACTGGGCCTGATCACCTTGTTCTCCTGCATGTGCCGTGTGATGGCACTGAGGATGATCTGTTCCATGACCTTCCCAGGCACCGATGTCAGACTGACTGGCCTATAGTTCCCCGGATCCTCCTTCCGGCCCTTCTTATGGATGGGTGTCAGTTTAAACTGGTCTTTGCAAGTTTTTTTATTTTTTAACCCCCTCCTGAAACTCTGAGAAACCCTTCATTCCCCTCACATGGGGAGCTGGCTTCATTTCTTGCTGAGAAGGCACAAACACAACACCCTATTGAATCACTACTTCTAAACTGGCTGGAGGAAAGGAAAAACCCAAGAGGTGCTCCTTACATCAGAACATGACTGCATGATATATTGAAATGACAAATGATGCTGATTTCCCTCTATGGCTGTCATGCTGTGCAGCTATTAGTTCTGAACCCACAAAGGGGAACAGTCAATCAGGTCTATCAAGCTGGTATCCTCCAACATTTTAGTTGGAGGAAGGAGTAGGCACTTGTCTTTTGCAAGGTTTAGTAAAGAATGATCCATGGGTATTGTCTACCAGCCACTTTCTGAACTTGAATCGTCTGTAGAGCCCTAAAAATCTTAATGAACTGGATGCAGCCCCAGGATGAGCAGGAAGGGCACTGCCTTGTGCCTTGTGCAGGAGCAGGAGCTAAGGCCTCTAGTCTTGTTTCCCTCCATATGAGGAAAAGCAATTTATACTGCCTTTCTCACATGGGCACACTTAATATATACAAGGATTTGTCAAGTTTAGAACAGCCTTTAAGCTTTCCTGATTTGCAGACTGCTGGAGATTTCCCAGTGGACATTCAAACCCTTTGGAAAAAAATCTATAAGTAAGTTTTTAAGTCACATAACAGCAGATTTATTTTTCATATTTACCTTTTATTGACCCCTCCATCCCAAGAGTCCACAGGCAACTATGAACATGACTGGATGCAGAAAAATAAGAATTCCCACCCTGATTGTAGATGATTTTAGGTACTAGCACAATGTTGCTAGTTAAAACCAACACATTCTTTTCCTTCTTCTCTAAGCCTCAGCATCATTCTCAGGAAATTTCATATGCCTAGAAAAAAAACGTTCTTCTTGAACCACTGATGAGTTGTATGTATAAAATAAGTTCTTTTCTTAGAGGTGCATTTTGATCAACTCCCTTCCTGAGGTTTTGTGGGGCACAGATCATCGATGTCTCACTAGAACTGTCAGGACACGTATAGATTTCCCTCTTATTGTTCATTAGAAGATAACATAACTCTAAATCAGGCTAGTGACTCACCTCCCCCTGAGGGGCTGCAGTTATAAGAGAGTTAATTATTCACCTTTCAGTTGTGAAAAGATTCAATGCAGCTGTTGCTATTGGTCTGGCTTTTCTTCACCCAACCAAACCTACTGAACATCAAGGAACTTACTTTGGGGCTTTTTTTTTTTTTTAACTGACCAGGCAAGATCCTCATCTGTATGTGACTTAATAACTCGACTATGAACTCAGGTTTCATGAATGTGGAGAAATCTCACTGAACTTCTACTTACCTCCCTGAACTTATGCTCCCTTAAAAGAAACCAAACCAAACAAAACATATTTTGCACTGGACATGGCTAACATTCCCTGATCTAATCTGGTCTGCAGTTCACATTTTGAGTATGAGGCATGCGCAATATTAAGCTCCACTCAACAGGACATATCTCTAGGTCTGTATATGCATACCCCTCCCCTTCTCCCTCTCCCCCACTTCCTCATTAGCTGGCCACCTAACAGCTCACCAAGTAATTAGTAGGAAAAAAGCCCCAAACAAATCTATGTTTTAATTTAATTTGCATTACACAGCCATCTCTCCCTACCCAGTCCCTGTTCAAAGATACAAAGCCCCTCCATTCTGCCTTGGGTTTCCAATAGTACCACACCAGCCCCAGCACAGGTAATAACACACACCCCCCTTACACATACACGCATGTGTATACACACACCCTACATTGTTTTGTTCTTCCTATTTCTGTTCTTGTCAGCTGTGTCTGCTTTCACTCAGCACTTAACTCTTTCCCCATCGGCACCAAACCTAATGATCGTTTAATGGCAAGTACAGAAACAATCCTAGGAGCAGAGGTCAAAATTTGTGACTTCCTCCCAGGCACTGGGCTGCAGAAACATGCTCTCTCTTGTTTTCTGCCTCTTTCGCTGACTTGGTCTTAGACCCCTTCCAAGTCTGCTTAGCGACAACAGCTTTGTAAAGACAACCATTTCCTTCTAAGTGATCTGCAGTTTAGATCTAGCCTCTAAGGTATTGTGCAAATATGATTGGCATCACCAGCACCTTCAGAGAATGGATGAAAGCACCTGTCTGAGAGTTTTGAGAAAGAGGGTTGCAATGTGAATAGAGGTGCCCTAGTCACAGGGAAAAGTATTTACTATCTCCTGCTGGCAGACCCGACCTCAGCAGAGTATCTTCTGTAAACCCCATTTATGGTAGTTTGGCTTTCCCTTGATCTGAATGGGCTGTCTGATGTGTGCTCCTGGACGTGGTTGCAGGGGGACAGGCACATACACACTTGGTGTCTCCCGCCTGGGCTGTGTCTAGCCCCTGTGTCTTTGCTGTGCCTGTCACCTGGAAAACAGTCTGTCTGGCTTGTATTCCCACACGGGACATAAAGCGAGCATAAAGAAGGAAGCTTAAAGTGTTAGAGTAGGACAATACTGTACTTAGCTTTAAAGACAGCAGGAAGCGAGATGAAGACTGACTATAGCAGAGTATTAGATACTTCCCTGGGTGTCATATTTAAGCCGTCTCACAGATCAAGAAGAAAGGCATTGGCACATCAGCCTGCCAACGACCACACCTTCTGAGGTCCCATTGCAGAACAGATAGATACAGTGCTCTGCGAGAGGAACTGAACAACGGTGAGGATGATAATCCTCCCAGTTTGGAGGCATCATCGAGGCCTCATCGGACCACCCCCCCGAATTAAAACTGCCTCAGTAAAAAACAAAAGATGGGTTATTGTAATAGGTGACTTAATTCTAAAGGGCACGGAAGGCCCGATTTGTAGACCGGACTCCCTATATAGGGAAGTTTGCTGCCTCCCTGGGGCACGGGTTGATGATGTTAAGAAGAAGCTTCCTTCCCTGGTGCGACAATCAGATTATTACCCCCTTTTAGTTTTTCAGGTAGGCAGTGATGACATAGTGAGAAGAACGCCAAGGGCAATGAAGAAAGACTTCAGGGCCTTAGGACGACTGGTTAAGGGATCGGGAGCACAAGTCTTGTTCTCCTCTATCCCTCCAGTTGTGGGGTTTGATGAGGGGGTAAACAGGAAGAGCCAGCAGGTCAATGACTGGCTCCGAACCTGGTGCTACTGGCAGGGTTTCGGGTTCTTTGATCACAGCCTGATTTACAGAACACCAGGCCTGCTGGTAGCAGATGGGAAACGCCTATCTCACAGGGGGACAAGGGTTCTAGGACTAGAGATAGCAGGGCTCATCAAGAGAGCTTTAAATTAGATTGGAAGGGGGATGGGGATGTAACTGGGCTCACTAGAGATGCGCCTGAGTGTAGTAGCTCAGCACTTGTGGGGCAGGATGCTAGTATTTTTGAGAATTGGAAGGCCTACCACCCCTCAAGGGCAAAAACTACACACTCATTAGCCTCTCTGAAATGCCTGTACACTAATGCACGCAGCATGGGGAACAAACAAGAAGAGTTAGAGATCTGTGCGCGTTCACAGGGTCGTGATCTCATTGCAATTACTGAGACATGGTGGGATAGCTCACATGACTGGAATGCTGTCATGGAGGGCTATGTTCTCTTTAGGAAAGATAGGCCAGCGAAGCGAGGTGGGGGAGTCACTCTTTATGTGAGAGAGCAACTGGAATGTGTTGAGCTCTCCCTGGGGGCAGATGATGAGCAAGTTGAGAGCTTGTGGGTAAGGATTAAGGGGCAGGGTAAAAGGAGAGACACTGTTGTGGGGGTTTATTACAGGCCACCTGATCAGGATGGGGAAGTTGATGAGGCCTTCTACAGACAGGTGAGAATCACCTCACAGTAACAGGCCTTGGTTCTCATGGGGGACTTCAACTTCCCTGATATCTGCTGGGAAGGCTACACAGCTAGGCATGCACAGTCCAGGAGGTTCCTCCAGTGCATTGATGATAACTTCTTGACTCAGGTGGTGGAAGAGCCCACAAGGAGAGGTGTACTACTGGACCTAGTACTGACAAACAAAGAAGGACTGGTGGAGGATGTTAAGGCTGGGGGCAGACTTGGCTGCAGTGATCATGAGAAGATAGAGTTCAGCATTAAGTGCAGTATGCACAAAATGACAAGTAGGGTTGAAATGTTGGACTTCAGGAGGGCTAACTTTGATCTCTTCAAGAAATTGATGGGAGAAATCAAATGGGAGAGGGCTTTAGAGGGTAAGGGGGCTCAAGAGAGCTGGCTGATATTCAAGCACCTCCTCCAAGCTCAGGATGGGTGCATCCCGAAGAGCAAGAAATCGGGCAAGGGAAGAAGGAGAACTGCATGGCTGAGCAGGGATCTTCTGAAAAAGCTCAGGTGGAAGAAGGGAGTTTACAGTATGTGGAAGAAGGGGCTGACGTCTTGGGATGAGTATAAGAATGCTGTCAGGGTATGCAGGGAAGAAATGAGGAAAGCCAAGGCAGCCTTGGAATTGAACCTGGCAAGGGATGTCAAGGCCAATAGGAAGGGTTTCTTTAAGTATATAGGGGGCAAAAGGAACACCAGGGAAAATGTGGGCCTGCTGTTGAACGAGACGGGTGCCGTGGTTACAGATGATGCAGAGAAGGCAGAGTTGCTGAATGCTGCCTTTGCTTCTGTCTTCACTGCTTGGGCCAGCCCTCGGGAGTCCCAGACTTTGCAGGTAACAGAGAAAGTCTGGAGGAAGCATGACTTTCCCCTGGTCAAAGAAGAACAACTTAGGGATCAAGCAAACTGGATATTCACAAGACCATGGGGCATGATGGGATGCACCCGTGAGTGCTGAGGGAGCTATCAGAAGTCATTGCTGGGCCACTCTCCATCATCTTTGAAAGGTCCTGGAGAACAGGGGAGGTGCCTGAGGACTGGAGGAAAGCCAACGTCACTCCAGTCTTCAAAAAGGGCAAGAAGGAGGACCTGGGAAACTACAGGCCAGTCAGCCTCACCTCCATCCCTGGAAAGATGATGGAACAGCTTGTTCTGGGCGTCATCTCCAAGCATCTGGAGGAAAAGAAGGTTATCAGAAGTAGTCAACATGGATTCACCAAGGGGAAGTCATGTCTGACTAATCTGATAGCCTTCTACGATGGCGTGACTGGATGGGTGGATGAGGGGAGGGCAGTGGATGTTGTCTACCTTGACTTCAGCAAGGCTTTCGACACCGTCTCCCACATCATCCTCACAGGCAAGCTTAGGAAGTGTGGGTTAGATGAATGGACAGTGGGGTGGATTGAACAGTGGCTGACAGAGCTCAGAGGGTTGTGGTTAGTGGTGCAGAGTCCAGTTGGAGGCCAGTAACAAGTGGTGTCCCTCAGGGGTCAGTACTGGGTCCAGTCCTGTTCAATATATTCATCAATGACCTGGATGAAGGGATAGAGTGTACCATCAGCAAGTTTGCTGATGATACAAAACTGGGAGGGGTGGCTGACACGCCAGAAGGCTGTGCCACCATACAGTGTGACCTGGACAGGCTGGAGAGTTGGGCAGAGAAAAACCTTATGAAATTCACAGATCTCTAACTCCTCTTGTTTGTTCCCCATGCTGCGCGCATTAGTGTACCGTACAGTGTATGGTATGTTCCAGGTATGGTACCATAGTACCATCGTAGCATGAGATGGTCAGTAAGACCTGAACACAGATGGATAAAGATAGATCCATGTTGTCAATTTGAGCAGCTGCAAGGCCAGGCATGAGTTATGATAGGTCTGATAGAAAAAATTGGGTGTTTCAAATCACAAGTGGGAAATTTCATGTATCTCTACTCTGAATATTAACAAACATAAACACTGGGCTAAATCTTAATTATGATGGTGTTTCCCCTTCACATATATGTTACTTTAGTTCTTTTAAAGATTTTTTGAGGTGGATGGGGAAAAGCTTCTTTAGATTATAGATAGACCGGTTAGATTAGAGATATCAGAAGGTCCTCAGTTATGGGAGATGGCAAGCAGACAAAAAGCAATCTTTCTTGACTTATAGGTTGGTCTATATCACAGTCAGGATGTGGAGGCTGTAAATATACATATGGCACCAAAACTAAATTAATCTGATAAGCTGTGAAGATGCACTGACACAGCCTTTAGCTTAGGCTATGCAAACCTGTCTGGGACCTTCTATGCTTACTTGAGTGGGTAACACATCCTGTAGTTATTGATGCAATGATTTCACTATCGGTTCAAGTAACACACAGTCTGTCAACCAGCCAGGGTATGACAGGTTAAGGCTGGGGAACACTGCACCCCAGTGATCCACAGCTAGCATAAAAAGCTGGTTGGAAAACAGCAGTGCTCAGAGGCCCAAATTTATACTGCATAATAACCCTGTCCTGACAGTGCCAGAGACCATGGGAGGACAAAAGTGTCTTAGGCTTATTATTACTGCTACTTCTCTCTTCTCAGCTGGTTCATGCAAAATCCAAAGATGTCAAATCAACTCAGAATTAAAGGCTCTAGTACATTATGTGAAATACAGTCACTGAAGCCTGATGCAAGTTTCTCAAAACTTGTGTAGATGTATCATTTTTGTTCTGCCTTTTCTTCTTCAACATTGCAAAACTGCAGAGTGCAGTGTTAAAAAGCAAAAAGTTATTAATAACAGCAACACCTGGTTAGTTTAGAAGGTTTTGGAATTGTACATACATACAACATGTTTCAGCCTCGCTCATCCTGTCCTCTCTGCCCCAGCCTCTTCTCTTTCTTTCTTACACTTTCACAAGTTGTTTTTCTGCTTACTTCAATTTCCTTGTTTTTAACCACAATGTATATTTGCCGAAGCCTGGACAGTCCCAGTACCCTTGAACATGGTAAACACAAGATTTCACAGTGCTCTCTGTGCTTGAATATAGAAAACATGATATTTCCTAAAAAGTCAGTTTCACTAAACTAAACCATGTGGAGTACTATAAAAAAATAGTAGATTCAGGGGCCCACAGAAATGTAGGCCACGCTTTTGGACTCGATGATCTTATAGGTCCCTTCCAATCTAAATGGTTCTATGATTCTAAAAGCTTTCTCTTCCACTTGTTATTGATGGAAATTGCCCTCCTTGCAAAAAACTGATTTTGTACTTCTGCTGGGTAAAAAGAGATAAACCAGAAGTATAATAGCCAACACGTTACTGTTCTGTAGGGAATTTGGCTTCTATTACACATCTACAAGGCAACTGTGAATCATGCACATATTAGGTTGTAAAAGATTTATTATGTTTTTGACTGATGTGTTCTCAGCAATTATTTCACAAAGACAATTATTCAAGATGATTGCCATGTTTTGGTTTCCTGGGGCTTGACATAAACATTTTCTTTCTAGTCTCCTGAGTTTCATTTTGTTTTTTTGTGTTTTCTCAAAGTCATGTCAGCCAAAACCTGCTGGATTTGTCTGATGTGAAACTGAACTGGTGAGAAACCTCTGAGCTTTGCAGAGTTACAAGCTGGAAGAAAAGCTGGGCTAAGTGCTGCTTGCAGTTCAGTGCTATGTGGTGAGCTGGCTGGGTGTCAGCACAGTCAGCCACCATGCACCTTCATTGCACTGTACGAGTCCTGCTTCATTCAGACACAAAGAGATTTTTTCCTTGAGCAGCACAGGTTTAAAACCTTGTGTTACAGATAATCTTCATTGCATGTTGTGCACTTTTGCTTCTTTTCCTACTGTTCTGCAGTTACGTAACAATGCTGCTTTTCAAGGCCAAGGCTATTACTAAGAGTTGACTTTTTTCCCTCTAAAATGAACCTTGATACTTGAAAAGATTCCCCCCTCCTTCCCACTCCTATGAATAGTCACACAGATGAATATTTGCTTAATTAGTAGGGTACAATGATAAATACAGAAGTGATGCAATTGCTTCATCTAGTCAGACTAGTATAAGCATAAGCAGTCTATATTTTAGAGATTTGAGCTCTAGGGATGTAACAGCATGCAAAAAGTGAAGAGAAACTGGAATATGTTCCAGGACATTTATGTGGCTTAATTTTTTAGAAAAGTGAGAATTTTCTGTATTTCTTTTCAAAATTAATTGTCCCCAGACACTGTTCCTAAACAAATGCTAAGTTTTTAAATCAGCAGTTTAAATGCATAAGAATGGGAAAATAAATCAGAATGGGTCAATACGAAATATGAGGCGTTTGTCCACATAAGGCACAGTCCATATTGAACACAGCTGCTGAAGAAGGGAGACACTTGGATACAAGGTGCTTAACTGAAACTGGAAGTTTCCTGGACTGCCAGGAAAGCCTGTGCATCCCTCCTCATTGCTCCTTTGTCCCTGTCCTTCTCCAGGCTGTTGTGCTCTGCCCATGTACCCCTGTGGGTATTGCTTTCTGCCTCTGAGGCAGGTGGACCTAGTGTAGGAGATAAAGACCTACATCTAAGAGGACCCCTCACATGACTGGATGCTTCTTATTATTCTTGCAATATAACAGCACACATTTATTCCTAACGCACTGTATATCATGAAGCTTTAATAATTGTTTACAAGTTATGTGTTTTTGTGACTGCTGGACAGGAATTTGGCCCTGGCCTTCATAAGATCTTCAGATGAGAAGGACCCTTTCTGGCTGCTGAATCCACAGTCACCCTACTACTGAAGGCAACCAAGTCCTATAATCCCTGGTATATATTATTTAATTGAAGCAAGATCAAGCCTTAGGCGCAGGATACACATCCTAAGACTGTCAATATAATTTCAGATCCCCAACCCATCCCTTTCCAAATTGCTTACAAGGCCTTTCATGCATCTGTATTTTAACTAGAAGGCAGTAATTATTCAAGAGTACAGTAGCAATACAGTGCAAATAGTTTAAAACATCAAATAAAATCAAATAATGCATATCCAGGCAAAATTTCTGGTAGTATTCAACTGTCAGTACATCTGCTCCCAGATTTTTCTGGAGGATGCAAATGAAGATCATAGCTAAACTGATGAAAATGCCAGCAATAATGCTCAAGACAGTTCTGCAAAACTGGGAAAAAAAATGCACCACTTCAAGGTGAAATATCATGACAGTTTTTGAAAATTCCCAAACTCTAGTTTGTCTTGGAGCAGAAGCTTTCGATATATCTCAAACAGTACAGCAGTCAAAGCAGAGCTGTTCTGGTCCCACAGACGCCAGGCTGAGGGCTCAGACTCAGAGGTCAGGCTGGGGAATCTATTCCTATTCCCTCCTGAACTTCCAGCCAAATATGGAACAGCCTGATCACTCCCAGCCTACAAAGCTGATCACAAACAATAAAAATTACTATAACAGTTGGATTCTGGTAGCACTTGGTGTGTGCTTGGGCATTTCTAAACATATAATCACACACAGACCTGTCCCCAAGGCACTCATAACCAAGACAACATGTAATGAGACAGAGTAAGGGAAAATTAAGCATCATTAAGGAAAGGGCAAGGGGGCAGCTTCTTGAATCTGTCATTATTTACTGGTAATCTCTTATCAGAACATAGAGACACATGGGGTACAGAAAGGGATCAGAAGGACAGGGAAGGTGGTAGCTTTGCAGATTAACACCCTTATTTTCCTTCCTACTTAAAATAGCTTATCCTGGTACACATGAGTGATGCATCAGTTTCTGCTTTCTAAGAAGGTAGGCTGGTTTTATTTTGGCAGTTTATGAGTTTTTTTCGAAAATAATCTACATCAAAGACTATGTGACTTACTTCACAATGAAAGCAGATTGGGCCTTAGATTTGAAAAGTGAAAAAACTTGGAAAAGAGAAAGAAAAGAAATATTTATGTTGCCTTGTTGCCAATGTGCTCCTGGGGGACACACTTAATGAAGGTAAACATGCATTTCGAACATTGTACATCGTGCAGCTTTTAAGTCCGTTGAGTTGAAAGTGTTTTGGCAGTGAGAACTGACTGTGGGATGAGTTTTAATCTTTACCTGGAAGACAGTACAGATAAGAATATTACCAACGCGTGCTTTGAAGGCAGAAGAGTTCCTACCCTTTTGTGGCATATCTGTTCCTGGAGGTCTGCCTAGAGATTGAATCTCTTCTGGACTATCAATAAAGGTATCATCTGTGTATAACCTACAGTTATTCCCAAGAACTAATTTGTGCTTCCCAAGACATTCCCAGTTCTGTTTCTTTGGAAATCTAAGAAATTCTTAATAATCTTCTCTATTTATCATTCTGATCTTCATTACAGTTTCTTTGCCAAACAAAATACAGACTCACAGAGCAATAGAGTTAGCATTGGATGATAAATCTTTGTTGAGAATCATTTAGCACATTGCTTCTTTGCAGCTTTGGCCCCAGTCGATTAAAACAGCATATGCCTGATCAAGATTTTGGGAGACATAATAAGAAAACCTCTGGCCATAAAGATGAGATTATTTTAGCCAGGTTCTTTGGAAGCAAAACATAGCTGGGAGATAGCAGGTAAGCAAGAGACTCTAAAAAACAGTTGTGGGGCTTTTTTTGTGTTTGGGTTTTTTTTAAGATCACCAAAAAGGAAAATGGATCCTTTCGATTTTGAAAAAAAAGAGGTCTTCCAAAGCACTCTATTGTGGGAAGGCTTTTATGATGTTTTTTAACTAATGTTTTTATGACAATGACTTAAATAATGATAAGTGAAATTGATATTCCTCACTCTGAAAAGAGTTGCATAATTAATACTTTTCTTTCCAGAATGAGTTGGTAGAAAATATGAAAATCGAAGTGACACGCTTTAAAATCTTATAGCTAAACTTCCTCATGCAGACATATATATTTCACTGTAAATTCTTGAGAGAGTAGTGGATTTAGCTATGTGTATAAGAAATGTCTGGTAAGTAGAGTATCTCAGTACACATGCCAGGTGAAGGAAGGAAGACCAGATGACAGAAAAGAAAGAAGAAAAATAGCAAACTTTAGGCTTTGAGTGGGGAGTCATAAGATTAGATTTCAAGCACTGCCTAACCTAATGGGCCTTGATCACAGATGGGAGCTTTAGCCGCTTTTGTAAAGCAATTAAAAAGTGACACAGGAAAATAGAAGATGACAATAGTCTCACCACACAAAAGGATTAGAGCAATCTGTTTCCATTGCTTGGGAGCACTGCACCAACAGTGTGTAGGTTGTGATGTAAGATTAGACAACATACCAACCTACCTACACACATGACAGGGATATAAAGACACTTGACAAAATGTTCTTCTGGTGGCCAGAATATTTTAATAAGGAAATCACAACTTCCTGGAAATGTTGAAAATACGTCAAAGCCAACTTTACGGGATACTATGTCTTGGCAAAGATCTTATATTGATTTTGCAGGGGTGAAATTAGCAATATGCCTAGCTGCACTTAATGCTTATTCCAGACAACTAAAGTGGTACATATGACAATGATTTTGATAGCTAAGACAATGGAAAGTATACATGTTGCATATGATTTTGCATAAGGAAATCATACAGGTCCATGAGAAACATTTGGGCCTGATTTTTTTTCCTGGGGAATATAAGATTTTCCCCAAAGGTCCCTGTCAGTTTAGCTTATCACTTAGCACCACACATTAGTAATAATCATATAAAGGCATGAGCAGACGAATACAGGTAGAGCCCTTAAAATACTGCAAAATTTCTTTAAAGGTCAGTATCACAGATCACTAGACAGAAAACATCATCAGAGTAATTTTTAAATGACAGCACTGCTTTAGTTTTATATGGTAAGACCAGATGCATCTGAAAAAAAACTCAACAAACATAAAAAACTCAGAGAGTAAGTAATTCACAAAATAAGCTTCTCGGGGGTAAGTAAAACATTCATACTTTATTGACCTGTTATTACTGGGCAATGGCTCTCTTTTCTTATTTGCATCTTAGTCAAAGGCAATTTATGGTCCAATTCAGGGCTTAATAAGACTGCTGAGCAGAAATACTGACACCAAGAGCATCACTCAGGAGTAAATGCTATGGTCAATGCAAAAATTGTTTAAGAAACATATGAATATTCAGGTCAAAAAACATGTATCCATTGACTAGTCTGCAAAGCTCCTAATAAATCAGTCTTGAGTCTCAGAACCTTCAGCATCCATCACAAACCAATTAAACAGTCACATCCTTCATGGAGGCTGCAGCACAAAGTACCAATTTGGAATAGTGGTCTCTGAGAGTGAAGAATTCTCGTTTCAGGATCTTGTTACTGAACTCCTTACTGGAAGAGATCAGTCTGAACCCAAACTGGCAGTGTTTAGACAAAACTGTAATCTGTTCCAGGAAAACGTTCCATCCTAGGAAGGATGTATGTGAATCAATTCCATCTGCAGGATCTAATTGTTAATGCATGACTGTACATATTGCTTAAAAATGAAGGCTATTGGTAGCTAATACATGTCTGAAAGCAGTTTGAAAGCATTCAAACTGTGATAAATTATTTCCAAGTATTCTTTGATTTAAATGACCACATAAAAATGTTTTTTATTGTAATTAAATGTAATTAATATTGTAATTGTTATTTCTCATACTGCATTAGCTGAATCAGTCCACAAACCTTACAAAGATACTTCATATTCTTCCCATTAATTTTCTTCTTAAAAACAACCAAAACTCATTTATCATTGGACCAGTCCTGGATTACACAATAAACCATGAGTGAAAGCTGTCTGGTGATGTGCTAAGAAAACATACCTCAGCCCTCAATAGCCACTAGGTAGGTTGCAGACACTCTTTGCATAGAGGAGTACCTTACTTGGCCTTCTCTTTTCCTTTCCTCCTGTGGGATTTGGGCTCCACAGTCCCATTAATCATCCCCGGGTAGCTGCATCTTTGGTGCAGAATCTCCTTCCTTGTGGCTTGGACCTCCTGAACTCACACTTTGTTTCTACTGCTTTAGATTATACTGTGACTGTTTTAAGTCAGTGCAGAATGAAGCTGTTATTAGAAAGAGATGCTCTCTTGATTCAGTATTGCTCCAGCAAGTGGCTGTGGTGGGTTGACCCTGGCTGGATGCCAGGTGCCCACCAAAGCCGCTTAGATCACTCCCCCTCCTCAGCTGGACAGGGGAAAGAAAATATAATTAAAAGCTTGTGTGTTGAGATAAGGACAGGGAGAGATCACTCAGCAATTACTGTCACAGGCAAAACACACTCGACTTCGGGAAAATGAATTTAATTTACTACCAATCAAATCAGAGGAGGATAATGAGAAATAAAAACTAAATCTTAAAACACCTTCCCTCCAGCCTTCCCTTCTTCCTGGGCTCAACTTTACTCCTGATTTTCTCTACTTCCTGCCCCCTAAGTGGCACAGGGGGATGGAGAATGGGGATTGTGGTCAGTTCATCACACATTGTCTCTGCTGCTCCTTCCTCCTTAGGGAGAGGACTCCTCACACTCTTCCCCTGCTCCAGTGTGGGGTCCCTCCCACGGGAAACAGTCATTTATGAACTTCTCCAACGTGAGTCCTTCCATGGGCTGCAGTTCTTCATGAACTTCTCCAGCATGGGTCCTTTCCACAGGGTGCAGTCGTTCAGGAACAGACTGCTCCAGCGTGGGTCCCCCGTGGGATCACAAGTCCTGCCAGGAGCCTGCTCCAACACGGGCTTCCCACAGGGTCACAGCCTCTTTCAGGCATCCACCTGCTATGGCGTGAGGTCCTCTGTGGGCTGCAGGTAGATATCTGCTCCACTGTGGACCTCCATGGGCTGCAGGGGGACAGCCTGCCTCACCATGGTGTCTTCACCACAGGCTGCAGGGGAATCTTTGCTCTGGCGCCCGGAGCACCTCCCCCCCTCCTTCTTCATTGACCTTGGTGTCTGCAGAGTTTTGTCTCACATCTCACTCCTCTCTCCACTGCTGTTTTTGCAGCAGTTTTTTTCCCTTTCTTAAATATGTTATCACAGAGGTGCTAAACCCATCGCTGATGGGCTCGGCCTTGGCCAGCAGTGGGTCCATCTTGGAGCCAGCTGGTATTGGCTCTTTCAGACATGGGGGAAGCTTCCAGCAGCTTCTCACAGAAGCTACCCCTGTAGCCCCCCCACTACTTAAACCTTGCCACGCAAACCCAATACAGTCACTAAAAGCAGACATTTAAATGTGCAACAGATTAATTAATGTCTTGGGATAACTATCTTATGAACTGAAAATCATCATCCTGTCCTTTCCAAACAATACTTCTATCTGCTTATGTGGTGAACACCTGTGTTTTGTGGCAAGCTGATTTGGTAGGAGTTATGAAAAGCTCACAAAGTTAGCATTAGTATTTATTGCCTCACAGTCTTTGTACAGATGTTCATTCTTACATGTTTCATGGATATATGACCAATGGGCATGGATATATGACCAAATCTCTATGTAAAGATTGGGTAATGAAGATTATATTTTGAAAACAATTGACACCTTACAGAAGTTAAATGGAAATGTCTTAGACTTGAAAAGATCACTGGGTATGTAAAGTCAATAGCAAGCAGATGCTTTCATTTACTTAGTTTTTAATAATGTTACTGGTTTGTGGATTTTTAAATTTTTTTTTCCAAATTAACTACTTGAAGTTGCAGGTCTCCATATGCTTTGATATGCTATTTCTTCTGTTTATACTTGTCCAGAACCTGTTACGAATTTGCTGATGTGTATGGACAAATTGCTTAAAATAGAATCTTCAAAGGCTTTTAGATACTTACAATGCAAAGCAGCATCTAATTAGATTTTCAAAAGCTCCAAAGCCAGTTTAGGGTCTATCTCCTGTTAGATACTGAACCCTGTTAGTCTGCACATGCATTTTTAGGTATTTGCCGTTCTCTTGACTGTCTGATACAGCCTGCCTGTGCTTGTGGGGACACCAGGGTTAGCCAGCATGTGGGGACATTAGCAACACAGGGCTGGGAGTCCCATAAATGCTCAATCCAGTTCACTACCCTGGCAGTCAGCTTCATCATGTAGTTCCATACATTGTGAGATTCAGTTCATTATTGCCAGTAAAACATTTTAGGTGCCCAAAAAGAAAGAGGAGAGAGTAGCAAAGAAAATACAGTGTGTAATTATTGTATTGTATTTACTTAACACTAAGCATAGACTCCTGTTAATCTGAAGTGCATTATTACTATAGTAACAATCTCAAATTATAGAATGATATTATAATGATTCCAGTTTCCAAAATAAATGAGGAAACTCATTAGCTAGCTTAACCTTTGGCCTACAAAATATATATCTTGAGTTGTTTTGCATGTTCTTTAATGAATAAAATTTTGGATTTTATCTCTTTGTTAGAATGATTCATACTTAATACTTTGAATCAATTCTGAGAAATTAATACTTCTCTAGTACTTTGTTATGAGACAAGGTATCAACCACTGTTACATCAGATTAGTGATTCATTAGTCAGACTTCTGCTGCTGAAGCCAATCTCATGACATTTGTATGGAAAACTTCTGTTCTTTGTTGGTACAGTAGCTCAAAAAGTTCAGTACATTACAGTTTTCATTTTAATATAACATTAGCGACTCATTTGCTTTTTTTTTGTTTTTAAGTCTGTTTCTCAGGAATTCATGAACAGTATTCTTCTTGCCTAGTAATTTGGTTTCTCTAAATTGTATTCTGTCTTCCCAGACAGTGGTTGTTATATTCCAACATGAATTTCCAACGTTATGTTGGAAGGAAGCCCACTGTTTACTGACCCATTTGAAATTGGGGCAGATGAGAGGGATCAGCAGCTCTAAGGAAGGAGTTTTTATTTAGATGCCTGTAAAGGGGTTCATTGGAGTAGTATTTTGACTACAGGTCCACAAATTTATTAAAACATAGAAGCTGTAACGGCAACAAAGGCAAGCCTGGGAGTCACAAAGAAGAGAAAAAGAAGATGCAAGTTTCTAAACTTCAGAGGTCTTTTTGGTTCAGTCTTTTTCATTGTGACAGCACGAAGATGCTTCTCTTTCTGTCTGTGCAGAATAAAGGAAGGGAGAGACACATCAATAAAAATGCAGTGAAAGAGTGGAGGTATCTCATAGACTTAAAAGGCTCAAAAGGAGTCAGGGAACACTCTGTAAGGTTGACGAGTAATTGTAGGTTTTGGGGTAAGCATATAAAAAGTACTAAACGCAGTCAATAGCAGCTCATGGCAATCCATACAGAAGCCTTTGCTTTATAATTTGGATTTTACTAATCAGAAGTTCTAGGTGTTAACAACTGCAGTGTGCCAGCTAACGCAAAGCATGTCACTCCGATCCCTCAAAAGACCAGAAAGGAGAAAGAGCTAACACAGCATGTCAGTCACCTGTAGATTGTATAAGAGGGTGGAGGATATTGGCTTTGCTTTGGTTAGATCTTGCTCTGATTTGACTTTTTCAATGGGACTGTTAGAAAGTGTGATACGAGTATTTATACTGTCATTCAGGGTGGACTATTTATTTTGTTCTGAATGAAAATAATTATTGACACAAAGTTTCATTAATTCAAAGGTTATTGTGAAAAACTGAAATGAAAAAGACTCAGAACAATGTTATGGTTTGAGAAACCCACAACGATTTATCTTCATTTAGACAATTATTCTATCACCTGATGACCCCTCCCCACCCAGGAAGGTAATCAGGAAAAACAGATTTAATGGAATAATAGATAATAATAGATAATTAACATGAATAATACTAAAGAACCAGTATTGATCCCAACACCAATATAAGATATACAAGGATTATATTCAGCCAATTATATTAGGAGGAAGCTGTGCACTCCCAGCAGTGGACAGCAAATGTCAGACACTGCGAGCGCTACAGCTTCGGGAGGAAGGGAAGGCCTCGGGGGTCTGGCACCAGGGCAAAAAGTTCTCAGGATCACAGCAATCATAGAAGAGAGAGAACTTCTCAGCAACCTTTCTAATTTATATTGAATGTGACATTCATGGTATGAAATAATCCTGTTGGCCAGCTTGGGTCAAGTGCCTGGGTCTTGCTCCTCCTCATCCCCACACCTGGCTAACTCAAAAACACTTGACCTTGAAACCCACATACCATAGCTGGCTACAAAGTAAATATTTTCACAAATTCAGGCACTAGAGTCTTCTAAAAGTGCAGTCTTCCCAAGTATTAAAAGAGAAATTAGTCCTGTGTTGCTCAAACCAGGACAAACAATTTGAGAAAAACTGAAAATATGCAGATTTGTCCACCAAAGTTTTCCAGACATGGAACCCATAAACCTAGAAACTTAAAATGCACTTTTTGTGCTTTCTCTGTCATTATATAAAACATAACACCAAATGTATTTTATATTATACAGTTCATCCAAAATATACTGTAAAGCAAGTCATAAAATGGAATGAACTTAGACACACCTTATTAGACTATAAAACCAGAATGCTATATAGCTATTAATCCAAGGTAATACATAAATCTAAGCAAAACCACTGAGAATAAAGTAAATTAAACATGATTATTTTGATTTAGCATTTAAAATATAGTAAAAATAAAGTATAAAACTCTAGGGCTACTGTCACGGTCCATTTGGATGTCTCAAACTTACAGGACAATGTATTCTGTGATTTAAACTTTATTTCATGAGCTCATCAAGAAATACAACAAACAAACATGACAAACAGGGGCTCAATCCCCTTTTGCCCAGACTAGTCTATCATGTGAATTCACTTATTCACCATTCAAGTCATAAGGTTTCATAATTTATAACCCATAACTCTTAATTCATGCACTTATGAGCAAAAAAAAAAAAAAATTAGTTACCTAGCCAACGGTGAGAGTGCTCATCCTTCCTCCTCTGTCACGGTATGGGTATCCCCTGTATCACACTGGGAAGCACAAAAGCTTCAGCAGTCCAGCTGCTGTTGGATCCGCTTCAAAAGCTTTTATGGTAAACTGATTATACCTTACAGCTTGGAGGTTTGGTCTATACCATTTCCATAAGTTAGCAAATTCTGATGAAACTGCTAGACAAAAGATAATGGCTGCAGGAGACAGCAATTTGCAGGGAACCATGGCTGCGTAATGGCCCTTTCTGGCCACCTGTCCTGCCTACGGGGTGTTCTCGCTTTGATCTAATGGTGCTGCTCCCAGCATACATCAGGCCTTAGCATGAGCTGGGTTAGCCAAACTCTGAGCAGGAGTCAAGTGAACAGTCACAGTTACATTTTGAAAACTCATTCTTTTGCCTTGATTCTGTAAATTACAGAATCAAGTCACTGTAGTAAAAGCAAAATTGTACTAAAATAAGTTATGTCACAAACATGTTTCCTTTGAATGTTTAACTACTGCACTGTGCTGGTATCTCAAATACTTAGATGAGTTAATAGCATGCATTGCAGGGGCTTTCTCTTTTAATGATTTCTGTCAGTAGTAAATGTCCCTTTTTGACATTTGTCTGCCTGGGTGCACCTGCAAATCAGAGACATCTGAAATCTGGTGGCTGTGCCTAGTCTGATAAATCTGTGCATGCTTCAAAACATTCCCAGACACCAGGACACGGTCATCTAGGTGAGTCAACTCCCACAGCAGTCCCAGGCATGAACCCAGCCCATCCACCTCACACTCCCCTGAGTAATTCCTAGGCACAGTTTGTGAGTTTGATGATCCAGGGTCTGTTTCCAATAGGTAGTCTGCATGCAGCCAATCCATTTTGGAGGTGAAGGCATATTACTGTCATAGACTCAAGCCACTTGGTGCCAGTTGGCTTTAGTGCCTAGAAGGCTCCTAGGCACTAGTGTAGATGTAGCTACTGCGAGTCAAGAAGTGACTCTTGCACAGTGTACAATAAGGCAGCCCTGGCTCAAATGTTTCTGGGTACTATGTGTCTCATGGTCATACGACCAGCTTCTCAGCAATCCTGGCTAATGGGTAAAACTTGCCATGGAAACACATGTGAAAAAGATGCAGTAAAAAAGTATATTAAGAAACTGAAGAACACAACATTGAAATGTTGTGTAACCCGCTTGAATAATGAGGGCTGTTGTATATCTCTATATGAAGAATGTGGAATATTAGCATATAATAGTTTGTTGGTACACAATGCACATGTAAAGATAAGAAAGTATGCAAAGCATGCAGTGGCTGGGAAAAGCTGATCATCATACATATGTTCAAAAATAGGGGAGGTCTGACTGTATATTGCTGAATCAGCTACATTTGCATGGTGAGAAACTTGTGATAGAAGCAAGCTGAACTTCCAGTGATCAAGCCGACTTGTTGCAAAAAGCATGCAACAATAGCTCAGCACTATCAGGCAAGAACTCCATTTGGTGTATATATGAACCACACAGGGCGAGCCATAAGTATAATTCATTAGGATCTCTTTTTTTAATCTCTAGTGCCTTTGTGTATATGAATTAATCGTATGATCACTGTAAGCAAGCAGCAACATGAGCAGATTAATGCATTGTTTTGAATAGTAGCCAAAGAGACCTTTGTGAGAGACCACTCTGCTCACCTTCACTGGAGGTTACACACTGCATCCCAGGGGGAGGAGGCTGCTTTTCTGCAGTAGTGGTGGATGGGGGTGACTCCATGGGCTGACACCGTCAGACCCCACTGAGCTCTGCACAGGTAAGGCCAATGCTGCCATGCGGGGGGTGTGTGTGTCTCTACAAGTACTTTTGGAGATAATGGGTCTGATATCACAAATGATGGAACTTAATCACTTAAATGGGGTTTAGAGAGCTCAATGCTTCAACATGAGAAGGACTGGGTAGGCTTGGCCAGAATACAGGTTGCTCAGACAGAGAATCAGATTTACCAAATTAGATGTTGAAGCCAAATATTTTATGATTCCCCTATTTAGATAGGACACCTACTTTTTTTGACAAATGCATTAGATTATTAAGATATGGGCCTAAAATAAAAATGTATTTCTTGGTGAGTGATTGGACATGGGTAGAAAACCACCTGACTGACATCTGCTATATTTATTTTGGAGAGTGGTTGTAGGACACGAGAAGACTTTGTCACGATAACCCAAGATAGTTTGCCTTCCCCATCCAAGTATGTAGAGTCCCAAGCACATCTTATCTTGTTACAGTAACCCAGGATAGTTCGCTTCCCCCCCCCATCTGCACATACCCTTGCACGGGCACCAACATGATGGTCTGCTGTGGATCTTGGAATTTGAACAATGGGACCTGCATTACATCAGTGAGTTTGCTAATGAGCAAAACAAGACATTGCATATGATATGTTAATCAGCACAAGTTTTATTATTCACCCCTTTGATGCTTTCCTTTGAGCTTCAACCCCAAGCAGGGCTCTGCTGCGTCGGGTCCCCATTTTGACTAGCGTTGGTGTCCCGGGGCTCCCACCATGGTAATACTACACCTTCAATAAAGCCAAAGCTTTCGCTCGCTAAGTGTTGTGCCTCATCCCTGAGGGATCCGCATCTGCTTTTCACACATAACAGTGGTTCAAGAGCACCCTGCCAGATACTGATGCTGGCTGGCACTCAGAGGTAGAAGTGCCAAAATGAACTGAGCAAATCTTTTTTTTTTTTTTTTTTAATGTAAAGGAATCTTGGCAGTAATTGGAGAAAGACAACACAATAAATTGCCTCTTAAATTCTAATGATCAGTCCCATCTATTGCTTTGTTCAGCAATGATACCCTGAATATTCTGACCAGGTAATATGATGAGAGGAACTAATAGTGCTGTTGGAATAAAAAATTGTGGCTGTCTGCATTGAAACAGGTGGTATAAATATGTTTCCAGTAATTCCATGGCTGTATAAATTGTAATGTAATTATAGAATTCTTTAAATTGTCACAGCTCTATGAACTATCATCTGTGGCTTTGTTTAAAACAATTGCTTCCCTCTAGCAAGGGCAAAATCTTCTGAAATAACCATCAAGCACATGTGTCTGCTGTAGTCTACAGCAAATTAAGAGATCCGAGTGTTGTGATTTCATAGCTGACCATTTTAGCACAGGCATCAAGCTATTGACATTTTGCACCTGACATTGGATCCTTTTGTCTTCTCATTGCCATGAAAAGTTGATGAGAGGTGACAACTCAAAATCACCCCTGTATCTTCAAAAGAAGGGGAAAAGGAGATGAGGCATCACTGGCATCTTAATGTCAGTGATCTAAACTACTCTATGGATACCAAATATCAGAGACAACTCCAGTGCTTTGGATATACCAAAATATCTATCATTACCATCTTTTCACAGAGCTTTTGTCTTTCTACAAGCAGCATCTACATATTAATTACTTGAAGCCTACATCTGGTGCTGTTATTTTGTGAGCAATATATGTGTTGATGATGTGCTAGTGAAGTGCACAGATGGGAAGGACAGCAATTTAAGTTAAGCTAGGACCAAGGCTTCAGGGTGATCCTACATTATTTTAGTGTGGTCTATTGCTTTATGAAGGCAAAAGTCTGACTTTGCTAGGCTATGTTGTGCTGATGTGATTACCTCCCTGCCTTACACACAGATGTAGCACCAGCAATATGGAGAATCTCTTCATAGTTGCTCTTCTTACAGCTGCTCTTCAGCATAGCTTTTTATTTAGAAGAAGCAGGTGACTTCATGCTAACTCTTTGTACCGTGGTGAACATGAAGTTTCTCCATCTCTGAAGTAACTATGAACACTGAGGGCTTTGTCAAGATAGTAAAATTAGAAGTGAGAGTTATTCAGAAAGAGAAAAGCTGAATCTCATCTCAGGAAAGAGCCTTTGGTGGGCTACAGGATCCTCTCTCCAATCTAGCAATGTTATCTGCTTCTGTCAGAAAAGATAAAAAAAGGTCATACCTCCCTGCTACTCTTGCTTTCCTCTCTTACCTCCCTTATCCACTAACACAGGAGCTTTTGCCAGCCTTAATCGAGACATATTTGGTAAAATGGAAATTATCATCTGGAAAGCAGATAATTTAATTTAACTTATCATTCCCTTAAATGCTAAAATTAGACTCTGAGTATTTAGTTTAGCTTTTTTAATTTTGTTTGCTTTATATTGATTTTGCAGTGTGGCTTCAGGGTTTTTACACATGTAGATCTCATTAACTAGTCAACCAATATGGAAAGAGAGGGAAACACTCAGCGTTTTTGTGGTGGCTCTGACAGATACATACACAAGCTGCTGCAACCATCAACAAGGACAGCAGATCCAGTCAGGTCATCAATCTTTGGCTTGTCTGTGGGGGATATCTTAATGATTCCAGGAGAGGAAGATTTAGTTATCCTGTCCCTTCTAAGATAATACAGTAATGGGCATACATTGCAAGGAGGAAATCAAGCAACAGGAAATCGAAAGTCGAAGCGAGCACGATGCAACACAAGAGTCATCCATCCTCTCTCCACGTCTTGTAGTGGGCAGCAAGTCCATTGGTTCAGTAACCCAAACACTGTCACAGAGTCTTAAAAAATGCTGCAATATGAATTTCACTGAATTACCAGCTCAATACCAAACCACTAATTGCCAAAGGTTTGTTTTCACAGACATAAAGCACAAGGGTGTCTACTGCCTACGCTGCCCTACATATCTCAAAGCCACAAAGACAAATATTTGATGAATAGGCCAGGAAAGAGGTCATAAGAAAGGAGGTCAGTGTAAAATCACCTTGAAACACACTATAATCCAAAGCTTATGGCAAACGCGTATGTTTGTCATGAGTAGAGGTTACAAACCTGGACATAGGACCAGAATGCGTAAAAGAGATGAACTCAAATAAAAATAATGGACTGGGCATCTAGTAGCAGCTCTCAGTTTGGTCTAAGAGCCAATGTTTCTTTTCTACAGAATAACAGCTGTGGAGAGAAACTTAAAAGGCAGCAAGAAGTCTTCTGTAGGACATGTAGGGTCACGGAGGACTGAGGAAGGGGCTTGCCTGGCTGGAGCCATATACAAGTTGTGATTTACTCAGACACAAGTTATTGGTCTTAATACAAGGGTAACTGAGGGAAATTTAATGGCCTGTAACATACAGGAGATGAATCTAGATGATATAATGGTTCCCTTTGGCCACCAAGCACTATGAAAGAAAAAAGTGGAAAATTTTACATTTCTGTATAAACTTTTTATCTGGAAGAATATCCAATTTTTTATTAATCATAGTAACCATCATATTTAGCAGTTATGGTGTCCTGTGTAATTTTAAAGAAGCATTTAAATGTGAACTCTAAAAGTGTGTATTTGTGCATGTGCCTTTGGAAGCACCAGAGTTACGAGTTAACCAAGGCATTAGGCTTAATGCCCAACATTTGATTCTTTTTTCAAAGGCTGATCTTTCATGACTTCAAAGTAAATCAAACTTATATTGCATCTTGTCCAGATGAGATATGGTGCCTCCAACACGCAACTGTACGAGTGCTACAAGATATCAGTTTATCACTGAATCACTGACATAACTTCTCAAATCAAAGATGAACAGATCTGTGTGATACAGACTTCTTGTATGTCATTGCAGTTCACATAGGCTGGAGGTGGGAATTATTACATACACATATTTTTTTTGCCCCCCGCAATAAAAATGCAATTTGCACCCTGAGGTGGCAATTAGAGAAATGAATGTGCGTGCAAAACAGAGATCTAGAAAGGACTGGAAGGCAAACTGATGTTTTTTTATTTATTTCTTTAAAGAAACATAAGCCAAGAAATTTATCAGAGAAAACTTGAAGACTAAATCATGTTGCCTGGGATTTCTCTCGTGTGTGCAGACAATACAAACCTTCAAATTATGCTTGGTACTGAATCCTCAGTACTAACAAAATAGGTGTTGAAGAACATTTGTAATTGGACCAATCTACTAAGAGTAGTTTCAATGAAAGAATGCAAAACACCTGCCTTTTCCTCATGACATCAACAATACCCTATGGGCAGTGAGCTGAAATACATGTCAACCTGCACCTTTGTAATTGTGACATAAGATACCCAGTCACTTGAAATATAAGAAAAGTCTCTGCATTCCTGAATGCAAAGGTTAAAAGGTCTGGGTCTAGGAACAAAGTCCAGGGCCATTTTCTCTAGTACGCAGAAGCATGATGGAAAGAACTCTTAATGGACTGAGAGCAGCCCTGAGGAGAAGGACTTGGGGGTGTTGGTTGATGAGAAATTCAACATGAGCTGGCAATGCGTGCTTGCAGCCCAGAAGGCCAACTGCATCCTGGGCTGCATCAAAAGAAGCATGGCCAGCAGGTCGAGGGAGGAGATTCTGCCCCTCTACTCTGCTCTCATGAGACCCCACCTGGAGTACTGCATCCAGCTGTGGAGTCCCCAACATAAGAAGGACACGGACCTGCTGGAGCGAGTCCAGAGGAGGGCCACAAAGATTATCAGAGGGCTGGAGCACCTCTCCTATGAGGACAGGCTGAGAGAGTTGGGGTTGTTTAGCCTGGAGAAGAGAAGGCTCCGGGGAGACCTTATAGTGGCCTTCCAGTACCTAAAGGGGTTCTACAGGAAAGATGGGGAGGGACTCTATCGGGCTGTAGCAATAGGATGAGAGGTAACAGTTTTAAACTGAAAGAGGGTAGATTTAGATTAGATATGAGGAATAAATTTTTCACTCTGAGGGTGGTGAAACACTGGAACAGTTTGCCCAGGGAAGCTGTGGATGCCCCATCCCTGGAAGTGTTCAAGGTCAGGTTGGATGGGGCTTTGAGCAACCTGGTCTAGCAGGAGGTGTCCCTGCCCATGGCAGGGGGTTTGGAACTAGATGATCCAACTAGAGAATTCTGCTACTTTAAGCTCATTACATAAAGTAAAGTATTCCTATATATAGTTCTTATTGCACACTTCTTTAAGTATGAGGAGAAAAGAAGCTAATCCAATCTAATATAATATTGTGCTGCACATTTGTAGAAACCTTATAAAGAGAGCTGGGCAAACAACTGCAATATCATATTAATTAATGAATGTGAAAATGGGTATTTTAACTACATAGTCACCTAACAGTTCATTTTTCTTGGATGCTATGTGCTGGAAAACAAAACTATGTGATAGAAAAATCAGTTATATGTCCCTGAGAGCCAACAATCCGAAGTGAATGTTGAATTATCTTTCTATTGGATTATATGTTTGCTTGTTCTGTTATACTGAAGAATACTGAAAAAGTTTGGAATCTTCTCTCAGGACTATATTGTCTTTTCCACTCCTATTTTGTTATTTTCAATTAAAAATTTGTGAAGCGCTTCTCTATTATATCTGTCTGGCTAAAATGGTTCAGTGCTCTTGTAAAAGTAAGGATTATAAACATTGAGTAATCCCTCCAAGGTGATTCCTGACAGGATTTATCTTTTAATTTAGACCATTCACACTGAGATCAGAGGCAATGTATACAAGCACCTGGGGACTTGAGGAAGGCTACAGTGGGAGGCTGCAGTGCTTGTGATAACGGGGAGAGCTCCACAGGCTATAGAAAAACAGCAAAAATCGACCTGCAGCTGGGACTGCTTCACAGAACCACAAAGCTCAGGGCAGTGACCAGCACCAGTGAGACCTGTGCACAGAGAGGGTGCCTGGGGCTGGTCCGTTTTCAGCTTGCTCCTGGCTACCCAGAAGAGGAGGCTTGGTTTGGATGAGGACAGTTGATTCATGTCAAGGTTTTGCTAGTGGTTTGAGTGCAAGTGGATAGTGATGTTCTTAATTAAGACTAAAATAAATTAAAGTGACTAAATTAAGTAGTAGAAACCATTAAACATCAGACAAGTCTTACTGATATTGTATTGGTGTGTTAAAGTGAGGATGATCATGCCTGACAAATTTGGTGGCCTTCTACGAAGGGGTTACAGCGGTAGTGGACAAGGGGAGATCTACTGATGTCATCTACCTGGACTTGTGCAAAGCATTTGACACTGTCCCACACGATATCCTGGTGTCTAAATTGAAGAGACATGGATTCGATAAATGGACCACTCGGTGGATAAAGAACTGGCTGGATGGTCGCACTCAAAGGGTCGTGGTCAATGGCTCGGTGTCCAAGTGGAGACCAGTGACGAGTGGCATTCCTCAGGGGTCGGTACTGGGACCCGTGCTGTTCAACATCTTTGTTAGCGATATGGACAGTGGGGTAGAGTGCACCCTCAGCAAGTTTGCTGATGATACCAAGCTGTTTGGCGAGGCAGACACGCTAGAGGGGAGGGATGCCATCCAGAGGGACCTGGACAGCCTGGAGAGGTGGGCCCAAGCCAACCTCATGCAGTTCAACAAGGCCAAGTGCAAGGTCCTACATCTGGGTCGGGGCAATCCCAAGCACAAATACAGGCTCGGCGGAGAATGGCTGGAGAGCAGCCCTGTGGAGAAGGACCTGGGGGTGATGATTGACGAGAAGCTCGACATGAGCCAGCAATGTGCGATCGCAGCTCAGAAGGCCAACCGTATCCTGGGCTGCATCAAAAGAAGTGTGGCCAGCAGGTCAAGGGAGGTGATTCTGCCCCTCTACTCCGCTCTCGTGAGACCCCACCTGGAGTACTGCATTCAGCTCTGGAGTCCCCAACATAAGAAGGACACGGACCTGCTGGAGCGTGTCCAGAGGAGAGCCACGAGGATGATCAGAGGGATGGAGCACCTCTCCTATGAGGAGAGGCTGAGAGAGTTGGGGCTGTTCAGCCTGGAGAAGAGAAGGCTCCGGGGAGATCTTATTGCGGCCTTCCAGTACCTAAAGGGGGCCTACAGGAGAGCTGGGGAAGGACTTTTTACTAGGGCATGTAGTGATAGGACGAGGGGGAATGGCTTTAAGCTGGAAGAGGGCAGGTTTAGATTAAACATTAGGAAGAAGTTTTTCACTTTAAGGGTGGTAAGGCACTGGAACAGGTTGCCCAGAGAGGTTGTTGAAGCTCCGTCCCTGGAGGTGTTCAAGGTCAGGCTGGACGTGGCCTTGGGCAACCTGGTCTAGTGAGAGGTGTCCCTGCCTATGGCAGGGGGGTTGGAACTCGATGATCTTCAAGGTCCCTTCCAACCCAAACCATTCTATGATTCTATGATTCTATGATATATACTCCTTTGGGAAGAGACCTCTTCAAAGGGCAGGCAATTGCTCACCAAAGATTTGGTTCTGGACTATGAAAGTGGAAAGTCTAGCACTTCCAGCCCACCAAGAAGTTACTCCAGCTGTTCAGGACCTTCAGACTTAAGCCACTTGGGATGCAATCCTGTATCTGTGCAGGTAGCTGGACACAAATTACATAAAGAATTAATTAGGCTGTTGGAAGGAAGAAAGTCACTAGTCTCCCAGCAAAGCATGAAAAAAAAAGGGGCTTACGGTGGAGGAGAAAAATATACAGCATTGTCATGAACAAAAGTCAACTCGAGACACACAAATTACAATTCAAAGTTTAACTAAAAATGGCAGTAAACTTTTGTTACTGACTAACAAAGGAACATAGTTAGGAGTGTTGAGAGCTAATGGAAATACTCTGATGCACACAAGTAAAAGGACAAAATTTAATTTTACAAATCCATGGCCTAATTAGAACTCTAAGAGGTAGAAAACACAATAATGTTCATCATCCTGGGCTGCCTTCATTTCAGAGTTGTCTGAATTGCAAATAGAATTTTCATATAATTTTCTGGAACAAAATCTAATGTAGCAAATTGTGAGGGTCACTAGTGTTTTCGTAGATTGCAGCACAATGATTTACAGTATTTTAGATTTTGTGTCTCTGATAGGAAAAAAGTATGGATACATTTTACTTTTTTCAAATAATCTGATTCTTAGCTTTTTTAAAAATACCCAATTTCTAATGATTCAAAGATACTCAGACTTAAGTTCAGCATCTGCTTTTATTGTGAGTGGTCCCCCACACTATTTCTCCAGGCGTATTATGTTGCCTGATATTTGCATTGATAGCATCTTTCCAATTTGTCTCAACAGATGTTCCTTACATTCCTACCATTAGGAAGACTTATGTTTCTTTACTATGCTGTAAGTCAGGTCCTCGTGACTTTCTGACTTAAATAAACCATCAAATCCCATCTTTATTGTTCTTCTGAAGTACTTACTTCAGGGCCTGATCCAGCTCTTCACTGAAATAATATAATGATTTCTATAGACTTCAATAGGCTATAGATCATACCTACAGGATGCAACCAAAGATGATTTCTCTTCCACAGCATACAGAAGATTAAAGCAGCATTTCCTTTCAGCTGGTGTAACCATATTTTCTTAATATTCAGAGAAAAAACCAAAGTTATCAGATGCTGTATGATGCACAATTTGCAGATTATATTTTAGGATTTTCATCTTCTATAAATATAAGCATAACATTATTTTTCTTGTCACTTAATTAATATTCACTTGGTTTAATGTCTCGCACATAATTCTATTAAGGAAAAGCAGTTTACTGCTTTTTCGTTTTATTTACATATAGTAGGAATGAGAGGATGTATTATCTGTGAGATAAAAAAAGGGTTGCAATATTTGTTTTCGACAAATTGCTTTTAGACAAGAGGTGTTGTTGTCTGGTTAGTGCGTAGTCTTCATCTGCTGTGTTGTTGTGGCTGAAATTGAGTGGCCCCGGAAAAACTCAGTTGTAAAATACCTTCATTCATGCAGGATTACCCACATCCTGTCTGTATACAGGACAACAGCTGCCGTAGGGCTGCTATTCTTTATCTGAACAGATACTCTTAAACTGGTTATATCTGAGCTTTTTCCTCCATAACCACTGGGGCTTCAGAAGTAAAAGCCTTCTTTTTGTCCTTTAAAATGTAAGTTGATTTTGTGACAATAACCCCAGAAGTAATACCCAAAGTACATCCTGGAGGAAGGAAAGATAAGGAAAAAGCTATTAAGTGGACAGCTTTGGCCAAAACCCATATGCATATACATCTGGCATTAAATAATTTAGTATGAACTATAGAAGAAAGTTTTAAATATTTTGTAATTCCTGTCCTTTCTGTCACAGTATGGTACTTTCCTCTAGCCTGGCTTGAGGTCTATCCACTCTAAATTGAGATAAATTTTTTCTGGGCCTTGCCCAAGGGAAAAAAAGCTATTTATGATTGCAATACGAAATAACTGCAATAGCATTTGGGGCACATTCATTGTACTGGTGCTTACAGACCAAATTCAGTGTTGTAGAGATCAAGCGCAATTCATTTCAAACAGTTGTGTCTCCTTAGTTGCAGTGAAAGCATTAAAAAAATTATTTGCTGTTGCATAGTTTTCGTTCCCAGCCTGAAATGAAAAAACAGAATACTTCTTTTGACTCTTCTAACGACATTGAGTGTATAAAGTCATATTACATGTTACATGAACTTCATGTCATGAATTCATTTACAGTTCTTATCTGTAAATGGGAATAAGATATTAATGAATATAGGTTGCTCCAACAGCATTTATATATGTCAGGTTTGGTGTTTTACTGTATAGAGCTTTTCAGTGTTTTTAAAAGTATTTGTACAGTTGACTTTTTTTCTGGTAGTCATATTTTTAAACCATTTTATTTCAATGTTAATAACAAGTACTGGCATTTGTATATTTTTCTTGGCTCAACACGCTGATAATTCAGTAATAGATATGTCTGGGAAGTTCTAACATCCCTAATTTCTTTTTTAAGCTGTTATGTCTCAATACCAACAATTTCAAAAGAAAAAAATATCCAAGTGAGATAACACATAAGTTTATTTACATTATTTAAAATAATTATTTGGAAAGCTTCACCCCCGAAATTCTTAATTTACAGAGGGAACTAGGAAAAAAAAAAGGAAAGAAAAAAAGAAAGGTGTCTACACAGGACTCTCCTGTTCTTAATTTTGGTTGAAACCATGCATACCCCTTTGAAGTATTTGCTCTAGTAATACGTACATTATCCCTCTCTGTGCCAGCTGTATGAACCTATTTACATTGTAAGATTCAGCCAGAGGCCAGGAAAGAGATATGTACAGTAATTCCAAACAGTCTATGAGGAAGCGCCTCAAATTTTCATAAAAGTCAGTGACACCTATCAAATGGCATTAGAAACATGTAAGCAGGCATGGCCATGATTACCTCAAACTGACATGATAGTACCTGTCTCAAAGAAATTGCACTTTATCGAATTGTCTTTAAACAATTATATACTGTAACAAAGTCAGCAAAGTAGTTTAAACTTCCACCAAAACAGATGTCAAAGAGTGACTGTGCTTTGAAATATAAATGAAGTCAAGGGTCTTCTGTTGCTTTTGAGTAAGACAAGCTGACTGAAAAGCAAAACAATTTAAATGAAAAACATTGTTTTTCTGTTGTGGTACTTTTAGCCATAACTATCTATCTATCTGTCTGTTTGTCTGCCTATCTAATAAAAGTAACATGTGCTCCTAAAGGTAAAGAAACAAGACTGAAAATGCACTCCAAAGCCAGCCTTTAGTACTTTAGAATAACAGGAGGCATTATTTTCCATCCCTGGATCCCTCCTCAGTACTGGGTACTGCATACCCTTATAAGGAATTACATAAATTTCAGCAAAACTTACTGAGTACCATCAATGCACATTCTAGGTATGATGCTAAATATTCAGTTATCTAGTTATGAAGAATGACAGTCTGGTGTATGTCATAAATCTACAGTAAATCATAAATCTGACATAAATTATCATAGTAGAAGGGGAACGGAGATAAAGCCGTACACATTCAATGGTAACAGCTTTGGATCACCACAGAACATGTGTGTGCTTGACTTTAAGTACTGAAACCATCTACATTCTTCAAGGGAAATATAGGTTGGGGGGACTTTTTGCTTATATCACCAAACTTTTGGAAAAATGTATTTTACCAATTTTTCCAGTAAGGTTTTTTTTCACATTATACAATATTGACAGCATTTGTCACTCTGTCACTGTCAACAACTGATTGGGCATAGATCCCTGGATACTCACACATCAGTGCTTCTCTATCATGATCTCAGTCTGTGTACAAGCAGGTGTTGACCACATTAAAATGAATCATCAAAAGGCACCAGATACATGGAGTGAACAGAGCCATGTAAAAAAGCAAGAAAGTTGTAAGTGCTACCATGTCCTGTTTTCCATTAAATAAACAAGGGAATACTGCACCATTCCATATTACGGTTAAGGGTTCATTTAGCTCCCACAGTAATCCAGACATCCCTATACCAAAGAGTTTCATGTACTAAGATGGGGGAGATGACGGGACTAACTTAGAAAGTGTTAAATATCTATTGAATAGTTTTTCTGTGGGCTATGTCCATGTGCATTTTGTAACCCATTCTCAAACTCCGGAATTATTTAATAGTATTTCTGGTTATACTACAATGTCTCCAATTAGCATAAAATTTTTTTCTGGAGCTTGGTGTTCTGGGATATTTGGCTTTCCTCAGGTTCTGGCCATTACCCAAATTCCGGCATTCCTTAATGTCCATACGGACATAAAAGTTGCCAGGCCTGAAATTCCAAACAACAGGAGCATCTCCAGCTCTTGCTCTGCACATGTCGTTGGATCACAGAGAGATGTACAAGGTTCTTGGGGCCTTCTGTGGGTCTCCATCCCTGTCCATTCAGCCTCAGCTTTGGATTCAATCTGGGCAGTGGTTGCAGTGAGCGGCTGCTCTGTGGATTCTCTGCAGCTCTGGCCAGATCTCTGTCCTTTCACAGATGCCCTCCCTCAGGTACCTCACCTATTCTAATGCTGATGTCCTGTATTGAGGCCAACAAATTCAGTAGTCAAGCTCATGGGAAAAAACTGTTCCACCAGGCTCTATGCTAGCTTTGCCCCTCATGACAGGGACAAAAGTTCCACACTTTATGCCAGAAGCTGTGGAAGTGGTTTTCCAGTGCTTTCTTAATAATTTTCTGTTTGCTACCTCTAGCATTACTAAGACACCTCAAATGCCTAATCAAAGTAAAAAATAGAAATGCAAGATTAATTACTTTCTGAACCTTGTCTCTAAGTGTAAATAGTAAAGTATCTGGCAGCGAACAGCAGTTTGACATTTCATTTGCATTACATTGATATGAAAATCTGCTAAAAGTAGCCAAAGAAAACGTACGCTTGTTACTATTAAAAATGTTCTAGAGTTAATTCTGGAAAGTTAGGATATATCCTTGTTTTGCCAATAGACGGGATCAGCAGAAAGGACACAGACACCAAGTTAAAAAGATAAGCAGCACAAAGAATAAGCAAGATAATGCACCTAATCATTACTACATAGAGTTAACTATAGTGATTAAGAAAGATACATCACCAATTGCCCTGATAGTTTACCATCATCCAGATCCATGCTTCAGCTGGGGAGCCCCGTCACAGCGAAGGATTGGAGAACCACTCCCGACAACTGAGAAATCCTACACAGTGCGTCCACTCGTAGGTGAGGACTCCGTCTTTGCTGTGAGGGGGTCCTGCTTATATACAGTTTAACAAACAAATCTATATGTCAAAATGCACAGAAACATCTGGCGGATTGGCTTGCCTCACTCGGGCACGTCCAGGATCTGGCCAGGATCACGGGCACATCCGAGGAGCTCCTGTCTCCTGGCTTAGGTTTAAAGGTTTCTATTTCTATCTTTTACAGTTTCCAGGGGTTTTCCCCATGGTCATATTTCATGCTGATATGATGCTGGTTGCGAAATTCACTCAGAAGTCAACTTCTAGGTTCATTCAGAAGTCAACTTTGGTTTGAGGCCTATGGTTTAGGACTCTTTATGTCGATACTGTTCACTTTGCTGGAGGCATAGTGAAATTTTCCATATCTGCATATTGAACAGTGATTCTGAGAATTCTGCTGAAAAAATATTGTTCCTTAGTATTATTGCCATCAATTATTCCTGTTACTTTTATTACTGCTAATGCAATATGTTATCATTGAGGGCTGATATCATGGGTCTACCATACAAGCTCAGAACATTAATAACAAAATTCAGAAGTGGCTAACGCACTCCTGGAAATTTCCTAAAATTCCCCAGATTCAGCCCTTTGTGCATATATCACAGAGAAACTGTGTTGGTCTCCAGCCTGAGATTGACTGGATGCTGTGTAACCTTTGCTGGAGAGATGAGCAACGAATACCAGCTGGACCATTCAGGTGTCAGTCATTCTTAACAGGAGCTTTTCCAGGGAGTCCTGCCTACATCCTTCCTCCCTTTCTTTCCAACTTTATGCTGCCAGGCCTTGCTGTAATGTTGTCGTTATAGTTCAGTTGCTGGGAAATGCTTTAAAAAAACATTTTCTTTTCTAAACAATAAAAGTGAACCAAGTCATGCTCTCACAAAGTAATAACACAAAAGCAGCAGCTCATGTGAAGATACCTGGAAGCACAAAAGTTAGAAATCTCGCCTTTCTGTTGGCTGGCAGTTGCTAAGATCCCAGCTGTAGGGTGGGAAGGGCAGGGATCATTGCCTCACTGCTGTGATAGCACAGCCAGCTGCTTGCCAGCCTGCCAAGCTCCGTGCACCTCATGCAACTGAAGGATTTGGCAGCCCTGCCTTGTCTATCTGCACCTCCAGTGCAATATTGAGAGAAGATAACCAATAACCTTAGGGATGAGGTACTGAGCTGAAAATATAAGGTTTAGGCTTTACCATTCCAAAGGGCTGATAATTATCCTGTGTGCATCACAAACCATATTTTTGACACTTCGATTTTTTTATATCCCTGCTGGTAGGCAGTTATCATTCTGATCCTTCCCCTTTGCCACAAGTTGCACAAGATCACCCCACCCAGTGCTGGGAGTAGGTCCCAAGCGCGCCAGATCGAAACCTTGGCCCCATTGCTTCTCAGAAGGAATCAGCCAAATCCAGAGCTCTGCTCACTCCATGAATGTCAACAGGCAGGGTCTGCACTGAGATATCCAGATACGGACATGGCTGTTTCACAAACAGCCCTGCAAACCAGCAGGGTGTGTTGGGTCCAGCACCTGAAAGCGGGAGGATGACAAGGAAAAAAGCCGCCTTCTGATGTCGTCTCTAGGGTTGTATTCTGTGTTATGCATCTTCAGATCTGGGGTTTAAGGGGATAATATTTGTAATCTGATGATGAAAGATGAATAATAATAATAAACTGTAATGGACCATTGTTGCATGGCAGCCTTTCCCCAGGTCTAAATCAATTTTTTTAAAGCCTAAGAGAGTCTGCAGTCATAAAAATTAGCTCATTAAAAAATGGCTTAAAAATCAGACCCTTTATCTGCATGACCCCACCAGTTAGCAGGCAGGGCTGAAGCAAGCTTGTTACAGCTCAATATTAAATGAACAAAGAGACAGAGTCTGGTTGCACTAGGGTGCACTTTGGAAAGGGAGAATGTGAAAAAGAGATATTCTTTGGCAGTTCTCATTTAAATGGGCTTCAATGGAAATTTAAAGAATTCATTGCATGTCAATAGCAGAAATGAGTGCTGTATTCAGTTGTACACCTCTCATTATATTTCTGTTTCTAACACTTCATTGTTTCTCAGACAAAGCATTAGCATTTTTTTCATTTCTGTAATAATAAAACATGATGTTTATTACTAAGAGGTAGAGACTAGAGACAGAAGCTGGGGAGCTTTCATCCAGGGGAACAAGACAGGTGCTCTGTAAGAGTATTACTTAATGTGGAGCCATGACTCACATGAAATGCCATTTTAACAGCTTTCTGTGTTTAATTTCCTTTTCTTTAACCAGTAGCCTAACACAGCAGCGCTCAGACTGAGGTCTATGGACCACCAGTGGTTTTTGGGACTCTCCCAGGTGGTCTGGGCAATTAAACATTTTGGGAGCTACGCCATACCTGACAGATCTCGGGGAAGGGAACTGAGTGCTTGAGAAGGCAATTTTTTTCTTTTCGTGTGAATGGTCTCCAGAGAAAAAAAAAAGGGAAACCATTCGGTTGGGGAGCCCTTTTACTTTAATTTTTGTGGGAAAAAAATGCTAACATTTGGGTTTTGGACACTGCTCTACATTCTCAGTGTCTATAGCAGTCAGAAAGCTTTAAGCCTTTAAACTAGATTTGAAGGAGGAAGGGAATGAAACCAGGCTCTCTAGAGATAAGCCTGGGGGTGGCATGCCAATGTTTGTGGGATGGTATGCTAGTGAGGTCCTTCGGTCTGCTGTCTCCGTGAAGGTAGGGGATGGAGGTCCATGTGGCAGCAAAGATGCAAGGGTTATTGATGGGTTAGAAACTACAGCAGCACCTGGGAATGGTCGAGTAGGAATTAGGGCTTCTCCCAGTAAAAAGGTGGCAGGACCATTAGCTCAACTGAAGTGCATCTACGCTAATGCACACAGCATGGGCAACAAACAGGAGGAGCTGGAAGCCGTTGTGCAGCAGGAAAACTATGATGTAGTCGCCATCATGGAAACATGGTGGGATGACTCACATGACTGGAGTGCTGCAATGCATGGCTATAAACTTTTCAGAAGGGATAGACAAGGAAGGAGAGGCAGTGGGGTGGCCCTGTACGTTAGGGAGTGTTATGAATCATAGAATCATAGAATGGTTTAGGTTGGAAGGGACCTTAAAGATCAGCTAGTTCCAACCCCCCTGCTATGGGCATGGACACCTCCCACTAGACCAGGTTGATCAAAGCCCCATCCAACCTGGCCTTGAACACATCTAGGAATGGGGCATATACAACTTCTCTGGGCAACGTGTTCCAGTGTCTCACCACCCTCATAATGAAAAATTTCTTCCTGATATCTAACCTAAAACTACCCTCTTCTAGTTTGAAGCCATTACCCCTTGTCCTATCACTACATGCCCTTGTAAAAAGTCCCTCACTAGCTTTATTTTAGGCCCCCTTCAGATACTGGAAGGCTGCTATAAGGTCTCCCTGGAGCCTTTTCTTCTCCAGGCTGAACAACCCCAACTCTCTCAGCCTGTCCTTAGAGGAGAGGTGCTCCAGACCTCTGATCATCTTTGTGGCCCTCCTCTGGACCCGCTCTAACAATTCCATGTCCTTCTTGTGCTGAGGACTCCAAAGCTGGATGCAGTACTGCAGGTGGGTCTCACGAGAGCGGAGTAGAGGGGTAGAATCACATTTAGCGCACATTGCACTAAATGATGGTGACAATAGGGTTGAGTGTTTATGGGTAAGAATCAGGGGGAAGGCAAACAAGGCTGATAAATAGCATGGTGGGAGTCTGTTACAGATCGCCCAACCTGGATGAATAAACAGATAACACGTACTATAAGCAGTTGCAATAAATTTTCGCCACCCCTTGTCCTCATGGGGGACTTGAACTTACCAGACATCTGCTAGAAATACAATACAGCAGAGAGGGAACAGCCTAGGAGGTTCCTGGAGTGTCTTGAGGATAACTTCCTGACACAGCTGGTGAGGGAGCCAAATGGGAAGGTGCCCTGCTGGACCTGTTGCTTGTAAACAGAGAAGGTCTTGTGGGGGATGTGATGGCTGGAGACCGTCTTGGGCACAGTGATCATGAAATGACAGATTTTTTGCTTCTTGGAGAAGCAAGGAGGGGGGTCAGCAGAACTGCCACCTTGGACTTCCACAGCGTAGCCTGTGACCTGTTTAGGAGCCTGGTTGCCAGAGACGGGCTTGGCTGAACAGAGAGCTGTGGTTGCAGCTCAGGGAAAAAAAGGAGAGTTTATGGTCTCCATAGGGTCTCAATAAAGGGCATGCCACTCATGAGGACTACAAAGATGTTATGAGGCTATGCAGGGAGAAAATTAGAAGGGCCAAAGCCCAACTAGAACTTAACCTGGCTTCTGCCGTAAAAGACAATAAAAAATGTTTCTATAAAAACATTGGCAATAAAAGGAGGACTAAGGAGAATCTCCATCCTTTATTGGATGCGGGGGGAAACATAGTGACCAAGGATGAGGAAAAGGCTGAGGTACTTAATGTGTTATTTGCCTCAGTCTTTAACAGTAAGACCAGTTGTTCCCTGAGTACCCAGCCCCCTGAGCCAGTAGACAGGGATGGGGAGCAGAATGAAGCCCCCATAATCCAAGAGGAAATGGTTAGTGAGCTATTACACCACTTAGACACACACAAGTCTATGGGGCCGGATGGGATCCACCCAAGGGTACTGAGGGAGCTGGCAGAACTGCTCACCAAGCCACTTTCCATCATTTATCAGCAGTCCTGGCTAACCGTGGAGGTCCCAGTTGAATGGAGGTTAGCAAATGTGATGCCCATCTACAAGAAGGCCTGGAAGGAGGATCCGGGGAACTACAGGCCTGTCAGTCTGACTTCGGTGCCTGGGAGGGTTATAGAACAGATCATCTTGAGCGACATCACACGGCACGTACAGGACAACCAGATGATCAGGCCCAGCCAGCATGGGTTCATGAAAGGCAGGTCCTGCTTGACGAACCTGATCTCCTTCTATGACAAGGTGACCTGCTTAGGGGACAAGGGAAAGGCTGTGGATATTGTCTACCTGGACTTTAGTAAAGCCTTTGACACCGTTTCCCACAGCATTCTCCTGGAGAAACTGGCTGCTCATGGCTTGGACAGGTGTACTCTTCACTGGATAAAAAACTGTCTGGATGGCCGGGCCCAAAGAGTGGTGGTGAATGGAGCTAAATCCAGTTGGCGGCCGGTCACAAGTGGTCTTCCCCAGGGCTCAGTATTGGGCCTGTTCTCTTTAATATCTTTATCAATGACCTGGATGAGGGGATTGAGTGCACCTTCAGTTAGTTTGCAGGTGACACCCAGTTGGGTGGGAGTGTTGATCTCCTTGAGGGAAGGATGGCCCTACAGAGGGATCTGGACAGGCTGGACCGATGGACAAAGGCCAATTGTATGAGGTTCAACAAGGTCAAGTGCCGGGTCCTGCACTTGGGTCACAACAACCCCATGCTCACAGGCTTGAGGTAGAGTGGCTGGAAAGGTGCCCATCAGAAAAGGACCTGTGAGTATTGGTCAACAGTAGCTGAATAAGAGCCAGCATTGTGCCCAGGTGGCCAAGGTGGCCAATGGCATCCTGGCCTGTATTCAGGAATAGTGTGGCAAGCAGGACTAGGGAAGTGATGGTACCTCTGTACTTGGCTCTGGTGAGGCCACACCTCAAAACTGTGTTCAGTTTTGGGCCCCTCACTACAAGAAAGACATTGAGGTGCTGGAGCATGTCCAGAGAAGGACAACAAAGCTGGTGAGGGGTCTGGAGAACAAGTCTTATGAGGAGCATCTGAGAGAACTGGGGTTGTTTAGCCTGGAGAAAAGGAGGCTGAGGGGAGACCTTATTGCCTTCTACAGCTACCTGAAAGGAGGTTATAGCGAGGTGGGTGTTGGTCTCTTCTCCCAAGTAACAAGTGATAGTACAAGAGGAAGTGGCCTCAAGTTGTGCCAGGGGAGGTTTAGGATGGATATCAGGAAAAGTTTCTTCAGTGAAAGTATTATCAAGTATTGGAACGGGCTGCCCAGGGAAGTGGTGGAGTCACCATCCCTGGAGGTATTTACAAGACAGGTAGACGTGGTGCTTCGGGACATGGTTTAGGTGTGGACTTGGCAGTGTTAGGTTAATGGTTGGACTCGATGATCTTAAAGGTCCCTTCCAACCTAGACAATTCTATGATTCTATGATTCTAAGCCTTTTCAAGGAAAGACAAAACAGCTGCTGATGATGCAGAGCAACATGACCAAAGAGTTGCAGAGGGGGCTGGAAGCCACGCAAGTTTTATCCGCCTGATGCTTTGGGGAGATTTCGGGCAGTCGTAACTCGTTACTTAGGCCAGATTTAATCTTGGCTTCACTCCTCCTAGCTCCTGTGAGGTCCCGATGTCCCCAAAGGAGAGCTTCCCATGGTTTCTTCTTCCCTGATCCTCAAGAGGTTTTCTTTGGCAGGCAGGGGTATATCTCACTGGCATATCTCACTGGTAGACACGCTGCCAGTGGTGCCCACATGGGGCTTGGCAGTGACGATGCCGACCCTGGAAAAGAGAGAAGACCCTCGTCACTCTGCTTGACACCCTATTGGACCTGTGGCAATGGAGGGCAACTTGAACTTGGATCGCACCGGGCAGCAGCATTTCGAGGTGAACTCCATAGGAAAGGGTGCCACCTACTGAACTGCCACCCGGAATTCCTGCAGCACCTGGCTTTTCAGAGATCCTCTGGCACATAATCATAGAATCAGTCATAGAATGGTTTAGGTTGAAAGGGACCTTAAAGCTAGTTCCAACCCCCCTGCCATGGGCAGGGGCACCTCCCACTAGACCAGGTTGCTCAAAGCCCCATCCAGCCTGGCCTTGAACACATCTAGGAATGGGGCATCTACAGCTTCCCTGGGCAACCTGTTCCAGTGTCTCACCACCCTCAAAGTGAAAAATTTCACAGAATCACAGAATGGTCAGGGTTGGAAGGGACCTCTGGAGATCATCTAAGCCCAACCCCCCTGCCACAGCAGGGACACCTACAGCAGGTTGCACAGGACGGCGTCCAGTCGGGTTTCGTCCTGATATCTAATCTAAATCTACCCTCTTCTAGTTTAAAGCCATTACCCCTTGTCCTGTCACTACATGCCCTTGTATGTGACCCAGGCGTAGGACCTTGCACTTGGCCTTGTTGAACTTCAGGGGGTTGACATAGGCCCACCTCTCAAGCCCAGTCATGTCCCAGTCATGATGGCATCCCACCCCTCCAGCGTGTCTACCTCACCACACATCTTGGTATCATCAGCAAACTTGCTGAGGGTGCACTCGATCCCACTGTCCATGTCACCAACAAAGTTGTTGAACAGCACCGGTCCCAGTACTCATCTCTGAGGAACACTACTCGTCACTGGTCTCCACTTGGACATCTAGCCGTTGACCGCAACTCTTTGAGTGCGACAGTCCAGCCAGTTCCTTATCCATCGAGTATTCCATCTGTCGAATCCATGTCTCTCCAATTTAGAGACCAGGATATCGTGCGGGACAGTGTCAAACGCTTTGCACAAGTCCAGGTAAATGACATCAGTTGATCTTCCTTTGTCCACTACCACTGTAACCCTCTCGTAGAAGGCCACCAAATTTGTCAGGCATGACTTGCCCTTGGTGAAGCCATTCTGGCTGCTACCAAGCACCTCCTCTTTTTCCATGTGCCATAGCAGAGTTTCCAGGAGGATCTGCTCCTTGATCTTGCCGGCTACAGAGGTGAGACTGACTGGCCTGTAGTTCCCTGGGTCTTCCTTGTTTCCCTTTTTGAAAATAGGAGTTATGTTTCCCCTTTTCCAGTCGGCAGGAACCTCACCAGACTGCCACCACTTCTCAAATATGATGGCTAGTGGCTTAGCAAGTTCGTCTGCCGGTTTCCTCAGGACCCGTGGATGTATCTCATCAGGTTCCATGGACTTGCGCACCTTCAGGTTCCTCAGGTGGTCTCGTACTTGATCTTCACCTACAGTGAGCAGTTCTTCATTTTCCCAATCTTTGCCTTTGCCTTCTGCACCATGGGTAGTGTGGCTGTAGTCTTTGCCAATGAAGACTGAGGTAAAAAAGTCGTTGAGTACCTCGGCTTTGTCTCTGACCCGGGTGACCAGCTCTTCCTTTTCCTTCCAGAGAGGGCCCGCATCTTCCCTAGTCTTTCTTTTCTCGCTGACATACTTATAGAAGGATTTTTTGTTTGTCTTAATGTCCCTGGCCAGATTTAATTCACTCTGGGCTTTAGCTTGCCTAACCTGATCCCTGGCTGCTCGAACAATTTCTCTGTATTCCTCCCAGGCTACCCACCCCTGTTTCCACCCCTTATAGGCCTAACTCTGCTATGGTTTATGAGATCCAGTGAGCTCATTGTCTACGGGGGCATGGCTGCAGGCCAGATAAGAGAAATGTAATACTGAAATAATGCTTGTGCTTCAGTGTTCAAAAATGCAACAGTTTATACAGGGCAAAGAAGATGGGGAAAAATTGGAAAGCTGTTTGCATGTTCAAAATTAGAGCTTGCACCAGAAGCAAGGAAGAGGACAATATAACTACTTTACAGGGAAAGAACACTTCCAGTAAGGTTCATTTAGTCTATTTCTATCAATGAAGTCTGTCCTGGGAAATGTGCATTACGTTATCACAGTATCACAATATTGTCAGGGTTGGAAGGGACCTCTAGAGATCATCTAAGTCCAACCCCCCTGCCACAGCAGGGACACCTACAGCACGTTGCACAGGATGGCGTCCAGGCGGGTTTTGAATGTCTCCAGAGTGGGAGACTCCACAACCTCTCTGGGCAGCCTGTTCCAGTGCTCTGCCACCCTCAGAGTAAAGAAGTTCCTCCTCATGTTAAGATGGAACTTCCTATGTTCAAGTTTGTGCCCGTTACCTCTAGTCCTATCACTGGGCACAACTGAAAAAAGACTCTTCTCATCTACCTGGCACCCTCCCCTTAAGTATTTATAAGTATTGATAAGATCCCCCCTGAGTCTTCTTTTTTCTAGACTAAAAAGACCCAAGTCCCTGAGCCTTTCCTCATAAGAAAGATGTTCCAGTCTCCTAATCATCTTAGTAGCCCTTTGCTGGACCCTCTCCAGCAGTTCCCTGTCCTTCTTGAACTGGGGAGCCCAGAACTGGACACAGTACTCCAGATGCGGCCTCACCAGGGCAGAGTAGAGGGGGAGGATGCCCTCCCTCGACCTGCTGGCCACACTCTTCTTGATGCACCCCAGGATGCCATTGGCCTTCTTGGCCACCAGGGCACATTGCTGGCTCATGGTCATGCTGTTGTCCACCAGGACTCCCAGGTCCCTTTCCACACAGCTGCTCTCCAGGAGGTCAGCCCCCAACCTGTACTGATGCATGGGGTTATTCCTCCCCAGATGCAGTACCCTACACTTGCCCTTGTTGAACTTCATAAGGTTTTTTTCTGGCCAACTCTCCAGCCTGTCCAGGTCACGTTGTATGGCGGCACAGCCTTCCGGTGTGTCAGCCACCCCTCCCAGTTTCGTGTCATCAGCAAACTTGCTGATGGTACACTCTATCCCTTCATCCAGGTCATTGATGAATATATTGAACAGGACTGGACCCAGTACTGACCCCTGAGGGACACCACTAGTTACTGGCCTCCAACTGGACTCTGCACCACTAACCACAACCCTCTGAGCTCTATCTGTCAGCCACTGTTCAATCCACCCCACTGTCCATTCATGTAACCCACACTTCCTAAGCTTGCCTGTGAGGATGATGTGGGAGACAGTGTCAAAAGCCTTGCTGAAGTCAAGGTAGACAACATCCACTGCCCTCCCTTCATCCACCCATCCAGTCACGCCATCGTAGAAGGCTATCAGATTAGTCAGACATGACTTCCCCTTGGTGAATCCATGTTGACTACTTCTGATAACCTTCTTTTCCTCCAGATGCTTGGAGATGACGCCCAGAACAAGCTGTTCCATCATCTTTCCAGGGATGGAGGGGAGGCTGACTGGCCTGTAGTTTCCCGGGTCCTCCTTCTTGCCCTTTTTGAAGACTGGAGTGACATTGGCTTTCTTCCAGTCCTCAGGCACCTCCCCTGTTTTCCAGGACCTTTCAAAGATGATGGAGAGTGGCCCAGCAATGACTTCTGATAGCTCCCTCAGCACTCGTGGGTGCATCCCATCAGGCCCCATGGACTTGTGGGTGTCCCCTTTACTTAATTGTTCTCTAACTTGTTCCTCTTCAACCAAGGGAAAGTTTTGCTTCCTCCAGACTTTCTCTGTTACTTGCAAAGTCTGGGACCCCCGAGAGCTGGCCCGAGCAGTGAAGACAGAAGCAAAGAAGGCATTGAGCAACTCTGCCTTCTCTGCATCATCCATCACCAACATCATCAACCCGGGCCCCAGGGAGGCAGCAAACCTCCCTATATAGCGGGTCTGGTCTACAAATTGGGCCCTCCGTGCCCTTCAGAACTGAGTCACCTATTACAATGACCCGTCTTTTGGTTTTTGCTGAGGCAGTTTTAAGTCGGGGGGTGGTCCGATGAGGCCTCGATGACGCCTCCAAACTGGGAGGATTATCATCCTCACTGTTGTTCAGTTCCTCTTGCAGAGTACTATATTTGTTCTGCAGTTGGACCTCGGAAGGTGTAGTAGTTGACAGGCTGATGCTCCTGCGGCGCCTGTTGCGTCGGGCAGGAACATCTCGCCATTGTCCCCTTTCCTCTAATCTACCCTGTTCAGCCGGTTGGGGAGAGGAGTAGGATTTCTCTATAGCTGGGGCTCTATCTGCCTGTTGGGTTTCTGTAATGGTTGACAGGGTATGACTCCACGCATCAATCTCCCTCTCGCATTCCCTGATGTCCCTCAACCTACTTACCTCCTCCTTGAGTTCCATCACTAAGCGTAGGAGCTCCTCAACCTGGGCACATCTGCCACAGGCATGCTTACCATTACTTTCTGACACTGGTGTGAGAGTAGGGCACACCCTGCAGCCCGATGCCTGGGTGGCAACATGCTCACACGACAGCTCTGTCTGTGAAGCAACATCAGAGCTGGTGCGTGCACGGTTCTTTGGGGCCACGGTCTTCTGCCAGGTAGTTACCATGATTCCCTGACCACGTTGGTAGAGCAGCAGCACCCTTCCTTGCAACCTGTCGCGCCCTGTTAGCCTGGTTACTATGCCCACTCAGGGGGGGTCTGCCCTCCTGTGGTGCTCCCAGGTGACACCCTGGGTGCCGCCCACTGGCTGCACACTTGCTCGGTGCGCAGAGAGACTCGCTGCACTCCTTCACAGCTCCTTTTGAACTGCCGCGCGTGCTGCAGGCTCCGCCCCTGCCACGTCAGCAGCCCTCCCTCAAGCTGCCGGTTCCGGCAGGAGTATGAGGATGAGTTGGGTGCTTTCTCCGGCTTCGAAAGGCCCCAAAAAGAGCCCCTTGCCGGCCCTTTTCGCCTCCAATCCCTTTTTTTCTGCCTCTGATCCCCTTCCCCAGTGTGGACCTACCTGCACTGGAGCTGGTCTTCTCAGCGAGTTATGATGGGCTTAACTAGAATTGTTGTAATTGAATAAGTGCATTTGGCAGAGCAGTGGGAAAGGACAATGCTACCGTTGCAAGGTTAGCTGCATGCCTGTCTGTTGTTCATCCTGTCCAATGGTACCTGCTCAGACGTTGGGCTTTACTTTTCCTCAGGTGCAATTCCACCAGTTTCCCAGGCTCAGACTCAATTGGGGGATGCTCAGTTCTGTGCATTAGCCCCAGATACCCAAGTCTGAGTAGATCTTGGGCATGCAGGTCTTCTACAGGCTCAATTGAAAAAAAAAAATTAAAATAAGGAAACATGTTCTGGTCAAATTATTAGTTCATGAAAGCCTGTTCTGTACAGTATAAGCCATTTTGCTGTCCCTAAAAGCTGGATTGACTTCCATGGCATCAGTTTGGATGCTAATGACTTCAGTGAGATTAAATTTAAGCCTCACGTAGTGATGTCAGGTCTTGCAGTAGTCCTGGGAGCCTCATAATTGCCCAGAATTTCTAGATTAGGGTCCAGTGTGACCCTCACTTGCATCCTCACTCTTGGTTTGTCTCTTGCCTCAGAGATATTTGGGGAATGCTGGAGTCCAAAGGGAAGATGAAATGGGAGCTGCAGGAGGCTGCTAGAAAGAGGCTTAGTGTTTTTGAGAGGAAATCTTCCTATAACTGTTACTTAATGCTATTTTGGCCTTTTATGTTATATGGGGTTTGACAGGAAGACTAAGGCTTCCTTCTCTTATTTAGGGTTTAACTTTTCAAATGTCTTTAGTAGCCACAGGTCCTATCTATATTACTGGTATATCTTGCCTGGAAACATTCACTGAAATAATAATTCTACTTTCACAAACTTGATTTTTTAGTAACATTGTATCAATTCTTCAGAACATTTTTTTCCCTTCAAAGTGACTAAAAAATTGCTTTATGTGAGAAATAAAAAAACCCCAAGACCTAGAACTAAGGGCGAACATCAAAACAAAATTTTCAAATGTATCAAAATAATTAGGTCTAAAAAAAACCTTCCCAAAAGTCAAATGGTAATTTTGATATTTCTCCTGATTCGGCATCAAGTAGTTCCAAAACTCCCTGTCTCCATCCCTCAATGGAGAGAAGAATTAATTTTCATGTGCAGTCTTTCAGTCAGGGTTGAGGATGCTGAGCATCTTACAAGATCATGCTCTGGATCAACTCCACTGCAAGTCAATGGAATGATATTAGAGGAAAACTGGGCTAATAAGAGAATCAGGCATGTAATATACCCCAGGAACTCAGAAAGTTCCAGTTTCCTTTCCATAGTCTTACATTACTTGCACTAGTACCATTGCTATGAATGCCTTCAGTTGTTAACAGTAAGCCATTTTAATACAGAGATCACTTTCAAAAGGGTGTAAAACCAGGTGAAAGCAAATGCATGCTGCTCTACAATCAGGAAATTAGAAGATAACTAGCCAAGAAAATGTAGGAATATTTCACATTTGGCTTCTGGGCTGAGAATTGCCAGTTTTCAAACAATGTTATTGTAGCTACTAAAACAATACACTACTAAGCCACCAAAATGATATTTTTGGAGTGAAATGAACTTTCAGTAAAATTTGATACTTCCAAAATAGTTTTTGCAATCACTTGAGAGAGATTTTTTTTTCCCTTTTTTTTTTTTTTTTTAAGTTTTCTCGTGAAGTGAGAGGAATGTGCAAACCAGTATGGGCTAGTAAAGCATATGACACAAAGTTTGGCTCTACTTAAGTCATAATTGGATGAGACTATGATCCACCCACAGAAATAACACAAATCCTTTAACAAGAGACTTAAGAATAGTTAAAGCCAACATAGCAACAAACTTCCCCTGAAAACACACCTTATCTCAAGAAGTGAAAACTATTCGCTGCCTAAATTTCAATTAACTTTGACATGCTTTTCAGAACCACAGCAGTTGCAAGCTTGATTCATGTTATGATGACAGATAATTTCTTTTACAGGTCTGGCTTGGTGGAACTGTGGAAAAAGGTTTGCCAGACTGTATTATATGAGTGAAAAACATTAAATAGACAGCTAACATCTCATCTCTTCTTCTACCTTTTCTCTCTTTTTTTCTCTCTTTTGCAACCTCCCATAGAGGTTTATGTGCATGCATCTGTGTGTGTCTTTGTGTCTGTGTCAGTAAAAGCTCAAACATTAGATCACAAGTTCTTGTTTATCTAAGCTTCAATTTATCCTTCAGGCAGAAACTTAGAGATTTCCAAACACACAGATGCTTGCCACTATCCAAATTCAATTTGAAATGCTCTGCACAACTTTAACTTAACTAACCTTGTATTGTTCAAATACTTCATAACATGTTTTGATTGCCAAACATCATTACTAACTTTGCCATCTTTAACAAAATTGAAACACAAATTAATGGGATTCCATAAAATGTCAAATCTTCTGAAAAAAAAAATGTATTAATTTTATTAAACATAAATATGATTTTAGAAATGCTTATTATGCAAAGTTATTATAGAAAAGATATCACAAAACCAAAAGAAAATGTTGCTACCTGGTATGATCTAGACCCTGAAAGAGACCCTAAAGGAATCTGTAGGAATGGACCATCATCTGCCAAGAGTCTCAGGACTATAATATATTCATTCACACAGAGCAAAACCTAAGGAAGAGAGGCAGAAACCCCAGGAAAAAAGCAAGGTTTACTTAGGGAATTGCCAAAGAATGCTCCCCCCAAGGGAAGATTTGGAAATCTGTGGAAGACAGAGGGAGAAGCGCAATATTCTGCATGGAGGTTCTTCTGCAGCATGCCCTCCTGCTCCTGCTTCTCCCTGATCCTTCCATGCCTCCCAGAAAAGAGATGTGGGTCTCCAGTCTGCACTTTCCATCCTATGGAATGGGCACGCACAAACTCTTAATAGCAATTTGTTGATGCAATTTTACTGTTGTTAATTTTTCTCTAATGAGCTAGCTGCTGAAGAGTAAGCTAGAGTAAATTTGTGGCAAAGTATTTACTCTGTCACAGTGGACTGTGACACAGTATTATTCTGCAGTATCCTCTACCAGAGATGATGTTGTTTACATCTCAATGAAAGATTGACAGGATGCCCTGGGTACACTGCAGTAGGTAATAATGCATGCATGGGATGCTACTGCAAACAGCTGAAACACTGCAAGTTCACTTCCTAATTTACCCAACAGTAACTTGTCTACCTATATGCGTTTGATGTATATTGAAAATATGTTGTTCTATGCCCACAGGATATCTATATATTGTCCCTTTCTGGCACAACATAATTCTATTGCAGGAATTGTTGTATAGCTTGAAAAATGTAAGCACAGTGCGTTCTCCAAGATTCATAGCAGCATATGTCTGTGTATCTTGTTCAGAGCTGTGCCTGAAACACATTAATGGGCATGTACAAGTAATGGCATGTAAAGGAAGTTTTGGTTTAGGCACATTTTACCACAGGATTTATATGGGCATGAGGTAACACCTACTTTTTTTCTTTAAAGATGTAATCCACATGCATAATTGAAACAAGTCCTTATTCTGCTCACTATAAATATGTATCAGATATATCTCTTATAAATGTTACATTTTGTAGCATGGTAGGATTTGCTAGTACCTGTGAGTTACGTCAAACTCGATCCAAAGGGAAATAAAAATTAAGAGCATTGCATTGTAGGATAAGGTGAGTTCTAGACATGGTCACAGGCAAGTCTGTAAGTACAGTAAACACCTACATTATCATCCTATTGATTTACTCTGTGTTTCATGATGGCTTGATTGCTGTAAACAGGAAACATGACACTAAAATAACAAACAAAATCAATTGTACTGAAGCACACATTGTAATTTCCACTGGCTTTTAGGCTTGTGGTATACGCTCACAGATCATGGGGTTATGATTAGCTGTTATTCATGGTCTAACAAGAGAATAAAGATGTGAAAATGTGAATACACTGCACTGCATCCTTAAGAATTAACTTTAAGTATTGGGTTGCTCCAGTTTGAAGGCATTTTAAAACCCTTTTAAATGTAATTTTCAACCCTTTTAAAAATACGGATATACCACAGGAAAAGTTTCTACTACTTTACGTTCTCTTAAAAACTTATTTCTCTGAAAAATGCTATCATAGGATTTCAGATATGGAACCTTTTCTCACCAGGTCCAGGTGACCCAATAAAAAAGTCTTATGTAGATAATCCTGTGTGTAGTCCAAGAGATACAAAACAAACTAGAGAAAAAACAACACAGCTTCAAAGCTTTCTGAGATGTTTATCTTCTCATTTGTGCATATGCTAAAAAGTCTGGTTTTACTTAATATATTTAAAAAATGCAGCAAAAAATAGAAAAGCAACTTGTGAACCAATTGCTAACAAGCAAAAGTATGCAAGAGATGCAGTATTTTTCACCATATGTTTCAAATCAATCTTATTCAATCCTTCATCAGTTGGAAACAAAGCATAATGTTGTGGTTCTAACAATAAGTAACCTTGATCTATCAAACCATAGAAAAATTAACAGTATTTTGACAAGCCATTTGTCCTATTTATCATAAACAGTCAACAGGAATAACTAAATTCACCATTCATTTAGAATTATATTATCTAATTATTCTCATTTCATCTCCTTTTCTAATTGCCCTCTGGTGTTCAAATTCCCATATCGCTCATTTACTAGTTTCTGTCCTATTCAGTTGGCATTTTGTTTAACAACCTCCAGTCTGCAATTTCTCGTACACAGGTCTGGAGGCAAACAGGGTGGTGATGGGGAGGAGGACCCAGGGAAAGGGCTGTGCAGGACTGCAGCTGATTCCCCCTCACATGCCACAGATAGCACAGAGCACTGGGGAGCACGAATGGTGTGGCTACAGTCCCTGAAGTCCTCCTGAGAAATCTACCCACACATACAGGCACCTGCACAACATGGCATTTTTACTGTCTTTAAAGCAAGTAATTCATCTTGAGGTTAATAGCAAAAAATCTCCACATACTTAGATCTCTAAAAGATTACCTGGGAACCTTGACATGCATTTTAAAACGAGAGACTCTTTCCTGACTTCACTCTTCCTCTCTCTCTTTTATTTTTTCATTTAGGCATTTATTTGGCTTTCACACCACAGAACCCAAATAGTACTCCACATCTTTGAGTCCATCAGCATCCAAGGGGCCTGAGAAGATATTAAGAGTGAGGCACTGGGAAGACCCCCACAATTTCAAGCTCTGGGTGGGAGGCACAACTGGATGATCTCTAGAGAGCCGTTCCAACTGCTGTTTCTATCATTGTCCCTTGCGGCTTCCTTGTAAATGCACAGAGACATGGTAGTAAGAGCTGCAGGTGCATTTTTGTCACCTGTCTGCACTGTGTGCCTTAATGGTTAATATCATGCAAAGGTGTTTTCAACATGGATGTTAGGGTCTCCTTTAGCACCTGCAAGCAATCAGCCACAGTGCCAGAATATTACATACTGTGCTCACAAACATCTCACAGGTTTGTTGAAGTGCAGCTCCCTGTGCACACAGCGGTTTAGGCAGTGATAGCAGAGGGATCTTGAATATCACAGCATTTACGGACATACTGTTACTAGTTCAGACTCTCTACTCCCTCATTCGCTTTCCTCCCAGCTGCCTGCGCAGAGGTCTGCTCAGGCTGGTGTCCGGGGTGGTAAATATAATCTCTCTTGCTTTGAGGATGTATGAACAGTAGAAATCTAGCATTGTAGGTCTACCAGATTCCCAGCTCTCTGAACCACCTTAGCTTGTGTTTGCCAAACTTTCACGATCATTGGCTTAAGTTCATTAACTCAGAGAACTTTGCACCCAAAAGTAAGGTGAGAAAGCAGTGACTTTTAATGTGGAAAGGTGCCCATCAGAAAAGGACCTGTGAGTATTGGTCAACAGCCAGCTGAATAAGAGCCAGCATTGTGCCCAGGCAGCCAAGGTGGCCAATGGCATCCTGGCCTGTATTCAGGAATAGTGTGGCAAGCAGGACTAGGGAAGTGATGGTACCTCTGTACTCAGCACTGGTGAGACCATACCTCAAGTACGGTGTTCAGTTTTGGGCCCCTCATTACAAGGAAGACATTGAGGTGCTTGAGCTTTCCAGAGAAGGGCAACAAAGCTGGTGAGAGGTCTGGAGAACAAGTCTTATGAGGAGCAGCTGAGGGACCTGGGGTAGTCTCGTCTGGAGAAAAGGAGGCTGAGGGGAGACCTTATTGCCTTCTACAGCTACCTGAAAGGAGGTTATAGCGAGGTGGGGTCGGTCTCTTCTCCCAAGTAACAAGTGATAGTACAAGAGGAAATGGCCTCAAGTTGCACCAGGGGAGGTTTGGATTGGATATTTGGAAACATTTTTTCACCAAAAAGTATTATCAAATATTGGAACAGGCTGCCCAGGGAAGTGGTTGAGTCACCATCCGTGGAAGTATTTAAAAGACGTGTAGTTGTAGTGCTGAGGAGCATGGTTTAGTGGTAACTTGGCAGTGTTAGGTTAACGGTTGGAGTCGATCTTAAAGTTCTATTCCAACCCAAATGATTCTATGATTCTATGAAACTTATAACCATGAGCATGAGCATAGGAAAAGCAATGTGAGCCCAGATGGCTTCACCGCAGGTGAGAAGACATGGATTTCCTGAGAACATAAATATTTTTGATCACCAAGATTACTCCAAGGTAAAAGTTTGTAGCTTCTCTATCCCTTGTCCAAGAATGTTACTCTGCAAATAGTAGGACATGCTGGAATTACTATTCTCAAGGACAGACTCACCTATTTGAAAAATCATGGGTTTGGCCCTACCTTTAAAAAAAAAAATAAATAGTATGATCATTTCCACTATTTTAGCAGTATGAAAAGTGCAAAAAACTGTAAGGAAAGTCTGGTTTATACCACCACAAAGGCGGAAAACAGATATAGGGTGCTTTTTTATTAGGAAAATTGATTTGTTCTTAACTAAAACATTATGACTACCACAATACAAAATCTTAGTGAAGACAAGGAAGACTATAGTTTTCACACATTTTGGTAGGTTGTGCAGATAGCAGGAAAATATAAGGCTATGGGTAAGTGTGGTGGGTTGACCCTGGCTGGATGCCAGGTGCCCACCAAAGCCGCTCGATCACTTCCTGTTCTCAGCTGGACAGGGGAGAGAAAATATAATTAAAAGCTTGTGTGTTGAGATAAGGACAGGGAGAGATCACTCAACAATTACTGTCACGGGCAAAACACACTCAACTTCGGGAAAATGAATTTAATTTATTACAAATCAAATCAGAGAAGGATAATGAGAAATAAAAACTAAATCTTAAAACACCTTCCCTCCAGCCCTCCCTTCTTCCCGGGCTCAACTTTACTCCTGATTTTCTCTACTTCCTCCGCCTGAGCGGCACAGGGGGACAGGGAACGGGGGTTGCAGTCAGTTCATCACACATTGTCTCTGCTGCTCCTTCCTCCTTAGGGAGAGGACTCCTCACACTCTTCCCCTGCTCCAGTGTGGGGTCCCTCCCACAGGAGACAGTCGTTTATGAACTTCTCCAACATGAGTCCTTCCCACGGGCTGCAGTTCGTCATGAACTGCTCCAGCATGGGTTCTTTCCATGGGGTGCAGTCCTTCAGGAACAGGTCCTTCAGCTCCACTGCTTCACCATGGCCCTCCATGGGCTGCAAGGAGGACAGCCTGCCTCACCGTGTTGTCTTCATCACAGGCTGCAGGGGAATCTCTGCTCTGGTGCCTGGAGCACCTTCCCCCCCCCTCCTTCTTCACTGACCTTGGTGTCTGCAGAGTTATTTCTCTCACATATTCTCACTCCTCTCTCTAGCTGCAATTGCTGTTGTGTAGTTGTTTTTTCCCCCCCTTCTTAAATACGCTATCACAGAGGTGCTACCACTATCATTGATTGGCTCAGCTTTGTCTAGCAGTAGGTTCATCTTGGAGCTGGCTGGCATTGGCTCTATCGGATATAGGGGAAGCTTCTAGCAACTTCTCACAGAAGCCACCCCTGTGGCCCCCTCGCGACCAAAACCTTGACATGCAAACCCAATACAGTAAGCCACCTCACATTAGAAATAGAAGCTGGATGGTCTTCAGCAGAATTTTACTGTGTTTGTTCTTCAGTCTCTGGTTCTTGGCACATGAGCTAGTCACCAAAAGCACAGTGTGGGATAACTGCTCATGTTAATTATCGCGGTCAGGAAATTCACTCCTTAACGGCAGCACGAGTAAGTTAGTTTGAGTTAGTTTGTGCTTACTGGAGAGTAACGTGTGTGAAGAACAAGTACAGAGTAGCCAAGCTAATGCATGGCTCTGTGGTAACAAGTTCATGTGACAAAGTCCCGGTGTAGGTGAGCTCTGGGAACTCACCTCTTTCCTAATGAGGCCAAAACAACCACATAAAGGTGCAATGGGTCTAGTTGTTTTCGGGGTGATCTCCCTGTTTACACCACAAATCACTCTTTTGAATGAAGTACATGCTCATTAAGAAATCAGACACCATCTCTTACAAACAATAGCTCATTGAATCAGTTCTTGCTACATTGCTTATCTTTCTTTTAACTGTCAAAATTGTAATTTTTAAGAAACTTTCCTTAGCCAGTTAAATTCTCTTATTTTAGGAGATAAAGGAGAGCTCCTTTACAACTGCTCAGGGTAAGGAGAAGGTGGCAGCTCCTCCTCTTCTGTTGTTGAGATTTTCAGTGAAAATTCCCAGCTTTCTCTGATTTACAGTAACTTGGGTATTCCCAACAGTAGGAATAAGTATCTGCAAGTAGTACTCAAACACTGCAAGTACTGCTAATCAAGTTAAGTATGTAAAAATTTCTTAAGAAAATACTGGCCAACTTTCAAAAATACCCAGTACCTTTTAGTTCGAATTGGGTTGTTACTGGAAAAAGCTATGCTTTAAATTAATTTGTAAATTCTGAATGGAATCAGATGGTGTTCTCAGTACAATATATTAATTGGATGCAAAAGCAAGAAAAATATTGATGATGTGACTGTAGAATCCCACACCCAGACTGTGGCTGTTTTTGTATTTCTGGCCATTGTATGGCATTGTAATATTTTTAATGGTTTTGTTCTTTCACACCCAAAACCCAGGAGTAGTAACACTTGTCTACTGCAGAGAGGTGTTGTGAGGTTTTATGAATGTTCTGCACTGAGAAAATGTAAACACTATAAAATATAGGAAGCCAGACTGTCAAAGCAGGGAAGATCAAATTAAACAGACTGTTCTCTATTCAAGCATTTAGCTACACCAACTACTGGAAACTAGTGCACACCTGTAGCTCTTGGTGAAAACTGAGGGACTTCTAAAGCTGAGACTGTTAACTTGAGTGCTTGTATATTGAATTCCAGACAAAGAGACTTCAAAATGCAGAGCTTATATTCTCCTTTTCATATAGATATATATTACCGTGCATATATATTTAGATATATATGCGATATATAATTTGTGTGTCCTGCTCCTCCATGTCTGTATTTTAGGCATTCTCTTGCTTCCAGGAATGATTTGCAGGTGGCTGAAGCCTGCTTCAAACCACACGGTAACATTAATACAAGCTTACTAAATGTTGTTTAGTTTGAAGCTGGACTGCTGTAAAAGTCCTGAAGCTCAGTGTCCTTCTGCCCTTCCATCCTGCCATTACTCTTATAGGTTCCCTCCTCAGGCCCTTTCTAGGATCCTTTCCTTGTTTTAGTTTGTACTAATACGCTTTTTTATAAACAAGTTTACTTTAATGCAGATGGTATTTGTCCACAGCCAGAAACGCTTCCCAAGAAGTACCATAGCTCAATAAATAAGTTCAAAAAGCATCTTAATGAAAATAAACAGTCAAATGAAATATTGCTTGGATCAAAACAGAGATTAGCAAGTATCAACCTCTATGAGCACTATGACTGGTCCCTTTTCACCTCCCCTGTCTTAGCTTTAACAATTTGATCTAGTACACAAATATAAGAAATAGAAAATTTATTTCATGACTATATATATGATCTAATGAGACTTGGTAACTCAATCTGCCAACACTTGTGCTGCATTAAAAACAGGATATTGTGCGTCTCTAAACTGTACCAGACAAAACTGTTCAATCAGAGTGTAGTGTACTTTGCATTGCAGGAATGTGGTAACACGCCTGTTACGAAGGACAGCAGAGAGTCCCTGGAGAAATCCTGACCATGTTTTTTCCATATATCTGGACTTTCTTTTTTGTGTGCATGCCATTAATTTTGTTTAATTTGCCTTCATTTTATTTTTGTATGTAAATAAAAAAGCAATGCAGGCATACCATTGATACTTCACAATAAGCATGATTCCTATGAAAATACATCACAGTCCCTTAGAAGGAAAAATGGCAAGAAGCAAAATGAACTGTTTTCATTATAGTTGAAAGAATGTTAATGAACAGCTCATTTACCTGCTTTTCTTAGTGGGCTTTAAGAGTAGGCATTCATCCCTTAATATTGAAGACTTCATATCAAGGTTTGGCTCCTGCATTTGATACATTCAATAGGAACAAAGTTGAGATAGAATCATAATGAATAACATATCATTGTAAAAGTGAGGGATTGCTGCTTACGTATACTGCCACCAAATGGTCGATTAAATGAAAAGCACCAGTTTCCCCTATACCCTAGGCAAAATGACCAGTATTCCCATAAATTACTTACGTGGCCTGTTAGAAAAACATGATTTTACTCATAAAATAATAAATTTGGCACGATACTTAGTATTTCGTGAGTAGAAAACAGGAAATTAGTGTTTCAGATCCAAAGGGGAATTATTATTTGATTAAATAAAAATGCCAAACCTTTTGAAATTCCTTTCCTCTCCTTCATTCTTTCAGTTCTAATCTTTATTACACCATGCCCTCACCAAGAGGTGAACATCTGTCTGAACTGATATTTCGCCTTTCATTGCCGCATCACTTTTTTTCTTTTAATACTTTTCTACAGCTTGTGTTCCCCAAGCCTATCAACATTAACTTGCCAGGAATTTCCTATCCCTCCATGAGAACAGAAAAAAAACCCACCACTAACCAAGCTATATGCCTCCCCTTCAGTCTACATGGCTTTGTCTAATAAATTCATCTTATCAACTTCAAGTTTTGCTTCAAGACTTGCTCCTTCGGCAAAGCATGCAAGAGACTGACACCAGCTAATGGCTGATGACAGAGCCACAGTGGGACTCTGACCAATGCATAGATAGAATTCCTGGTGCATGATATAGCGATGTTCTTCATCGAGCAGTGCCAGTCTACAGCAACCAGTCACCCTGATGCCCATTTCACCTTGTTTACATTCCTACATTTGCTTCCTAAATTAAATTTTAAGTTCTGCACAGCAAAGCTTGTAATTTCTTATATGCTTGTATGGTATTAAGCACAGCAGGACCCTGATTGGAACATCTGGCTACTATTAGAAAACAAAAAATGAATCATGCCAATAATAACTAGGATTTTAAAAAAAGCAACAAAACTTATGGTCAGATTTTGGCAATTGCAGCATGGGAATGTAAGAAGTGCATCTCTCTTCTCATTGTTTCATGCACAGACTGTCCTAATTTTGGTACTTGGGCTAAATTACAAAACACACGGTAACAAAGACTGACTTATTTGGGGTGAGGGCTACTCTTGTACAGTATTTATGTACAGTATTTAGTGCACAGGAGCTCTAAGGAACTTCCAGGCATTGCCCCAGTACAAACGTGCTACTGCTGGCTCAGACACCCATGAAATGAGATGGAAAGGTCAAGCCTTGCCCTCTTGCTCTCAAGCCTTGCACTCTTCTGCACCAGACACAGAAATGGGTGCTGAGCTGTGGGGAAGAGCAGCACTCTGCCAGCCTGCCGCAGACAGCAAAGCAGTTAAAACCTTCAGCCTATGCAGTCCTCTAAGCAGCACTGTGCCTTCCTGTCTGCCTGAACAGGACTTATTTATCAACATCCACAAGTGTGCTAGAGCTAAAACAGAGGGAGAAGGCTGCCTTTGGCATGAACCCCTCATTCTCTGAGTTTGGATGGGATGAGAAAAAAAGGTGTGGTGGGTTGACCCTGGCTGGATGCTAGGTACCCACCAAACGCTCTATCATTCAACTGGACAGGGGAGAGAAAGTATAATGAAAGGCTTGTGAGTCAAGATAAGGACAGGGAGCAATCACTCAACAATTACCGTCACGGGCAAAACAGACTCAACTTGGGGAAAATGAATTTAATTTATTACCAATCAAATCAGAGGAGGATAATGAGAAATAAAAAACTAAATCTTAAAACACCTTCCCCCCACCCCTCCCTTCTTCTCAGGCTTAATTTCACTCCCGAGTTGTCTACCTCCTTCCCCCCGAGCAGCACAGGGGGACGGAGAACAGGGGTTACAGTCAGTTCATCACACGTCGTTTCTGCCACTCCTTCCTCCTCGAGGAGAGGACTCCTCACATACTTCCCCTGCTCCAGCATGGGGTCCCTCCCACTGGAGACAGTTCTCCACGAACTTCTCCAATGTGAGTCCTTCCCACGGCCTGCAGTTCTTCACAAACTACTCCAGCGTGGGCCCCCCACGGGGTCACAAGTCCTGCCAGCAAACCTGCTGCAGTATGGGCTCCTCTCTCCACAGGTCCAGAGGTCCTGTCAGGAGTCTGCTCCAGTGCAGGCTCTCCATGGGGTCACAGCCTCTTTCAGGCATCCACCTGCTCTGCATGGGGTCCTCCACAGGCACATCTGCTCCACTGTTATCATTCCATGGGCTGCAGGGGAATCTCTGCTCTGGTGTCTGGAGCACTTCCTCCCCCCTCCTTCTTCACTGGCCTTGGTGTCTGCAGAGTTGTTTCTCTCACATATTCTCACTCCTCTGGCTGCAATTGTCCAGTTGATTTCCTCCCCCCTTCTTAAATATGTTATCACAGAGGCACGACCACCGTCACTGATTGGCTCGGCCTTGGCACCAGCTGGCAGAGGCTTTATCAGACATAGGCAAAGCTTCCAGCAACTTCTCACAGAAGCCACCCCTGTAGCCTCCTCACTACCAAAACCTTGCCACGCAAACTTAATACAAAAGGGAAAAGAGAAGCAATGAATGAATAGAAGACGAAAGGCAAGATAAAGTATAAGATTGCTGGTAACTAGAGAAGTCTTCTGACCAGCTTGGGATAACACATTTTGTATTTCCTGGTCCTACTCTTCTCAGAAATAAAACTGTCACTCTAGTTATCAGTGAATCATAGAATGGTTTGGGTTGGAAGGGACCTTAAAGATCATCTAGTTCTAATGCCCCTGCCACGGCCACTAGACCAGGTTCCTCAAAGCCCCATCCAACCTGGCCTTGAACACTTCCAGGGATGGGGCACCCACAGCTTCCATGGGCAACATGTTCCAGTGTCTCACCACCCTCAGGGTAAAGAATTTCTTTCTAATATCTAATCTAAATCTACCCTCTTCCAGTTTAGAACCGTTATCCTTCATCCTATCGCTACAGTCCTTCATAGAGTCCTTCCCCATCTTTCCTGTAGGCCCCCTTTAGGTACTGGAAGGACACTATAATGTCTCCCTGGAACCTCCTCTTCTCCAGGCTGAACAATCCCAACTCTCTCAGCCTGTCCTCATAGGAGAGGTGCTCCAGCCCTCTGATTATCTTTGTGGCCTTCCTCTGGACCCACTCCAGTAGGTCCATGTCCTTCTTATGTTGGGGACTCCAGAGCTGAATGCAGTACTCCCGGTAGAGTCTCACAAGAGCAGAGCAGAGCAGAGCGGTAGAATCACCTCCCTTGATCTGCTGACCATGCTTCTTTTGATGCAACCCAGGATACAGTCGGCCTTCTGGGCTGCAAGCGCACATTGCTGGGTTACAGTGAGTTTCTCATCAATCAGCACCCCCAGGGCCCTCTCCTCAGGGCTGCTCTCCAGCCATTCTCTGCCAAGTCTGTATTTGTGCTTGGGATTGTCCCGACCCAGATGTAGGACCTTGCACTTGGCCTTGTTGAACTTCATGAGGTTTGCACAGGCCCACCTCTCTAGCCTGTCCAGGTCCCTCTGGATAGCATCCATTGCACTTAGGGTATAAACCACATCACTTAGCTTGGTGTCATCTGCAAACTTGCTGATGGTGCACTCAATCCCACTGTCCATTTTGCCAACAAAGATGTTAAATAATACTGGTCCCAGTACCAATCCCTGAGGAACGCCACTCGTAACTGGTCTCCACTTGGACATCGAGCCGTTGACCACAACTCTTTGAGTGCGACCATCCAGCCAGTTCCTTATCCACCGAGTACTCCATCTGTCGAATCCATGTCTCTCCAATTTAGAGACCAGGATATTGTGCAGGACAGTGTCAAACGCTTTGCACAAGTCCAGGTAGATGACATCAGTTGCTCTTCCCTTGTCCACTACCACTGTAACCCCCTCATAAAAGGCCACCAAATTTGTCAGGCAGGACTTGCCCTTGGTGGTGACGGGCCAACATGGCTTCAATCACCTCTGTGTTTTCCACGTGCCTTAACAGTGTTTCCAGAAGGATCTGCTCCATGATCCTTCCAGGCACATAGATGAGACTGACCAGCCTGTAGCTCCCCAGGTCTTTTTTCCCCCTTTTTAAAAATGGGGGTTATGTTTCCCCTTTTCCAGTCAGCAGAAACTTTACCAGACTGCCATGACTTCTCAGATATGATGGATAGTGGCTTAGCAACTTCATCTGCTAGTTCCCTCAGGACCATCCGATGCATCTCATCAGGTTGCATGGACTTGTGCACCTTCAGATTCCTTAGATGGTCTCGAACCTGGTCCTCTCCTACAGTGGGCAGTACTTCATTCTCCCAGTCCCTGCCTTTGGATTCTGTGAGTTGGGAAGCATGGCTGGAGTAGTTGCTGGTGAAGACAGAGGCAAAAGATTTGTTGAGTACCTAAGCCTTTTCCATGTCACAAAATGGTCAGGGTTGGAAGGGACCTCTGGAGGTCATCTAGTCCAACCCCCCTGCCACAGCAGGGTCACCTACAGCAGGTTACATAGGACGGCGTCCAGGCGGGTTTTGAATGCCTCCAGTGTGGGAGACTCCACAACCTCTCTGGGCAGCCTGTTCCAGTGCACTGCCACCCTCAAAGTAAAGAAGTCCCTCGTCATGTTAAGATGGAACTTCCTGTGCTCAAGTTTGTGCCTGTTACCTCTAGTCCTATCACTGGGCACCACTGAAAAAAGACTCTTCTCATCTACCTGGTGCCCTCCCCTTAAGTATTTATAAGTATTGATAAGATCCCCCCTGAGTCTTCTCTTCTCCAGACTAAAAAGCCCCAAGTCCCTGAGCCTTTCCTCATAAGAAAGATGTTCCAATCCCCTAATCATCTTTGTAGCCATTTGCTGGACCCTCTCCAGCAGTTCCCTGTCCCTCCTGAACCGGGGAGCCCAGAACTGGACACAGTACTCGAGATGGGGTCTCACCAGGGCAGAGTAGAGGGGGAGGATGACCTCCCTCGACCTGCTGGCCACACTCTTCTTGATACACCCCAGGATGCCATTGGCCTTCTTGGCCACCAGGGCACATTGCTGCCTCATGGTCATCCTGTTGTCCACCAGGACTCCCAGGTCCCTTTCCACACAGCTGCTCTCCAGGAGGTCAGCCCCCAACCTGTACTGATGCATGGGGTTATTCCTCCCCAGATGCAGTACCCTACACTTGCCCTTGTTGAACTTCATAAGGTTTTTTTCTGGCCAACTCTCCAGCCTGTCCAGGTCACACTGTATGGCGGCACAGCCTTCCGGCGTGTCAGCCACCCCTCCCAGTTTTGTGTCATCAGCAAACTTGCTGATGGTACACTCTATCCCTTCATCCAGGTCATTGATGAATATATTGAACAGGACTGGACCCAGTACTGACCCCTGAGGGACACCACTAGTTACTGGCCTCCAACTAGACTCTGCACCACTAACCACAACCCTCTGAGCTCTATCTGTCAGCCACTGTTCAATCCACCCCACTGTCCATTCATCTAACCCACACTTCCTAAGCTTGCCTGTGAGGATGATGTGGGAGACAGTGTCGAAAGCCTTGCTGAAGTCAAGGTAGACAACATCCACTGCCCTCCCTTCATCCACCCATCCAGTCACGCCATCGTAGAAAGCTATCGGATTAGTGAGACATGACTTCCCCTTAGTGAATCCATGTTGACTACTTCTGATAACCTTCTTTTCCTCCAGATGCTTGGAGATGATGCCCAGAACAAGCTGTTCCGTCATCTTTCCAGGGATGGAGGTGAGGCTGACTGGCCTGTAGTTTCCCGGGTCATCCTTCTTGCCCTTTTTGAAGACTGGAGTGACATTGGCTTTCCTCCAGTCCTCAGGCACCTCACCTGTTCTCCAGGACCTTTCAAAGATGATGGAGAGTGGTCCAGCAATGACTTCTGCCAGCTCCCTCAGCACTCATGGGTGCATCCCATCAGGCCTCATGGACTTGTGGGTATCCAGTTTACTTAATTGTTCTCTAAGTTGTTCTTCTTCAACCAACAGTGTCAGTTGTATCCAGGTTGCATGTTTTGTTCATGGGGGGGATACAGTTTCTTTCATCTTCCTTTGTTGTCCTACGTACTTGAAGAAGCCCTTCTTGTTATTTTTTACTTCCCTAGCCAAGTTCAGCTCCAGCTATGCCTTAGCTTTCCTGATCCCCTCCCTGCACTCCTGAGCCATATCCCTATAGTCTCTCCAGGATGTGTATCCCTGCCTCCAGTACCAATGCATTGTGTTTCTGTGTTTTAGTTTAGCTAAGAGGTCTTGACTTAGCCAAGCTGGCCTCCTACCTCCCCTGTCTGACTTCTTACACATCAGGATTAAGAGCTCTTTCACCCTAAAAAAAAAAAAAAAAAAGTATTTAAATATCTCCCAGCTCTTGTTTGCTCCTTTATCTCTGAGGGCAGTTTCCCAAGGGATTCCACACACTAGCGCCCTAAACAGCCAAAAGTTTGCCTTTCTGAAGTTTAGGGTCCTGACTCTACTTTTTACCTATCCTTTACCCCTCAAGATTGAGAATTCTACCAGGACATGATCACTGCAGCCCAGGATACCTCCAATCTTGAGCTCTCTGATAAGTTCTTCTGCAGTAGTGAACAACAGGTCCAGCAGTGCCTCTCCTCTGGTTGGACTCTCCATCACCTGTACTGGGAAGTTGTCCTCAACACACTCCAGTAGTTTCCTTCAATTGCTTGCAGTTCACTGTGTTGCTTTTCTAGCAGATGTCCTGTTGGTTGACGTCCCCTATCAGGATCAGGGCCTGCAAGCGTGTTGATTCCTGCAGTTGAATAAAAAACTCTTCATCAACCTCCTCTCCTTGGCATGGCCTCTAATAAACACCAACCACAAAGTTTCCTTTGTTGGCTTAGTCTCTAATTTTTACCCATAAGCTCTCAACCTGCACATCGCTGTTCTTCAGAGATAGCTCTGTGCAATCAATCCCATTTTTGGCATAGAGGGCAACTCCCCCACCTCTCCTTCCTTACCTGTTCCTTCTGAATAGTTTATACCTGTCAATCACAGCATTCCAATCATGCAATTCATCTCACCAAGTTTCTGTGATAGCAATCAGGTCATAGATTTCCATCTGGGCAGCAGCTACCAGCTCCTCCTCTTTGTTTCCCATATTGTGTACATCAGCATAGAGGCACTTCAGCTGAGCTATCAGCCATATCACCTTTTTAGAGGAGTTCACCCTAATTCTCTTGAGGCAATTCACAGGTGTTTCCTGTTGCTTCCTAATGCCTCAGCAGCCCCTGGCTCTTCTCTAGTGCTTAGAACTCCATCCCCTTCCTCTGTTAAATCTAGTTTAAAGTTTTAAGTCTAGCCAGCTTGTTGCCCAGGTCACTCTTGCCCCACTTGGTCAGTTGAGCCCTGTCAGCTGTTAACAGGCCCAGTTTCTTCAAGGTACACCCAAGATCTTAGAAGCCAAGATCTTGAGCATGGCACTAGCTATGCAGCCAGTCATTCACCTCTTCAGTTCATCTTCTTTTTCTCAAACCCCCTTCTCTGACTGGGAGGATAGAGGAGGACACCACCTGTGCTACCAATCCCTTTAACATTTTTCTGAGGGACATAAGGTCTCTCTTGAATCACCTCATTGCAGCATTATTCGACCCTACTTGGAATAGTAGGAATGGGTGATAGTCTGCATGCTTTACCAGGCTTGGAAAGCTCTCTGTGACATCATCAATGTGAGCTCCTGGCAGACAGCAAGCTTCTTTAGAGACATTGTTTGGATGACAGAGGGGCACTTCGGTTCCTCTCAGCAAGGAGTCTCCAATTATTAACACTCTACATACTTTTCTGGTGTCACTGGTTTTAATGCAGATGGGTGGTTGGACCAACTTTGCACGGTTCGCCTTTCCTGGGTCTTGCCCGTTACTCACACTCTCTTCATTCTCCAACCCCAGGGCATCTATCTGTTACTTTGGGGCACTTCAGGGGGAAGGGGAATATTCCTCCCCCTGCCCTGAGCGGAGATGATGGTCCAGTCTCCTTTGTCTTGGGAGTTAGTTGAGTCTGTCAGCTCAGGGTTGGAAGCAAGCTTACCTTCCCTTTGCAAAGACTTAAGGCAGGGCTGTCACTGAGCTTGTGACAGTGCACAATACCATGCATTCTCGCTCACGTTCCCAAATACTGCACTGCCTGTTAAACTCTTCTTGTAACATGACTACTTGCTTGAAGAGTTTATCCAGCTGTGCACATTTACACCCATGACATCCACCTCTGCCTTTGGACCCTAGGGGGACTTCCAGGTTCAGTAGTTCCACACAACTTTGGGTCTGGGCAGCTCTTTCAGTTCTTGAGAGATCAGTCTAGGTGTAGGTGTCCTGTTTGCTCACCCTGGTCACTAGCATTGCCTAGGGGCTGCCTTTTACAGGTGCAGGGGTTTGCCGTGGTTGCTCCTGGCCCTGCCCAAGCCTCATCAGCCTCTCTTGTGACAGGTGCAGGTTCCTAATGACTCTCTCCACGACCCTGGAATTTCCCTGGTTCAGGAAACCACCCTGTACACCGCGATCCTCCACTCTGCTGTGGAACGTGCCAGCATGTAGCTGATTGTTTCAGCGAGTCCATGCACGTCAGCCTGGGGGATGAAATGATAAAGAAGGATCGAGGTGCAGTTGAGGAAAAAGTGCAGCTGAGATCTGAGGCAATGTGAAAAACTGTATTTGTGAGATGAATGGGGCATCAAAGCTATGTCACTGCAGGAAGGATAGAGGGAGATAGCAATGCAGTAAGAGCAAATTTAAGTGCTCAATAGATGATTAAATGGCAACAACAGAAGAAGAATCTATAAGAAGTATCTATAAATCCCATTTGTCCTTATTATGCACAGAATTATTTGTAAATATGAAGTTAAGTTTTTAATGAAAGGAAATGCCAGAATATAAATACCTGTGGCCGGAAGACAGGTTCCAGTATGTCAAAACCAAGCTCTGGTATGCTGTTCCAGACAGTACAGTCACAAAACTAGATCTGGGTTAATCTTAGTTAGCTAAAGTGATCTTGAGCATGAATGAGTCTTTTCCTGATGAAAAGCTGGTTTAAAGAAAACAGATTAAATCAAGAAAAAAATGCCTTTTGGTCTAACCAGAGTGTTGAAAAGATAGAAAGTCTATTAGTGGAAAAAGAAGCTCCAGATTAAAAATGCAGACATAGTATTCACTGGTAAAAAGCAAGACTGTGTTTGTAAATATTCATAAATATTTGTACCAAGCCCCAAATCTACTCAAACACAGATCCTGTCTAGTCTCAGAAAATAGATCAAGTTTATAAATGTACTAGCTAACATACAAATAAGCATTACCACACACAGGACATCACTGCTAAAATGCATTGGGTGGGCTGGCTGACGCTGAGATGCTTCTCGTTGTGGGATGACATATTCATTACATTCCATCCGTTTGCAACAGCTTGATGCTAATGGGCTCATTTTGGTTTCTCTTCTGAGAAAAACATCCCATCCTTCCCACTGGGATGTTCAACTCTAGGGCATACCTGGAGATATCTAAAAAATTTTAAAAAGGGAAAATATTTCAGGAAATGACATTTGGGATTGAACTTTATATGCACTCAACTGATATAAATATATGTGCAAAACCCACTAACTGTACAAGTCTTGTGCACGCAGGGGAGAGCTGGGAGGCTGGTGCTGGGGGAAGCTGCGCACTGTGCTGCTCTCCCCACTACAGTGCCACAATGCCTGCCTTCTATTAAACTCTCCTCCTGGTGGGGTGGGAATTCTTGTGTTCCTAAACCATTCATGGACAATTCATAAGCATAATGGAAATTAAATTCGTCGAATAAAATATGTGCTGTAAGTTAGGCAATTGTCTCTAACATGTTCTGTGAAAGCTTTGTCCATTCAATTTCAAATGATTCCAAAGACAGATACATGGATATAACTGGCCCTCAGGACTCTAATGTCTGAGTACTTTACCATCTGTAGCATATTTATTCTCACATGACTTCTGTGATGTAGAGAGGGACTATTAAATCCATTTTAAGGATGAGAAATGAGAGCCAGAACAATGCTGTGATCAAATAGGTGATCTGGGCTTGAGTAGGGTATGAATCGAAGTCTTCCTGATCATAGACTAAATCCTTAATTACTGCATGTTTCCCCTCCCAGTATTGTCTTTGCTGGGAGCTTTTTCAAGCTGGGGAATTCTGTGGAGTTGGCAAAAAAGATTTATTTCCTTTTTTATAGTCCATAGGGCTTTTGCCCAGAATGGAAGATTGGAAGGAGCTGGAGAATGAAATCTGAGATACGAGGAATAGGTTTACAATCATAATGTGAAGGTAACTGTCATGATATCAGTGAGATAGAAATTCAAGCAAGGCCTCAAGGAGGGAGGGGATGGGAGAATTTTCTTATAGCAGTGGTAAAAAAATCCACAGGAGTGATGCTTTTCACTTTTCAGATCATATGAAATTCAAGCATGCTAGATGGCTATTACCCAGCACAGTCAGCTCTCTTGTCAGAGCTGCATATAGATTTAGTTTTTCAACCTGACTTTTAACTCAGCCCCTGCTGCCCCTTACTGGCTTTTGTTGTTCTCCTCTGAGTGTGTAGCCCTGAAACATACTTTTTGTTTAGGCACTAGATCACATTACACATATCTAAACTACTGCCCATTGTTACTACCTTTCAGTTTTGCTAATTTCCAGAAATTCTAGATTCTTTAGTTATAATAGGTTGCATTTTTTCAGGCTGAATCACAGTTTAATACTTCAAACCCATATTCCTTACCTCTCAATGCGGACATTATTATTACTCCCAGCCTCCTTAATGTTTACTTCACTTCCCTGTTTTCTATCATCTGCAAACTTAATTACTGCAGTTTTACTATCCTCTTCCATTGAATCAATATTGACATGCAATGAGACTAATCCCTATGACACTGTATGGATAATTCACCACCAGCTTGACCTATTGCCATTAACTGTTACTCTTAATTTATAACTCTTCAGGTAATGAATGCTCTAATCATGTGCTTATTCACTTCCAAGTCAATTTACATTAATTTTCCAAGTTTTCAAGAAGTAATGAACAAATTCCTCTCATATACAGTATCCTACAAATCACTGATGCTGACTTCCATGCTGCAGTATCAATAAACAAAGGATGATATGATCCCTCTATCTCTCCTTAAGTATCCTCATATGATCACTTTTATTTTTCAATAATTCTTTGCAGCAAGAGCCCACTGATAGGGAGTGCTGTTAGCCCACAGCAAATAGACTTAACCTGCAAAGGAAAAAGTTTAAGTTCTTTTCAATGACTTTGCAACTAGTAAAGGCTGGGAGAACATACACAGTCAATTACCATGGTTTGGATGATTTATGGCAACTTAACTGTATTTATGAAATCCAGGGTGATAAATCTATACTGTAAATCCTTATAGCTCACAGTTCCATTGGCTTTGACATTCCCACGATCAGTGTATGCACATGTATCACAAACCATTGAGAGCAAATATAACATCAGTTTTGCCACTGCCAGCACTGCATTGCACTGAATGACACTCTGACTCAGACTCTGATGTGACAGCTTTCTACCTGGACATATGTAAAATGCCTTTTTGTTTGAATTACACCAGATGGTAGAGTTAGAATTGTCCAGTACTTTGGGAGAAAATGTAAGCATTTTGAAGACAGCTTTTAGTGACTAAGTGGCATTTTCTCCTTTGAGTAAATTTTGAAACAATCCTTAAATAGATGTTGGGGGTTTTTTTTTCTGCCGCTGCTTAAAGTGCTATTTCTGAGAAAAGGCAAAATGAAGTCATAAGAACTTGTGGCAAATGAAATATTTATGGATACTCATATCCCTATTATTGATTTATGTATTTACAAGAAATCCTTTAAACACGGCCAAATGCAAATGCTAGTAAATAGATCCAGCCTCCCTAAATATCCCCATTATTGTTTCATATGAAGACATTTTTCTTAACTTCCCTTCCTCAAAATAGCTGTTATTCCTGGCATGGCATGGTTACCATATTCTTCTACAACAGTAACTGCATTTCAGTGGTGGGTGAAGAATGATTTTTTATATGTACAGTTTGTAAAACTCTTTGGGATCTGTCATGACGAAAGGTGCCCTGTGTACAACACTATTATTAACTTATTGTATTTCATCAGATTATTCTATTTCACATCATGTCCCTCTACTGAAAAAGTCTTGCCAAAAATAAAAGCTGTGCAATGTCATCAACTGAGAAAACAGACTCCTTCAGGAGGCAATGTAGCATGCAGATAGCATGGAAGTCTCCAGGAGTTCAGGCTGGCTTTGCTTATAGCATGTAGGGACATCTGCAGTTTCAGCATGTTAGGTGTAAAACACCGTGTTTTCCAATGTACAGTGAGATTAAGGATAAGAACTGAATTAGATTGTGAAGAATGCTTAATATATATCATTCTGTGATTCTGTGATTATTTTACACAGATGGATGTAATTTGGCAAATTCAGAAACAGTTTGTTGAGCTTTTTAGCAGTCCTAATAAAAACCATCTGAGTCTTCTTAAATGGAAAGCTTCTATTTAATTATTCATTATTTTAAGAGATAAAATAAAACCATTTGTTATTTCCATTTATTTTACTGGAAAGTCAGTGCATATTACCTTTAATAATCCTCTTTTTGTTTTTCTAGTTAGTTCTTCATAATGCTATACATTGTACCATGCCTATGGCAGGGGGGTTGGAACTCGATGATCTTCAAGGTCCCTTCCAACCTAAACCATTCTATGATATGATTCTATGATATGATATGTAGTTTTTGTAAAATTTATGAAAGACTTTCAGCTAAAGAATAAATACAATGAAGATCAAACTTAGGATCTGAATGATTTTTTATAAGACTTGTGACTGTGACTCCTGAAATCCTAATCACATTCTACCAGCTGCTGGCTTCCTAGATGTATTCCAGAATAGCTCATTTTAAAGAAGAAACAAGTACTACTGTGATTAATTTATTGTATTCCCAAGGTCTCATAAAACTACAGGCATTCTGTGACAATATATTAAGAAGTTTTGCTTTGAAGATTGTAACTAATATTCTAGCAAACAAACTTTCCTTTCCTTAAGGCTGAATGGCGGATTTGTTCCAAGCCCTAAGCAAGAGGCAGTGCACTGCCACCAGAAAAGACCAGAGCTGTACTTGTGATTTCAGGAACCACCTTCTGCTTTGGTATGGTGATGATGTGAGGAGGTAGTGATTACACCAGGTCTCTTCCCCTTAAAGGGTGTGTTTCCTGGGAGACCCTCTGGCACAGCATGCTGTCCCCTCTTCACTTTTCACTTCTAAACTTCCAAGCTATCAGATGGCCCTAAATTATTATATTTATTTTAACTGAAAGGAAAAGAAAAACTGTCAAAGATGGACCAGATTCTTTGGTAAATCACACTGTTCTGGGCACAGGGGAATTAAAATTGAACAAAGGTGATTCTTCTCTTCATTTTCCTAATTCTGGCCTATGCCTGAAAGTGACCTTTTCCTTAGTCCAACTTAAATCAGTCCCCAAATTGCTCAAAATTACACTGGACTGAAATAGCTCTTCATAGGCTGTTTTCTGGGAAAAGTACTAGCAGGTAAATGCACTATGGCCATAACCTCAGCAACTGCTGACTCCTTATCAGTAGCTCATCACCTGTATTGGAATAAGAGTTGTATCCAGGTTAAAGTTGTTAATGTTGCTGTATGCTAAGTGGCAGGTTGCACTCTCTTCACAGCTCTTCTTCAAATGCATAATCATGCAGTGTTAACAAAGAAAAAACCCCTTATGTTAAAGAAACAGAATATAAATTAAATTAAAAACTAAGGCGTCTGATTTCAGAAACTGAGGCAGCTATACCAAGATATTTTTACCACACTTTCGTTAAAATCTCATACAGTATTATTCTCAGCCCCCTGTGGCTGTAAGCACAATGGGTTGCCTGAGCATTCGCTCTGCAAATGCTACTTGGCTTTAAGTCAGATTTCTTAACAGTATCTCAGTGGCATTTTCCCCAGGCCAACTCCCTTTATTGTATTTGTTTGGTTTTTTTACAGGAAAAAAAACATATGTCACTGAAGAAGCACATGAGAAACAGTCTTAAAATTGTGACATATCCTTCATCTCAATGGAAATGCCCCCTGTATTTCATCTTAATGAAAATATTGTAGGGCTGCATTGAAACGTAACTTCTTATAAGAAGATGCAAGCAAAAACACAGAAAAAAATATACTCATTACCCTAGAGTGAAGTATGTTAAACCCCACTGTTTCACTTTGTTAGAAATGACTGATGAAACAGAAGAAAATAGGCAGATGTAAAGCAGTAAGTAAGAAGGTGAGGTTCCAGCAGGAGGGAGAAGGGAGTGCTGGCCAGAGGATGCTGGACAGCTGCCTGCCCCAATGCATTGTATGCAGGGAAAAAGGTGGTTTTAAGACATCTGTCCATTAGAGTCCAGTTAAAGAAGAATCATGTATGACCCACTTTATTGTCAAAAAAAGTTGGGTTAAGATAACCCACCATAAGCTTTTGCAAATTGCACTGACTAGGATCTTTTTGGTAAAAATTTGAATTCTACTACTTTGCAGAAAAGTCATAAAGAATTAATAACTATTTTATCTTCAATCGAATAAATCTGCTAGTAACTGACACTTAATAAATAAAAATGACTAGCAAACACAGTATATAATGGTAATAATAAAATCGATAAATTCCATATATTCATATTTATAGAGCCTCTTGAATGTACTCTTGGATTAAGGTTTGATTACTCTACACTACTTTTTACAAAGTTTTACCCTTCTGTTCATGGTAAGAAGCTTATTTTTTGTTTATGACAATTACATGTGGTGGACTGAAAGACACAGACTCCAATATGCAGGGTCGAAATCGAAATCAAAATCTGCTGTATTAAGCAAGCATGCTCTTTATATACTTTTCTACCAAGGCCAGTGATTTTCCACCTTATTTGATCACACCATCGCGTACTCTAAAAGATAATGTTCCCACTGCAGCACCTCCTTATCTAGGGTGTTGCTTCCCACAACTCCCTCATCTGCCAAAGAAGCAGCTGCAGCTGATCATTCCTCCCATGGCTTATGGCCTATTAGTTTTACCACACTTAACCTGTCTTTTGCCTCAGTCCCCACATCTCTCCCTTTTCTGTTTTGTTGAATAATTAGCACTGTGTTTATTGATTTTTCTACTATTCTCTGTGTACATTGTAAAAGGCATGGTATACATATTAAAATGCATAAAAAGATCAGTAAGCACTCTGCAGCTAGCTTCAGCAGCTGCTTTGCCCAGCTTCCCAAACTCAACCCGCCAAACATGTCGCTGAACCATCTCCACTCATCGTCCTCCTGGAGTTTAGCGACTCCCTCTTTCAGCTTCCGGATGCTTTCGTGGATGGACAGGGAATGATCCGAGATGTTCATACTATACATTCCATCAAATTTGTCACATCTGTGGCCATGGGCTAATAGCACAAAATCTATTGCTGCGTGGTTCTGCAAAGTAGCATGTCTAACTGAATCTACATCTATTAATAAGCTAGATAGAGCCAGCGACGTGGCATTGCTCTGTTTGGCAAGCCAGCACCCTAATTTATTGAATGTGACTAAAGCCTTCGAAGCAGCAACTCCTGGTGCAAATATAGAGGCCGCAATTCTCTCCCATTTACTCCAAAACTCCACATTATCATTGCATTCGCTCTGAAAGGCGTGGGTCGATCGTTTGGGGCATCGATGATGCTTTGTAAAATTCAGAATCATTGATGTATTTGGGGTCAACAGCGTAAGTCTTCCCAGACTACAAGGCCCTCCCCTTATATGTGAGGGTATACCTCCCCAAGCTCGATCACCACAGATAAAGAAGAGCCCCTGCGGGAGCTGTAAAGGCACATTGCTGGAGCGGGAGACATTACGACTGGTATAGTTGCACCAGGCCGTATTATTTATATATATTGACAAAGAAGAATGAACATTCTGCGCTGTAGATTGATTCTTGCCAGTATAATTAAAAATTAGACAGCTATCCATTTTGATTGAGCCTAGGAGTTCAATCTCTTGCGGCTCGTGGGACAGGGGTGGCAAGTAAGGAGTCCACCCATCCCAGTTATCAGCCAAAGCCGATGAGTTTCCGAAAAGATGTGCTGGACCATGGCTTGGCCAATTGTCCGCTGGGACACCGACTAGACATGTCGAAAAGGGGTTTCCTGGGGTAGCCAGCGAAAGGCACAGGGTGTCCTGGCCGGTCTTGTTTGCCAAAGTTACCCAGATGTTTTCTTTGGGTGCTGGTGGGATCCATATTCCATCTCCTGGTTCTGCTGTCATCATGACGACGAGGATGACTGCAGCGACGGTCGGACCCATCTCGCCGGGACCCATCTTGGTCCAGTATCTGTGGAAAAACAAGCATATCCTCGACCCCAAGTTATCAGCGGGTATGGACCTTCCCATTGGTTATTCATCATATTTTTGATCATCACCTGTGCTTTCTCCCGTGGAGACACTGCTTACAGTCTCTCCGAGAGAGAGGTAAAGTGTTTTATCATGGCCGGCTCTCCGTCCGTCCATTGATTTAGAAAAGTCAACACATATAATGCTTTTGCTAAACATTCTGGTGGTGTGCCTAGGGCCATTCCCCCTTTTTGTTTTTGCAGTATGGCTTTGTTGCATCTTTTCCCTGGAAAGGGGCCACTGATCAACCCAAACCGGGTCATCCGTGAGCCAGGTAAGGGCTAGGGAGAGTTGCGCTTCAGCAGCCCCTATGTAAAATCTGACTGGAGGTGGAGGCCCCATTGTGACAAGCAATCTCTGCCCCATAGAGTGACTGGGCTAGCGAGGATGAATGGCTTTACAGTTGCCACTCGCCCCTCCGGGCCTGTAATCAGAACGTTGTGCTGACTCTGCAACGGGAGAGCTGCCCCCCCGATACCAGAAATGGAGGCAGCCGCCCTGGCGGTTGGCCACAAGGGGGGCCAAGCTGTTGTAGAGATGATGGTAACATCCGCACCCGTATCAATAATTCCTTCCAGAGTTATCTCATTTTGATGGGTGGAGTGCCAGAGGCTACAATGGTAGGAGGGGCGTCGCGTGGAGACCTTCTGGGCCCACATGATCTGCGTGGACCCCATGGAACCGAAAGAACTGTCTCCGCGAGCATCCACCAGGCATCGTGGCACCTGGCTCCAAACAGGCACCAACTGTGCAATACGTGAGCCTTCAGGAATCTGACACAGAGGAGTAGGAGTCCATACCATAATTTGAATCTCCCCTATAAAGTCTGCATCGATAACACCAGGCAATACAAACAGCCCTTGGCGTGTCGCCGAGGAGTGTCCAAGAAGGAGGGCACTCAGTCCATTGCCCAGTGGTCCCTTAACCCCCATAGGGATCAGGGTAATGGTTGTATCAAAAAGCATTACTGTGACTGTGGAGGTCAGGTCCATTCCGGTGCTTCCACTGGTTCAGGCATACAGGCTGGGGCTGCCAGGGGCGGGGGAGGGGGGGCTTGTGTCATCACGTGCCCCCTCTGCATGTTGGCCCAGCGGTTTCCCTGACCCAATGGCTGAAGTGGTCTGCCATCCTTGTCAGAAATCTGGAGCAACACTGGTTGGTGAAGTGCCTCCCCTTTTTACATCGCGGACAGACCCCGGGCCCCTTGGCCTCCGTCTTCTTCGGGCACTCTCTCTTAAAATGGCCGGTCTTCCCACAACAGAAGCACTTCTGGGGACCGGTATGAAAAGCTGTGAAAGCCTGCGCTAAAAGGTCCATCTGGTGTTGGTGGGTGCCCACATTCTGGCATGCGTCTATTGTTTGTGATAACAGGGTTTCGCAGGGTTTTTAAGATGCGTTTGCAATCAGTATTAGCATTCTCGACCGCTAGCTGTTTCAGCAGGATCTCCCGCGCGGGGGCATTGTCTACCTGCTTATCACTATCAACTGGCCCGGGATTGAAAGGGTGGTCTTCAGGCGACTCCTGATCTCCCACGGCCCCCACCACTGTGTCGGCTGACGCCGAATCCAACGGGGGGGGCTGTGGGGGTCTTAGACTGTTCTCCGGGCTTTTGAGTATGCTGTTTCAAGGTCTCAAACATCGTTCACCACGCAGAGAGCAACCATGCCACTGTTTTGTCAGACCGGGTTGCCAAGTCCCAGAGTTTGACCCCTATCTGGTCCCAAGTTTTGGGATCGTAGATAGAACCTGAATCAATCCCCGGGCAGTTTGATCGAGCCCACATTAACATCATTTTGAGATCTTGGAGGGGCATGGTCTTCCCATGTTGTTTCAATATTTTCTGCATTATGTTCACTACGATTCTCCGCTTCTGGGAGATATCGTTCCCCATTGTCCCCGGCTGCTTACCTCCATCCAGCAGTAGGTAATTGATCGTGCACGATCCCGCTTCCTTTCAGTGATGCTGCTTCCTTTCAGCGATCCAAGTTCAGCTTCCTTTCAGCGATCCAAGTTTAGAAGTTCAGTCGGACTCCGCCACCCTTCAGCAGGATGCTGCTATTATAGCCCTGGATTCGGGCGCCATTTGTGGCGGATTGGAAGACATGGACTCCGATATGCAGGGTCGAAATCGAAATCGAAACCCGCTGTATTAAGCAAGCATGCTCTTTATATACTTTTCTACCAAGGCCAGTGATTTTCCACCTTACTTGTTCACACCATCGCGTACTCTAAAAGATAATGTTCCCACTGCAGCACCTCCTTATCTAGGGTGTTGCTTCCCACAACTCCCTCATCTGCCAAAGAAGCAGCTGCAGCTGATCATTCCTCCCATGGCTTATGGCCTATTAGTTCTACCACACTTAACCTGTCTTTTGCCTCAGTCCCCACAATTACATGATTTTAATGGGTCAAGCAAGACGCCTTAAGAAAAATTATAGAATCATAGAATTGTTTAGGTTGGAAGGGACCTTAAAGATCAGCTAGTTCCAACCCCCCTGCCATGTGCAGGGACACCTCCCACTAGACCAGGTTGCTCAAAGCCCCATCCAGCCTGGCCTTAAACACCTCCAGGGATGGAGCTTCCACAACTTCTCTGGGCAACCTGTTCCAGTGCCTTACCACCCTCAAAGTGAAAAATTTCTTCCTAATATCTATTCCAAATCTCCGCTCTTCCAGTTTGAAGCCATTACCCCTTGTCCTATCACTACATGCCCTTGTAAAAAGTCCTTCCCCTGCTCTCCTGTAGGCCCCCTTTAGGTACTGGAAGGCCACTATAAGGTCTCCCCGGAGACTTCTCTTCTCCAGGCTGAACAGCCCCAACTCTCTCATCCTTTCCTGGGCTGCAATCGCGCATTGCCAGCTCATGTTGAGCTTCTTGTCAATCAGCACCCCCAGGTCCTTCTCCACAGGGCTGCTCTCCAGCCATTCCCCGCCGAGCCTGTATTTGTGCTTGGGATTGCCCCGACCCAGGTGTAGGACCTTGCACCTGGCCTTGTTGAACTTCATGAGGTTTGCACAGGCCCACCTCTCAAGCCTGTCCAGGTCCCTCTGGATGGCATCCATTGCACTTAGAGTATAAACCACATCACTTAGCTTGGTGTCATCTGCAAACTTGCTGATGGTGCACTCAATCCCACTGTCCATTTTGCCAACAAAGATGTTAAATAATACTGGTCCCAGTACCAATCCCTGAGGAACGCCACTCATAACTGGTCTCCACTTGGACATTGAGCCGTTGACCACAACTCTTTGAGTGCGACCATCCAGCCAGTTCCTTATCCACCGAGTACTCCATCTGTCGAATCCATGTCTCTCCAATTTAGAGACCAGGATATTGTGCAGGACAGTGTCAAACGCTTTGCACAAGTCCAGGTAGATGACATCAGTTGCTCTTCCCTTGTCCACTGCCGCTGTAACCCCCTCGTAGAAGGCCACCAAATTTGTCAGGCATGACTTGCCCTTGGTGAAGCCATGCTGGCTGTCACCAATCACCTCCTTATTTTCCATGTGCCTTAGCAGTGTTTCCAGAAGGATCTGCTCCATGATCTTGCCAGGCACAGAAGTGAGACTGACTGGCCTGTAGTTTCCTGGGTCTTCCTTTTTTCCCTTTTGAAAATAGGGGTTATGTTTCCCCTTTTCCAGTCAGCAGGAACCTCACCAGACTGCCATGACTTCTCAGATATAATGGATAGTGGCTTAGCAACTTTGTCTGCCAGTTCCTGTTCGCTGTTCACTGCCAATTCGCTGTTGCTAGCAGGAATTTTGTGACCCAAACACAGCTCCCACACAAACATGCAGCCGTGCAGGTCTCTGGCTGCAGGGAGTGCCTGAGCCTGTCCCTTGTAATGGAGGGCAGCAAAGAGAACACCTGTGTGTGCTGTGAGCAGGTGAATGATCTGCTCAATATGGTGGCAGAACTGAAAGAGGAGGTGGAAAGGTTAAGGAGTATCAGGGAGTGCGAGAGAGAGAGAGAGATTGGTGGAGCCACACTCTGAGGCCAAGGGAGCAGACTGAGGCTCCACAAGTAGCAGAGGATCCCCTCCCCTCTTGCCATCAGGCAGAAGGAAGGGACCTAAGAGATGGGGAGCAATGGAAACAGGTCCCTGCTCAGGGAGGCAGGCAAAACCCTCCCCAGCCTCCCTCACCTTCCCAGTTGCCCTTACACAACAGGTATGAGGTTCAGGAACTTGAGGGCCAGGTGAATGAGGACATAGAGGAAGGCCCATCCAGGGGGTTGCCAAGTGTGAGCCAGCCAGCCCCATGCATTAGGACTTCTACTGTTAAAAAGAAAAGGAGGGTAATTGTTGTAGGTGATTCCTTTCTAAGGGGAACAGAGGGCCCCATATGCTGACCAGATCCGTCCCACAGGGAGGTCTGCTGCCTCCCTGGGGCCCGTGTCAGGGACATCACCAGGAAACTCCCTGATCTGGCACGGTGCACTGATTATTACCCGCTGCTGGTTATGCAACTTGGACGTGATGAGGTTGTGGACAGAAGTCTTAAGGCAATTAAAAAGGACTTCAGGGCACTGGGAAGACTGGTTGAAGGTTTTGGTGCACAGGTAGTTTTTTCCTCAATCCCTTCAGGGGTAAGGAGAGAAAGGAACAGGAAGATAGAACTGATTAACACGTGGCTCAGAGGCTGGTGTCATCGGCGGAGTTTTGTTTTTTTTGATCATGGGGATGTCTATACAGCACCGGGCCTACTGGCAACAGATGGGGTACACCTGTCTCAGAAGGGGAAAAGGATCCTGGGGCAAGAATTAGCAGGGCTCATTGAAAGAGCTTTAAACTAGTGTCCTGGTTTGAGCGACACAGGACTAATTTCTCTTTTAATACTTGGGAAGACTGCACTTTTAGAAGACTCTAGTGCCTGAATTTGTGAAAATATTTACTTTCTAGCCAGCTATGGTGTGTGGGTTTCAAGGTCTCAGTTTTTTCGGGCTAGCCAGGTGCAGAGATGAGGAGGAGCGAGACACGGGCACTTGACCCAAGCTGATCAACAGGATTATTTCATACTATCAACGTCACATTCACTATAAATTAGGAAGGTTGCTGCAAAGTTCTCTCTCTCCCTTGATGGCTGCCATCCTGAGGACTTCGTGCCCCGGTGCCGAACTCCTGAGGCCTTCCCTTCCTCCTGAAGCTGTAGCGCTCACAGTGTCCCACATTTGCTGTCCACTGCTGGGAGTGCACAGCTTCCTACTGATAGAATTGGCTGAGTATAGTCTTTGCATATTCTGTATTGGTATCGGGATCAATATTGGTTCTTTAGTGCTATTAATGTTAATTATCTAATCTTACTCTATTAAATCTGTTTATACTTCAACTTCCGGGTTTCCTTGTTTCTCCTGATTCCCTTTCCCAGGTGGGGAGGGGTCATCGGGTGATAGAAAGATTGTCTAAAGGACAATAAATTGTTATGGGTCTCTCGAACCATAACAACTAGATTGGAAGGGGGAAGGGGATATAACTGGGCCTGCTAGAAATAAGCCCAGGGGGAGCAAGCCAGGGTTTGCAGGATGGCTAGCTAGTGAGGACCCTTGTTGTTCTGTCTCAGTGGAGGAAGGGGCTGGAGATACACGGGGCAGTAAAGATGGAAGGGTTATTGATGGGTTAGAAGCCATGGAAAAGCCTGAGAGCAGTCATGTAGGAACGAGGGCTTCCACCCATAAAGAAGTGTCGGGAACATTAGCCCAGCTGAAGTGCATCTACGCTAATGCACGTAGCATGGGAAACAAACAGGAGGAGCTAGAAGCCATGGTGCACCAGGAAAACTATGATATAGTAGCCATCACAGAAATGTGGTGGGACGCCTCATGTGACTGGAGTGCCGCAGTCAATGGCTACAAGCTCTTCAGAAGGGATAGACGAGGAAGGAGAGGTGGTGGGGTGGCCCTGTATGTTAGGGACTGTTATGAATGCTTAGAACTCAATTGTAGTGATGATACGGTTGAGTGTCTATGGCTCAGAATCAGGGGGAAGGCCAACAAGGCTGATGTTGTGGTGGGGGTCTGTTATAGACCACCCAATCAGGACAGAGAGGTAGATGAAACTTTCTACAAGCAGCCGGGAGAAGTCTCGCAATCGCTTCCCCTTGTTCTTGTGGGGGACTTCAACTTCCCAGATGTCTGCTGGAAATACAACACAGCAGAGAGAGAACAGTCCCAGAGGTTCCTAGAGTGTGTCGAGGACAACTTCCTTACTCAGCTGGTGAGTGAACCTACCAGGGAAGGTGCCCTGCTGGACCTGCTCTTTGTAAACAGAGAAGGACTGGTGGGTGATGTGATGGTGGGAGATCGACTAGGGCACAGCGATCACGAAATGATTGAGTTCTCCATTCTTAGAGAAGTAAGGAGGGGGGGCAGCAGAACTGCCACCATGGACTTCTGAAGGGCAGACTTTGACTTGTTTAGGAGACTGATTGACAGAGTCCCTTGGGAGGCAGTCCTGAAGGGCGTAGGAGTCCAGGAAGGCTGGACACTCTTTAAGAAGGAAGTCTTAAAGGCTCAGGAGCAGGCCGTCCCCATGTGCTGTAAGTCATGCCAGCAGGAAAGACCGGCCTGGCTGAACAGAGAGCTTTGGCTGCAGCTCAGGGAAAAAAGGAGAGTCTATGGCCTCTGGAAGAAAGGGCAGGCCACACACGATGACTACAGAGATGCCGTGAGGCTATGCAGGGAGAAAATTAGAAAGTCCAAAGCCCAGCTAGAAATTAATCTGGGTTCTGCTGTAAAGGACAACAAGAAATCTTTCTATAGATACATTAGCAGCAAAAGAAGGGCCAGGGAGAACATCCATCCTCTGTTAGATGCAGGGGGAAACATGGTGACTAAGGATGAGGAAAAGGCTGAGGTGCTTAATGCCTTCTTTGCCTCAGTCTTCAGTAATAGGACCAGTTGCACTCTGAGGATCCAACCCCCTGAGCTAGAAGATAGAGACCGGGAGCAGGATGATCCCCCTCACAATCCAGGAAGAAATGGTCAGTGACCTGCTGCAACACATAGACATACACATGTCTATGGGACCAGATGGAATCCACCACCTGGAGTTCTGAGAGAGCTGGCAGAGGTACTCACCAAGCCACTCCATCATTTTCTAACAGTCCTGGATGACTGGGGAGGTCCCAGCAGACTGGAAACTAGCCAATGTGACACCCATCTACAAGAAGGGCTGGAAGGAGGATCCGGGAAACTACAAGCCTGTCAGTTTGACTTCGGTGCCGGGGAAGGTTATGGAGCAGATCATCCTGAGTACCATCACGCAGTACGTGCAGGACAACCGGATGATCCGGCCCAGTCAACATGGGTTTATGAAAGGCAGGTCCTGCTTGACTAACCTGATCTCCTTCTACAACATGGTCACCCACTTAGTGGATGAGGGAAAAGCTGTGGATGTTGTCTATCTGGACTTTAGTAAAGCCTTTGACACCCTTTCCCACAGCATTCTCCTGGAGAAACTGGCTGCTCATGGCTTGGATGGGCATGCACTTTGCTGAGTAAAAAAATGGCTGGAAGGCCGGGCCCAGAGAGTGGTGGTGAATGGAGTTAATTCCAGTCGGCGGCTGGTCACGAGTGGTGTCCCCCAGGGCTCAGTACTGGGGCCAGTGCTGTTTAATATCTTTATCAATGTTCTGGATGAGGGGATTGAATGCACCCTCAGTAAGTTTGCAGATGACACCAAGCTGGGTGGAAGAGTTGATCTGCCTGAGGGTAGGGAGGCCCTGCAGAGGGATTTAGACAGACTAGATCGATGGGCCAAGGCAAACTATATGAGTTTTTCAATAAGGCCAAATGTTGGGTCTTACACTTTGGCCATAACAATCCCCGCCAATGCTACAGGCTTGGGGAGGAGTGGCTGGAAAGCTGCTCAGCAGAGAGGGACCTGGGGGTGTTGATTGATGGGTGGCTGAATATGATCTGGCAGTGTGCCCAGGTGGCCAAGGCCAATGGCATCCTGGCCTGTATCAGGAATAGTGTAGCCAGTAGGACCAGGGAGGTGATTTTTACCCCTGTACTCAGCACTGGTGAGGCTGCATCTTGAGTACTGTGTTCAGTTTTGGGCCCCTCACCACAAGAAGGACATTGAGGTGCTGGAGCGTGTGCAAAGAAGGGCAACAAAACTGCTGAGGGGTCTGGAGCACATGTCTTATGAGGAGCGGCTGAGGGAACTGGGGTTGTTTAGCCTGGAGAAAAGGAGGCTGAGGGGAGACCTTATTGCGCTCTACAACTATCTGAAAGGACTAGAGGTAACGGGCACAAACTGGAGCACAGGAAGTTCCATCTCAACATGAGGAGGAACTTCTTTACTTTGAGGGTGGCAGAGCACTGGAACAGGCTGCCCAGAGAGGTTGTGGAGTCTCCCACTCTGGAGACATTCAAAACCCGCCTGGACGCCGTCCTGTGCAATGTGCTGTAGGTGTCCCTGCTGTGGCAGGGGGGTTGGACTTAGATGATCTCCAGAGGTCCCTTCCAACCCTGACGATACTGTGAGGTTGCAGAGAGGTTGGAGTCGACCTGTTCTGTCAAGTAACAGGTGATGGAACAAGAGGAAATGGCTTCAAGTTGCGCCAAGGGAAGTTTAGATTGAATATTAGGAAGAATTTTTTCACTGAAAGGGTCATCAGGCATTGGAACGCATTACCCAGGGCAGTGGTAGAGTCCCCATCCCTGGAGGTATTTAAGGGTCGTGTAGATATAGTGCTTAGGGACATGGCTTAGTGGTGGGCTTGTCAGTGTTAGGTTAATGATTGGACTAGATGATCTTACAGGTCTTTTCCAATCCAGGACATTCTGTGATTCTTTGTGATTTCTGTGATTCCCTCAAGACTCCCAGATTTATCTCATCAGGTCCCATGGACTTATGCACCTTCCGGTTCCTCAGATGGTCTCGTACTTGATCTTCACCTACAGTGGGCTGTTCTTCATTTTCCCAGTCCTTGCCTTTGCCTTCTGCATCATGGGTAGTGTGGCTGCAGTCTTTGCCAGTGAAGACTGAGGCAAAAAATGCTGGAATGGAAAGGAAGGGTAAGTGCTTTGAATGTCGATGAGGAATTAATTCAGAACTCAATTCTTCCAGGCTTTTAACAATGTTTTCATTTTGGAAAAGCATTGACCCCTATGGCATTGAGGACAATGCTTTGATTTTGTTTTTTTTTTTTTCTTTACTATGCTTTCTGTTTTATCTTTTCTATCTATCTTTGGAGGTCTTTTTTACTTATCTGATGTGATGTTTAAACTTTCCTTTAATTACTGACTTTTTTTTCTTTCTCACATGTAGTTTATTAATGTTGTTACATCATATTGTCTAAATATTTTGAGAACTCATCAGGGATTGATAGAGGGCAATTAATATTAACTGTTGATATTCTCTTTTCTTTTTCCTGTGCTCCCAAGATCTTATCTTTAATCTAGATTAAAGGGATGGGAGAAAGAAAGGAATTGAAGTCATTTGGATCAGGATTTAGAATCAAAATGTCTTCAAAGCTGTGCTCAGCTGTTTTGGTTTAGCCTTCTGCAGTGACAGGGACCATCTGAGGACTTTGGATTTGGATCCAGGTTTGGATTCTTTGGAAATAAGCCTCACACACAGAGGCAAAAATAAATACACAAATGTACACACAAATGTTCAGACTGGACTGGGCCCACCTCTAGTCGCATGCTTACAAAATTAATCTGGTACCACAACAAGGTTAATAGTGGAATAATCATTGACAAAAATAGATGATCAGAGACTAACTAGGAAGCCTCTAAGATAAAAACCTAAACAATATTGCTAGATCCTGTTCCCTCTTCTATTAGCCAGCCTCATATATAAAGTCAGGATATTAATTTCATAGCATTTTATGGATGAAGCAAAATGTCTTCTAGAAAACATTGAAATTTAAAATGCTAAAAGATGCTGTCTATCTCTAATGAGATACATTATGGCCCTGAATGCAGGCTCAGCAGTTAAAAGGAGTGCACCAGATCCACTGCACTTATTCATGCACAAAAGCTTCAGTGGGACAGAGAGTCACAAAGGACTGCAGGACTTGCTTTGCAGCAGATAGATTGAAGTCTTTTCCTAGAAAAAAATGTGGACAACACCTAATAAAGCTGACAGGAGCTACAGGAAGCTCTCTGACCACAGAAATGTGGGAGGCTAGAGAGATGCACCTAGTATTGACTAGTGGACAATTATTAAATATTGACTAAATGACAGCTAGGTATATGACCTGGAAATACTTAGCCAAGAGAGGAAAAAGAAATTCCTACAGAATCCAGGGTACATCAGCTGTAATTCCCCTTTCCTTTTTAGTCAGCTTTGCATTTCTTCCTTCTTTCTAGCTTCTTCATATTCCACCTTTTTTGTACTTCCAAAACAGTTTATCTCTCAGTATTGGGGCGCAGTGAGGTCAAATCCAAATCAGGATCTGAATCTCATGGATCATTGTTGAACTACTGCTGGACTCTATCCTGTAACAGGGTGGAGGGGCTGGAGCACAAGGCGATGTGCAGTGCAGTTGTTCACACGGAGGCAGACCTCACACAGCTCAGGTCCCCACTAGGATTTAGGGGTTCTACATTCCTCCCAAAAGCCCAAATGCATATTCTCCTAACCCAAGACTTTCTACCGTCCCCTCACCTTCTTCTCTTCATCTTCCTTTCTTTCACCTCCTCAGCTCAGCACTTCATCTTCTCTCCCCTCTGCTCACTGCTGTTCTGCCTCCCAAGCTTACTCCGTGTCTCTGCTTGGATCTTCTCTGGTCTGCAGAACCTACCTGTGGGCAGACTTGGACCTTGGGACATGCCAGGTAGCTTGCTGTTGCAAAATCCTCTAATAAGGAAGGATGAGTTATTGTGGGGTAGGAGCCTACACGTTACTAGTAAGGACAGTGCCATTGGCATATGACAATTTAAGGACAGAAGAAAGATTAAACAGGCCAGGTCTGAGGAGCTGCTAAGAAAATAAAGTTGTTGCTTGGACTGTTGATTAGGGCTGGCCTTGTTAGCATTTATGCTCTGGCTGGTTTCATCTCACCTAACTCTAGGCAGCTGGCCAGGTACCTTAATCAGGAATGTATTCATTGTTAGCTCCCTCTTGAAAGAGAAAAGGGCAAATCTTTCCAGAGCATTATTCACCTCACCCCTAAATCCCCCCCGAAAATGTCTCTCTTTCTTAACAGACTATTAAAGTAGCCTAGAGCAAATACTCTCCTAATTTAAGTCCCTTAGTTAAACTGGATGAATCTGACCTTTGCATTCAGCTCATGTCCCACAAGCCTTAATTTTACATGCATAAAACTGAAGAAGAATGAGAGAAAAAAGTGTAGATCTGTAGGCAAGAAAGTGATGCAGCTGAATCCTGTGGACACTTTTATTCAGCCAGTAGCATAGCACGTTGCATGAGCTGGCACCATGTATTTGCATGTTAGGACATATGGTAACCAGAGAAGCCACAGTGCTACAGGCAAAAAATGTGCTAGTCTGTTTCTTACATCCCCAGAGACTCAGCCAGAAAGAAATAAATGTTGAGAGGTCTGAAAGAAAGCCACAAAAATGGGTCAACTGGGTCTCCTACTCTCCGAGGAAGATAAACAAATAATGACATTTTCTGCAACCAGTTTGCAATCTAATGGGCTGAGAAAAAATCCAAGTAGGAAGAGCCCTGAACATTGGGCTAGTTCCAGCTGTGGATTATTATATTATCAGTGACCAAGATTATTCAGTTCTTACCTAGTTCCTGAGAAAGGTGTCCCATTTTTTAAATACCTATTTAATTTGTAAAAATCCTCTGGCTCTCTCATTTTCTCCTCTATAGTCAGTTATTTTATTTTACTGATTAATAAGGGCCCATTTATGGGCTACCAAGTTTGAGCAAGCAATAAATGTGTGGTCCTGAGCACAGGGATCTATTGAGAACTGAAGTGTAAGAGTTGAATAAATTAGCATTTTCTGTGGAAGTCCTCAACACAATAGACTCAGAATAATTTACACTGGAAGGGAGTGCGGGACATCATCCAGTCTGAGCACCTGCTTAGAGCAGAACTACCTTCAACGTCAGGTCAGGCTGCTTAGTGCCTTGCTCAATTGAATTTTGAATCCCTTCAAGGATGGAGACTTCACATCATTTCTGAGCAACCTGTTCCAGTGCTCGATCAATCCCATTGTGAAAATATTTTCCTTAGCATCTTCAAGGGGTAATTTCCAGAGTAATAGAAGGTGCTTTTTGCTTTCTCTGTCCAGTGCTTGCTCCCCAAATAAAGAAAAAAATCAAGTCCTGCCTAAACCTTTCCTGGAAGAGATGAAAAAAGTAAGATTTTTTTCCTGAAAACTTTAAAAATGCATGTTACAGAATTTTTATTCTTCATTTTTCCCCCTTCTACTTGGAAGAACAGCCTCTTCAGAAACTGGTATAACTGTAAATTCTGCAGATGCCAGAAAAAATTAAAATAAAAGGGGCAGGTAACAGAGCTACTAAGATTTTTGTTTTCTTTGCATAAATCTGTTGCAGAGTAACCTGCAGTTTTGTTTTACACTCAGCACTGTGTATTGGAATTAGGACAACAAACATCAAAAGAGACGTCATTGCCATCCATGGTCTGTTGAAATTCTGGGAAAATTTGCTCAAAACAACTACACTCCTGGCAGTTAATTCTGTTTCAAGGCTGACAAAGTTTCGGTGTCTCAAAAACAGCAAGGAAAATAAACTATTATTTTAACAGGCTCTGGATGCAGAGCCTTATAATGAGACCACTTCATTTTCAGGGTCAGTTTAAATCAATTTTACCATTGATCCCTGTTTCCCAAGACTGTTTACAACAACTGTCTTGTTCTTTCCCCATGACTAAATGTAACACTAATGTAATGGACAACACTGTTGGTACATGCCAACAGTTAAAGGCAAGTGGAATGAGAATTACCCAGTTGCAGATTTTACCAAGAAAAGGTACTGAACTTGAAATAGTTGCAAAAGTTGTAATATGTATAGTTGCATATTATTGATACCTACTATTTGCCAGTCATACTCTGCAAATTTTGCTGTCCCACCAGAGGGATTCTAGTCCCCCAGGACTGCTCAGTGAAATGAAGCTGGGAAGCTCCACGGTCATCCCCTGCTCCAGGGAAGGCTAGTGAATTCCCAGCACATCTATGACTGAGGTGTGCGAGTTCTGGGAGACTTCTGCAGCAGATGTCAGTGATGGGAACACATCAGTGACTATCTGTCCAGATTTCTCACCTACAGACAGAGTGGTGTTATATTTGTGTTGCTTCTGCAGAAATATACATGTTTTAGAATCATAGAATTGTCTAGGTTGGAAGGGACCTTGAAGGTCATTGACTACAACCATCAACCCAACACTGCCAAAATCACCACTAAACCATGTCCCTAAGCACCACGACTACACGTCTTTTAAATACCTCCAGGGATGGTGACTCCACCACTTCCCTGGGCAGCCTGTTCCAACAGTTAACAACCCTTTCTGTGAAGAACTTTTTCCTAATATTCAATCTAAACCTACCCTGGTATACCTTGAGGCCATTTCCTCTTGTCCTATCGCTTGTTACTAGCGAGAAGAGGTCGACCCTCACCTCTCTACAACCTCCTTTCAGGTAGATGTAGAGAGCGACAAGGTCTCCCCTCAGCCTCCTTTTCTCCAGGCTAAACAACCTGAATTCCCTCAGCCACTCCTCATAAGACTTGTTCTCCAGATCTCTCATGAGCTTTGTTGGCCTTCTCTGGACACACTGCAGCACCTCAATGTCCTTCTTGTAGTGAGGGGCCCAAAACTGAACACAGTACTCGAGGTGGGGCCTTACCAGTGCTGAGTACAGGGGAACAATCACTTCCCTAGCCCTGCTGGCCACTCTATTCCTGATACAGGCCAAGATGCTGTTGGACTTCTTGGCCACCTGGGTACACTGCTGGCTCATGTTCAGCTGGCTGTCGACCAACACCCCCAGGTCCTTCTTCACCAGGCAGCTTTCCAGCCACTCTTCACTAAGCCTGTAGCGCTGCATGGGGTTGTTATGATCTCAGTGTGGGACCTGGCACTTGGCTTTGTTGAATTGCATACCATTGGCCTCAGCCCATTGATACAACCTGTCCAGATCTCTCTGTAGAGCTATCCTTCCCTCAAGCAGGTCGACACTCCCACCCAACTGGGTGTCACCTGCAAACTTACTGAGGGTGCACTCGATCCCCTCATCCAGAACATTGATAAAGATATTAAAGAGAACTGGCCCCAATACTGAGCCCTAGGGAACACCACTTGTGACCGGCCACCAACTGGATTTAGCTCCACCACTCTCTGGGCACGGCCATCCAGCCAGTTTTTTACCCAGCAAAGAGTACACCCGTCTAAGCCATGAGCAGCCAGTTTCTCCAGGAGAATGCTGTGGTAAACCATGTCGAAGGCTTTACTGAAGTCCAGGTAAACAACATCCATTGTCTTTCCTTTGTCCACTAAGCAGGTTACCTTGTCATAGAAGGAGATCGGGTTAGTCAAGCAGGACCTGCCTTTCATAAACCCATCTTGACTGGGCCTGATCACCTGGTTGTCCTGCATGTGCTGCATGATGGCACTCAAGATGATCTGTTCTATAACCTTCCCCGGCACTGAAGCCAGACTGACAGGCCTGTAATTCCCCGGATCCTCCTTCCAGCCCTTCTTGTGGATGGGCATCACATTTGCTAACCTCCATTCAACTGGGACCTCCACGGTTAGCCAGGACTGCTGATAAATGATGGAAAGTGGCTTGGTGAGCAGTTCTGCCAGCTCCCTCAGTACCCTTGGGTGGATCCCATCCGGCCCCATAGACTTGTGTGTGTCTAAGTGGTGTAATAGCTCACTAACCATTTCCTCTTGGATTATGGGGGCTTCATTCTGCTCCCCATCCCTGTCTACTGGCTCAGGGGGCTGGGTACTCAGGGAACAACTGGTCTTACTGTTAAAGACTGAGGCAAATAACACATTAAGTACCTCAGCCTTTTCCTCATCCTTGGTCACTATGTTTCTGCCCCTGTCTAAAGAGGATGGAGATTCTCCTTAGTCTTCCTTTTATTGCCAATGTATTTATAGAAACATTTTTATTGTCCTTTACAGCAGAAGCCAGGTTAAGTTCTAGTTGGGCTTTGGCCCTTCTAATTGTCTCCCTACATAGCCTCATAATATCTTTGTAGTTCCCATGACTGGCCTGCCCTTTCTTCCAAAGGCCATAAATTCTCCTTTTTTCCATGAGTTGCAATCACAGCTCTCTGTTCAGCCAGGCTGGTCTTTTTCCCTGACGACTCATATGTCGGCATGTGGGGATGGCCTGCTCCTGTGCCTTTAAAACTTCCTTCTTGAAGAATGCCCACCCTTCCTGGACTCCTACGCCCTTCAGGACTGCCTCCCAAGGGACTCCGTCAACGAGGCTCCTGAAAAGACCAAAGTACGGCCTCCAGAAATCCATGGTAGCAGTTCTGCTGACCACCCTCCTTGCTTCTCCAAGAATCGAAAACTCATGATCACTATGCCCAAGATAGCCTCCAACTGTCACATCCCCCACAAGTCCTTCTCTGTTTACATGCGACAGATCCAGCAGGGCACCTTCCCTAGTTGGCTCCCTCATCAGCTGTGTCAGGAAGTTATCCTCAACACCCTCTCGGAACCTCCTAGGCTGTTTCCTCTCAGCTGTAAGCAAGCAAGAGGAGTTAGAGATCTGTGTGCAGTCACAGGGCCATGATCTCATTGCAATTACCGAGACATGGTGGGATAGCTCACATGACTGGAACGCTGTCATGGAGGGCTATGTTCTCTTTAGGAAAGATAGGACGGCAAGGCGAGGTGGGGGAGTTGCTCATATGTGAAAAAGCAACTGGAATGTATTGAGCTCTCCCTGGGGGCTGATGATGAGCAAGTTCAGAGCTTGTGGATAAGGATTAAGGGGCAGGGTAACATGAGAGACACTGTTGTGGGGGTTTATTACAGGCCACCTGATCAGGATGGGGAAGTTGATGAGGCCTTCTACAGACAGGTGAGAACCGCCTCACAGTCACAGGCCTTGGTTCTCATGGGGGACTTCAACTTCCCTAATATCTGTTGGGAAGGCTACACAGCTAGGCATGCACAGTCCAGGAGGTTCCTCCAGTGCATTGATGATAACTTCTTGACTCAGGTGGTGGAAGAGCCCACGAGGAGAGGTGTACTACTGGACCTAGTATTGACAAACAAAGAGGGACTGGTGGAGGATGTTAAGGTTGGGGGCAGACTTGGCTGCAGTGATCATGAGAAGATAGAGTTCAGCATTAAGTGCAGTATGCACAAAATGACAAGTAGGGTTGAAATGTTGGACTTCAGGAGGGCTAACTTTGATCTCTTCAAGAAATTGATGGGAGAAATCAAATGGGAGAGGGCTCTAGAGGGTAAGGGGGCTCAAGAGAGCTGGCTGATATTCAAGCACCAGCTCCTCCAAGCTCAGGATAGGTGCATCCCAAAGAGCAAGAAATCGGGCAAGGGAAGGAGACCTGCATGGCTGAGCAAGGATCTTCAGAAAAAACTCAGGTGGAAGAAGGGAGTTTACAGGATGTGGAAAAGGGAGCTGACGACTTGGGATGAGTACAAGAATGCTGTCACGGTATGCAGGGATGAAACAATGAAAGCCAAGGCAGCCTTGGAACTGAACCTGGCGAGGGATGTCAAGGCCAACAGGAAGGGTTTCTTTAAGTATATAGGAGACAAAAGGAAAACCAGGGAAAATGTGAGCCCGCTCTTGAACGAGATGGGTGCTGTGGTGACGGATGATGCAGAGAAGGCAGAGTTGCTGAATGCCTTCTTTGCTTCTGTCTTCACTGCTCGGGCCAGCTCTCAGGAGTCCCAGACTTTGCAAGTAACAGAGAAAGTCTGGAGGAAGGAAAACTTTCCCTTGGTTGAAGAGGAACAAATTAGAGAAGAATTAAGTAAACTGGACACCCACAAGTCCATGGGGCCTGATGGGATGCACCCGCGAGTGCTGAGGGAGCTATCAGAAGTCATTGCTGGGCCACTCTCCATCATCTTTGAAAGGTCCTGGAGAACAGGGGAGGTGCCTGAGGACTGGAAGAAAGCCAATGTCACTCCAGTCTTTAAAAAGGGCAAGAAGGATGACCCGGGGAACTACAGGCCAGTCAGCCTCCCCTCCATCCCTGGAAAGATGACGGAACAGCTTGTTCTGGGTGTCATCTCCAAGCATCTGGAGGAAAAGAAGGTTATCAGAAGTAGTCAACATGGATTCACCAAGGGGAAGTCATGTCTCACTAATCTGATAGCCTTCTATGATGGCGTGACTGGATGGGTGGATGAAGGGAGGGCAGTGGATGTTGTCTGCCTTGACTTCAGCAAGGCTTTCGACACTGTCTCCCACATCATCCTCACAGACAAGCTTGGGAAGTGTGGGTTACATGAATGGACAGTGGGGTGGATTGAACAGTGGCTGACAGATAGAGCTCAGAGGGTTGTGGTTAGTGGTGCAGAGTCCAGTTGGAAGCCAATAACTAGTGGTGTCCCTCAGGGGTCAGTACTGGGTCCAGTCCTGTTCAATATATTCATCAATGACCTGGATGAAGGGATAGAGTGTACCATCAGCAAGTTTGCTGATGACACAAAACTGGGAGGGGTGGCTGACACGCTGGAAGGCTGTGCTGCCATACAGCGTGACCTGGACAGGCTGGAGAGTTGGGCAGAAAAAAAACCTGATGAGGTTCAATAAAGGCAAGTGTAGGGTACTGCATCTGGGGAGGAATAACCCCATGCATCAGTACAGGTTGGGGGCTGACCTCCTGGAAAGCAGCTGTGTGGAAAGGGACCTGGGAGTCCTGGTGGACAACCTGATGACCATGAGTCAGCAATGTGCCCTGGTGGCCAAGAAGGCCAATGGCATCCTGGGGTGTATCAAGAAGAGTGTGGCCAGCAGGTCGAGGGAGGTCATCCTCCCCCTCTACTCTGCCCTGGTGAGGCTGCATCTGGAGTACTGTGTCCAGTTCTGGGCTCCCCAGTTCAAGAAGGACAGGGAACTGCTGGAGAGGGTCCAGCAAAGAGCTACAAAGATGATTAGGGGACTGGAGCATCTTTCTTATGAGGAAAGGCTCAGGGACTTGGGGCTTTTTAGTCTGGAGAAGAGAAGACTCAGGGGGGATCTTATCAATACTTATAAATACTTAAGGGGAGGGCACCAGGTAGATGAGAATAGCCTTTTTTCAGTTGTGCCCAGTGATAGGACTAGAGGTAACGGGCACAAACTGGAGCACAGGAAGTTCCATCTTAACATGAGGAGGAACTTCTTTACTCTGAGGGTGGCAGAGCACTGGAGCAGGCTGCCCAGAGACGTTGCGGAGTCTCCCACACTGGAGACATTCAAAACCCGCCTGGATGCCGTCCTGTGCAACGTGCTGTAGGTGTCCCTGCTGTGGCAGGGGGGTTGGACTTAGATGATCTCCAGAGGTCCCTTCCAACCCTGACGATACTGTGATACTGTGTATTATATTCCCAGCAGATATCTGGAAAGTATCAGTATTACTTAATACTGTGGTCAAAGGCATCTGGGTGATTTGGTTTTAGTTACAACACCTCTCAGTATCTGAACCTGCATGAGTGCTAACAAACAGGCTCTGTTGCTTGGAACTTCTGTGGTGTCATGCCCTCTTTCCAGCTTGATGTGTTTTTAAGCTTTAAGACCATGATGATCTAGTCCACTTTAGTCTGCATGACAATTTAATTATAATTATATAAAATGGTCTTAAAAAGGATACCTACTAGCATAATTTTATGTATTTTTATAATATTTAAAGTTTCTTCTTAGGGTAGTAATATTGTGAAAAGTCATATCCTTTGAAATATTTAGTTTAAAAGATTTTTACTGTATTTGAAATACTTCCATTCCTACAGAATGAAGTCAAATCTGTTCTTGATAATTTACATTATTTTTCCCCTTTATATTCTAATAGTTAAAGCTGAGATACCTTCCTCTGCATTTCGTAAACTGTAGCAAGCGCTCTGAAGCCCCAGTAGTCTGACTTTATCAATAAAACATCTTTGACGGTGGTCAGTGTAGAACTGAAGAAGTTCCAAGACAAATATGTAGAAACAGTGGTAATGCAAAGTCTTTCAAGGAAAGATATTCTGCTCTTCCGTCACGGGTCCTACTTCTTGAAAGTGTTGATCTATCTCATTCGTGTGCTCGGAATATGTGGCATACCTATATACAGTCCTTTCAGATATTGGTCTTGGAATGTGAGCACGTGAATTTTCTTTCACAGTTGCCAAAAGCAATGTGCTGTAATTTGCCCTAGCCTCCTGAGGAGACCAAAGAGAAGAAGGATCCATAATTGGAAGAGGCAAAAATATTAATCTCTGTTCAGTAACATAAAAAAGCAATGCCAAGGTGAAAAGTCTTCATAGTTTGCATGTATAGCTAAAGTGGTGCTGTAATTTGCATCAAATACAATTTGCATCAAGCATAACATTTTCTCTATTTTTGCTGGGTCAAAGAGAATTGTGAAAAGCTAAAACAGGTACACAGGAGGTATAAATGGTATTGAAACTGATCAGTAATTACTTGAGGTGAATTCTGGCCCTGTCACCTTCAGTTTCACAATTTCTGAGATCCCAAGAGAGTCTACAAAACCAGGATTGTCACATATCAAGAGAGTAAAAAATGGACAAGACAGTAGAAATGACTCCCAAACCACAGTTCCTCATTTACACTATATCCTTTCTCACACATAAGCTGGATTGTAAAACTAACTGTGCATCTGCATCGAAGATGGGTGAATATGTCAGCTCCTACTCTTTGTACTAGAGAGAAGAAGCATGACTACACCGAATAACTTTTAAAAAAAGAAAATACAAACAGCTCCTTTCTCTCTCTGTTCAAATTCAAGGGAAAGATCCAAAGCAAAAGTTCATATCTGCTATAGGCTTGTGAGTTACAGGCTCCCACTAACCATATTAATTTATACGTGGATGAGCGTGTGCATCATTCAGACTTAGTTATAAAGAGGCTAAAACTGGACATGACCAGTTTTAAATTGGTCTGACGCCAGAGCTGTATGGAACTGAGATGGGAGTTCAGGAGGAGGGGTCTTAAAAAAGAGGCATTTTCCCTCAGTCTTGAGAAGCCTTCACAAGAAGCTTTTACCAAAGGAATAGTAGCAACAGAAGCACTGAAGAAAAGAATTATTACCTTGGGGTCACTGGAGGATGCTGTGTAGCATTTGAGCCCATATTAGGTTTGTTATAGATCACCTTCATTTCCCAGATCCGAGATCTGAGTACTGAGCCCAAAGGAAATTCCATATCAATTTCTACTTTGAAGAGTTTACTTCTACAGTGAAAGCTTAATTCCAGATTAGTTTAGTAATCCATAGCCCTCACTTAATGGTAAAAGGTTACTTTATATTCTAGAGATCTCTTCTTGTAATTTCAAATATAATTTCTTTAGCTCAACTAAATAATTTTGAGTTTTTTATTTGATAAACCAATCACAGGGTTTAGAATTGTTTATTCTCAAAATATATCACAGTATCACAGTATCGTCAGGGTTGGAAGGGACCTCTGGAGATCATCTAAGTCCAACCCCCCTGCCACAGCAGGGACACCTACAGCACGTTGCACAGGACGGCATCCAGGCGGGTTTTGAATGTCTCCAGAGTGGGAGACTCCGCAACGTCTCTGGGCAGCCTGCTCCAGTGCTCTGCCACCCTCAGAGTAAAGAAGTTCCTCCTCATGTTAAGATGGAACTTCCTGTGCTCCAGTTTGTGCCCGTTACCTCTTCTCCTATCATTGGGAACAACTGAAAAAAGACTATTCCCATCTACCTGGCACCCTCCCCTTAAGTATTTATAAGTATTGATAAGATCCCCCCTGAGTCTTCTTTTTTCTAGACTAAAAAGCCCCAAGTCCCTGAGCCTTTCCTCATAAGAAAGATGCTCCAGTCCCCTAATCATCTTAGTAGCTCTTTGCTGGACCCTCTCCAGCAGTTCCCTGTCCTTCTTGAACCGGGGAGCCCAGCACTGGACACAGTACTCCAGATGCAGCCTCACCAGGGCAGAGTAGAGGGGGAGGATGACCTCCCTCGACCTGCTGGCCACATTCTTCTTGATACACCCCAGGATGCCATTGGCCTTCGTGGCCACCAGGGCACATTGATGGCTCATGGTCATTCTTTTGTCCACCAGGACTCCCAGGTCCCTTTCCACACAGCTGCTCTCCAGGAGGTCAGCCCCCAACCTGTACTGATGCATGGGGTTATTCCTCCCCAGATGCAGTACCCTACACTTGCCTTTATTGAACCTCATCAGGTTTTTTTTCTGCCCAACTCTCCAGCCTGTCCAGGTCACGCTGTATGGCAGCACAGCCTTCCAGCGTGTCAGCCACCCCTCCCAGTTTTGTGTCATCAGCAAACTTGCTGATGGTACACTCTATCCCTTCATCCAGGTCATTGATGAATGTATTGAACAGGACTGGACCCAGTACTGACCCCTGAGGGACACCACTAGTTATTGGCTTCCAACTGGACTCTGCACCACTAACCACAACCCTCTGAGCTCTATCTGTCAACCACTGTTCAATCCACCCCACTGTCCATTCATCTAACCCACACTTCCTAAGCTTGCCTGTGAGGATGATGTGGGAGACAGTGTCGAAAGCCTTGCTGAAGTCAAGGTAGACAACATCCACTGCCCTACCTTCATCCACCCATCCAGTCACGCCATCATAGAAGGCTATCAGATTAGTGAGACATGACATCCCCTTGGGGAATCCATGTTGACTACTACTGATAACCTTCTTTTCCTCCAGATGCTTGGAGATGACAGCCAGAATGAGCTGTTCCGTCATCTTTCCAGGGATGGAGGTGAGGCTGACTGGCCTGTAGTTCCCCGGGTCATCCTTCTTGCCCTTTTTAAAGACTGGAGTGACATTGGCTTTCTTCCAGTCCTCAGGCACCTCCCCTGTTCTCCAGGACCTTTCAAAGATGATGGAGAGTGGCCCAGCAATGACTTCTGATAGCTCCCTCAGCACTCGCGGGTGCATCCCACCAGGCCCCATGGACTTGTGGGTGTCCAGTTTACTTAATTCTTCTCTAATTTGTTCCTCTTCAACCAAGGGAAAGTTTTCCTTCCTCCAGACTTTCTCTGTTACTTGCAAAGTCTGGGACTCCTGAGAGCTGGCCCGAGCAGTGAAGACAGAAGCAAAGAAGGCATTCAGCAACTCTGCCTTCTCTGCATCATCCGTCACCACAGCACCCGTCTCGTTCAAGAGCGGGCCCACATTTTCCCTGGTTCTCCTTTTGTCTCCTATATACCTAAAGAAACCCTTCCTGTTGGCCTTGACATCCCTCGCCAGGTTCAATTCCAAGGCTGCCTTGGCTTTTCTCGTTTCTTCCCTGCATACCTTGACAGCATTCTTATACTCATCCCAAGTCGTCAGCCCCCTTTTCCACATACTGTAAACTCCCTTCTTCCACCTGAGTTTTTTCTGAAGATCCTTGCTCAGCCATGCAGGTCTCCTTCCCTTGCCCGATTTCTTGCTCTTTGGGATGCACCTATCCTGAGCTTGGAGGAGCTGGTGCTTGAATATCAGCCAGCTCTCTTGAGCCCCCTTACCCTCTAGAGCCCTCTCCCATTTGATTTCTCCCATCAATTTCTTGAAGAGATCAAAGTTAGCCCTCCTGAAGTCCAACATTTCAACCCTACTTGTCATTTTGTTCATACTGCACTTAATCCTGAACTCTGTCTTCTCATGATCACTGCAGCCAAGTCTGCCCCCAGCCTTAACATCCTCCACCAGTCCCTCTTTGTTTGTCAATACTAGGTCCAGTAGTACACCTCTTCTTGTGGGCTTTTCCACCACCTGAGTCAGGAAGTTATCATCAATGCACTGGAGGAACCTCCTGGACTCTACATGCCTAGCTGTGTAGCCTTCCCAACAGATATCAGGGAAGTTGAAGTCCCCCATGAGAACCAAGGCCTGTGACTGTGAGGCGGTTCTCACCTGTCTTTAGAAGGCCTCATCAACTTCCCCATCCTGATCAGTAATAAACCCCCACAACAGTATCTCTCATGTTACCCTGCCCTTTAATCCTTATCCACAAGCTGTCAACTTGCTCATCATCAGCCCCCAGGGAGAGCTCAATACATTCCAGTTGCTTTTCCACATAAAGAGCAACTCCCCCACCTCGCCTCACTGGCCTATCTTTCCTAAAGAGAACATAGCCCTCCATGACAGCATTCCAGTCATGTGAGCTATCCCACCATGTCTCGGTAATTGCAATGAGATCATGGCCCTGTGAATGCACGCAGATCTCTAACTCCTATTGCTTGTTCCCCATGCTGCGTGCATTGGTGTATAGGCATTTCAGAGAGGCCAATGAGTGTGTAGCCCTAGAGAGGAGGTGGGCCTTCTGATCCTTAACAGTTCCAATATCCTGCCCCACAAGTGCTAAGCTTCTACACTCAGGTGCCTCTCTGATGAGCCCAGTTACATCCCCATCCCCCTTCCAATCTTGTTTAAAGCTCTCTCAATGAGCCCTGCTAACTCTAGTCCTAGAACCCTCTTCCCCCTTCGAGATAGGCTTTTCCCATCTGTTACCAGCAGCCCTATGACGATTTTACTTCAAAGGAACCACCCCTAGGTCTGCCCACAATCACAGCCTGTGTCTGGGGGTACCAGCACCCTGACCCCAGCTGTATAGGTTAGCTGATGATGTGCACAGACAGCACATGAAATGCACTCAACTTCATTAACTTGCACTTTCATTTTTTTGACAACAGCATGCCTATCTTTATGCACAAATTGTTTTTTGAATTTTGTACTGAGAGAACAGTTACATTCTGGTATCAGACATCTGAAGTTCTGAAATCTGGGTTCACTTTTCTGTTCTTAAATTTATGAATGACTAACAAAAGACTTTATCAGTGTGAGTTTCTACTTACATATCATTCTTATATTGGCAACCCTTAGTCAGTAGTCCCATGAAGTTTTTATTTTGGTATAAACCCCACACTGCTGCTGAAATAAATAATCCCACATTCCCACTGCTTGTTCCCACCTGTACCTTCTCTCCTGAGCTGGCATCAATGTCCATGCAGGTGCATGGTGAACTGATACACTTTCTTTGCAAAGTTTTTTTTGGCTGAGGCTAGAGGGCTATACTAGCTGAAAGTGCTTACGGAATTAGAAATGCTATGCATGTACTACATCAAAAAATGCTTTTGTTAGCCTTTTAAATACAAGGTCAGTAATCATTAGCATCAGGTTGATTGAAGTGTATCTGCTCCTTATCAAAAAAGGGATTGCGACTAACTGGTTGTCTGTAATACTTGAGCATTTTACAAGACTTGTAAGTGAATATTCTTCAAAAGAGAATGTAAATGTCCTCATTGCAGAAAGCACATAAAAATGCACGAAATTCAAGCCTGCAGATATCACACTTCATGTATTGAGCAGACATGGTGTTGTGGTTTAACCCCAGCCAGCAACCAGAACCACACAGATGCTCGCTCATACCACCCCCGCTTCCCCCCCACCCCAGAAGAGTGGGGGGAAGAGGGAAAAAAAAGAAGGAGGAAATGGAGGAAAAAACCTTGTGGGTTGAGATAAAGACATTTTAATAGAAACAATAACATAAAAGGAAAAATAACAATAATAATAACAATAATAATGACATGGGTCACTCTCACTGGCTTATTCACATGGATCATTCACAAAACCCTATAAAGTTGCTGTGCATCAGGACAGAGTATGTTTCTTTCAAGCTGCTAAGGGCAGTATCTTTACCACACTCTTGAAGTATTCTGCAGTATATCTAGACTCATTGCAAGGGCAGGGAAAAAAGGGCCACGGCAGTCTGTCTTTCAGAGCAAATACCAGCCAGGAGCAAGTATGTCCACATCCTGCTACTGCATGGAAAAAGAGGTTGCAGTTCCCTGATTGTGAGTATATAGTGAAAGCTGAAAAATAAAAAATTGAGGAGGCCAGAGGACTGCCTTGAGACTGGATTGTGCTGATTGTCCTGGTTTGAGGTAAAACCAATTTTCTTTTCAGTAATTTTACTTGTAAGTTAAGCCTCTTCTAACTCACTCACTCTCTGAAATTAACAGCATATGCTTCAGACACTGTCTGCTTCCAGAGTGATAAGACCTGATGTTTATAGTTAATAAGAAGGAATGGTATGCAGAGAGGCTCTTGCTTATACTTATCGCTATAACAACCAAGGTCAGCTAACTTTATTACTTGCCCCGTTGGAGGGTCGGAAGCAGAAAAGCGCGGTGGGGTCCCACCTGCGGGAAGGAGCGGACAGAACAGGTGACCCAAAACTGACCAACAGGGTATTCCATCCCATGTGCCTCATGCTCAGTATAAAAGCTGAGGGATCAAAGGGGTCAGCTCTCTTTCTTCAATGGCTGACATCTGAGGAGGACTCTGTCTGTTTGTCTGCCTTTGATCCCAAGCCATGTGTTCCTGAATCCAGATCCAGAATCCAGTTCCCATCCATCACTGAGTCTAGTCCGGGTCTTTCCCAGTGCCTGCTGGTGATGTGATTGTCATCCTGGGAGCTCAATATGGTTTTGTATATATTTCATTATTTTCTTATTAATATTATTATATTTTCTTTTTATTAATAATATTTATTTAAAGTAGTGTAGTTTCTTTTTCAACCCATAAGTTCTCTCTCTCATTCTCTCTCCCTTCTCTCTCTCTGAAGGGAGAGAGGTTAGAGAGAGCACTGTTTTTTGTTTATTGGCCAGCCCAGCCTAAACTACGATACTGAGGAAAAACAATTGGAAGGTGCCCTGAATTTTTTTTTAAAAAAGAAAAAAGTAGCATCATCATTCTACTCAAATATCATTTATATGAGCAAATGTTTGACTTGACTTTACCTGGCAGTTGGAAAAAAACTGCTGCAATTGCAGTTTGCCCTAATATCTTTACTATTTATACCACTACTTGATCTCCATGGTAGAGATATGTGGTAAGTCATCTGAGTTAATCCATGGAAAACATGTTAGTGCTTTTGCTCATGGAAGGATTATTCTTTTAATAAACAGATTGTTATTTCTTTCTGTTAATTTTCATTTTAAGTTCAAGAAGTACAGGGAACTGCTGGAGAGGGTCCAGCAAAGGGCTACTAAGATGATTAGGGGACTGGAGCATCTTTCTTATGAGGAAAGGCTCAGGGACTTGGGGCTTTTTAGTCTAGAAAAAAGAAGACTGAGGAGGGATCTTATCAATACTTATAAATACTTAAGGGGAGGGTGCCAGGTAGATGAGAATAGTCTTTTTTCAGTGGTGCCCAGTGATAGGACAAGAAGTAACAGGCACAAACTGGAGCACAGGAAGTTCCATCTTAACATGAGGAGGAACTTCTTTACTCTGAGGGTGGCAGAGCACTGGAACAGGCTGCCCAGAGAGGTGGTGGAGTCTCCCACACTGGAGACATTCAAAACCCGCCTGGACACTGTCCTGTGCAACCTGCTGTAGGTGTCCCTGCTGTGGCAGGGGGGTTGGACTAGATGATCTTCAGAGGTCCCTTCCAACCCTGACTATTTTGTGATTCTGTGATTCTGTGATTACTCCAAACACAGCACTGTAAAAGTAGGAGCCTTTTAGGAGACTTTATGGCTTGTATCACACAAATTTCATGTTAACACATTTGGATTCAGTTTGTGAAATGGTCCATTTGAACCAATTTACTACATTTGTGAACTGAAAAAAGTGTCATGCCTTTGCAGTTTTGATTGCCTGGCACTTTGGGAGCTGGGAGAAGAAACACAATTGCTCTTGTACTGTATTTATGTTGGTAAATGTTCTTAGAGCTCAGCGGGGAAAGGAAGCAGTCAGTTTTGGTCCTGAATCCTCAGTCTAACCCAGAGTAGAGAAGCAGTAATTGCTCTTTGCTTTTTTTAAAATATTGTATAACTTCTACAAATGGAATGGGTGTTCTCTGCATATTTCTGTGGATTTAATAAAAACAAGGCTAAAAACTTGGGACTTTTGTTCTCCTTTAAAAGCTAAGAAATGATAAACTTTACTGATTTTAATGAGATCTCATGTTCCATTATGCAGCCAGATTAAAAAAGGGGTTTAAATTTTTTAAAGAAATAAAATTAACATCCCCACATCTCTATACGATTTAAAGATTTCTGTTGAATATAGAGTGCTGGGAAAGTAAAAATCTTGCTGCCTTAAGAATCAAAAAGAATAAAACAAAATTTGAGCACTTTTAACATTTCAGTCTTTACTCTAGCTCTGTAAGTATAAGGTTGGAGTGACCATTGACTGACACGTTTGTTTCACAGATTACACATTGGTCTGAGAATAAGATGTCAGCTGGTGCCCTCATGTGGATATGTGTGCTCTTATATATAAAAGAAAATGAAACTTTTAGTTGAAACAAAGCCATAGGGACTTTAGCATCTTGGTTTTGTATATAGAATTTGAACAGTTAAAAACAGGCTTTCATTATTTGCTTGCAGTATGGGCAATCCCATATTATTTAGGTGTAAGCAGAATTTCCTAGTTAGATGCCAGGATATAGCATGGCTCTAAATGTAAATTTGAAGTACAAAACTCAATTTATTCTTAACTGCACAGCCACAATCTATCTCCCTCACAAAAGCTATTTATTCATATTAAAAAGTAAAAGTTATCAAGTGACTGGCTTTCAGAACTAATCACACAACTTTTTTTCCAGGGTTTGTAAAAATTTCAACAGAATATAATCTTTCTTGAAAAAATGCAATTCTTATTTACAAAGAAAGCATTTCAGTTGTCAACCAGCACAGAGAAGAGTTTAATATGCACAGTGCATACAGGCTGGTGGAAATAATTCCAGTTTGATCAACCTAAGTGGAAGACATTATCAGTCAGGAACTAGCGATGGTTTTCTGAAATGTGCAAAACAGATGAGTGAAAAGCATACAACACTTCCAATAAGAATACTGATTCAGTTTTATATATTGACTGTATAACCATGATCATCTGCAGACTGTCAGCAAGGCTCCTACATAGATGGCAAGGAGGTAGGTATGGGAACATGGCATGTTGCAAGCTGTAGCCAACCCCCCAGGCTAGGGTCAATGCAGATCTACCCCTAGTGTCTAACTGTCTGCAATAGGGTTCATCTGTGAAGAACATCTTGTGCCACTGTCTCTTTGGAGTGTTTATAAAAGTGTATGCACTTTTGACCTTATTACTCAAAACCGCTAAACTTTAGGTATAGAATTAATCGGGATGTTTAAATACAAGCCCAGCATTCTACAGAATCAACTATATAATCTTTACATATAAAGCAGAAAGAAAAGATTGAAGGCAAAAAAAAAGGAATATTTTCACTGATATTGAAAGAATTAACCATGTGATATGATCAGAATCTAAAACTAAAATAGATTGCCATTTTCAGGATATCCTATCATGATTGTGCTGTGTGCTTCCAGAAGTAGGTAAAGATACTGATCTCAAACACTGTAAAAACTTCAGCAAAACTTCAGTTTTCAAGCTGAGCAAAGCAGCTACAATGATTATAAAGAATTGATAGGTAGAGTAGCTGCAATGTGTAATCTGATATGACAAGTTTCTACCTCAACTCAAATTCTGAACTGGTGGGTAAAGAGGTTGGTTTTATTTTCATCAGCCACCGCCAGATCAAATTTAACTCCTGTGGAATTCCAGCACCTTCAGCAAATCCATATTGTGAAATGTTTCTTACCTTGTGCAATTTTTCAAATTCCTACACATTATGATAATTAGAGGACCAACAATTTAATCTGGGAGTATAAACTAATACTGTATTATTTATCTGCAGGCATTTCATATCTCCCTGTGCTAGGTGCTTTACAAAAGAAGGACAGAAGAGCATTCAAGCCAAGCAAAATACTAGAGACGAGAGAAATTGTATCTTTTTAAGCATAATATCAGAGATATGACTTGTAGATTTGATAGCATTCAAAATTCTTTGCCCTTACAACTACTTTGTTAAAAGAATTCGAGGTCTTTGCAGGAAGTAATGCATTTTTGACATTACAATTTTTTTCCATGATGACATTTGATATTTTAAGTATTTAGATTATCCAGATCAAATATTAGCCAGGTAGTTCAGTACCAGGCACTTTGAAATATGAGGTTCTTTGGGATAAAGCTTGTGCTTTGCCTTGGTATCAAAGACTGCAGAAACAGTTTCTACTTTAGCATCATTGCTGAATGCCCTAATGCCCTTTCCCATCATTCTTCAGAGCATGTGTTATACTGCTTAATGATCATCCATAGCTAGCTTTATTTGGATGATGCTGTGTGCATGCTGGTTTAATATAATCTTTAGCTATCCTTTGGGGCAAAGGAGAGTATGAAAATGAAAGAGGTCATCTCTTTAGGAATACTGTATCTGTCAACAGAAAAGGAAAATACTTTATAAAAAATATGAAAATTTATGGATTTTTTAAATCTTATTTAAGTTACATATTTCACTTACTGCTGTTGCTCAATGAAAATAAAAAGAAATTATTGTAGAAAAGACTTGTGACAGTTGAACAGAAAGAGTTTTGTGCTTATGAATTATAGTTCCAGACTGCTTATACTCTGCCTTAAAGCTGTGTATTCTTTCTCTGTAATTGTGCAATGCATTTATATTGGAAGGCCCTCTTAAAACTGGGTGATCTATTGGTTTAGGGACCTAAAAATTAATCCCAGATGTGATCATGCTCTTCTAGCCCTTCACAAAGTAACTACTGCACCATCTGTTTTGTAATAGACAATTTCAAAGAGTGCCAAGGGGAATGTTAAAGACATTGGTCAAACAGCCACATATACCTCACACACAGGAATCTTAGAGGTCATAGTGCCTCAGACAGATTCATATTTTCACTTTTTTCTCCCCATTCTTCCACCATGGAAACTCAAGGAACAGGTTGCTCTCCTCCCAAAACAGGAAGGAAATGTTTTTCAGATTATTACTAGCATTGACATGCATGAGGCCAAATTCACACCTGAATTTGGTGGAATGACTGGAATTCATGGTGACATATCTCTTATACCTGCCCCACTTTTGGATCCTTGTAGGTTATTCCAAACAGCTTTGTTTTCTTTTAAATGAACTCAGTAGCAGGAGGTTAATGCTAAACTGACTTTAGGTCTGGCTGGTCACCCAAGACAAATGAAGGGTGCAACAGGTAATGAAGGGTTATTCCAGATCATGATCATTTTTATTTTTCCTGGTTATTTCAGGAAGCTTGAAGTAAAGGGATTGTGTCCATTCTTCTAAATACAGTTTTATGCATCAATATCTACATGTCTGGTGTATAACACAGATGCACTCAGGTCTAACACCAGCATAACTAAATTCATCACAACAGTAAAACTGGAGTAAAAGACATTCTCTGGAGACTTCCTAAATATATATCTGAACTTCAAAGCAGTAATTCATGATTTATACCAAATAGTCCTGAGAAAAGGTCTAAAATGAAAATGGAAACAGAAAATCTACTAGAGGTTAGACAATCACAATCTTGTGCAATCCTAAAGAGTCACTTTTGCTGCAGTGCTGGTAAAAAGAAATAAAGATTAATAATGTCTCCAGTTCATTCCTCTTTGGTTTTCCCAGTGCATGCAGTCATGTTTTGTACCAATTCTTGTAATAAATTGTTACAAAAATAGCTTAAGACTAGCAGAGTAGTGTACCTACTTAAGTTTCATTGACTTTACTGTGGTTCTCCTCATTCAACGGCACACTGCAGAATCAGTGCCTTAGACTGTAAGCTTAGTGCCTGGGTATACTCAAGCTAGATCTTCAAGTTCAAAGTATGCTGCTGGAAGGTAAATAAATTAATAGGAGTAACAGCTCCTCACCATTTGCCTCTCCTTGGTATTATTAGAATTGAATTTCCTTTGAGCCACGTTCTATTTTGGTGGTGTAAGGGAATTCTGTACAGTAAGATTTGCACTTTTTCAGTATTAAACATTAAAACAAAGAAAGGTTGGAAAGTGATATGGGAAACGTCTGCTTTGGAGGGCTTCATCACAGCTTTTAAAATTATAAGACCTCCAAAAGAAATATCATCTAAGAAGCTAGTAGTCACAGCTCGGTTTCTGAGGCTGGTGTTCCTGGGAAAAAAGACCTCCAGAATTAAGAAATATTTAGGGAAAGTTTTTGTTTTGGACATTCATATTACACCTCAGCTTAATTCCTGCTTTGGTTTCTTAAGAACTTTTAACCTCTTTTTATCGGTTCTAGAACACAGTTACTTGATTATCAGAGTCACAAATCCTACTCTATTCCTGTGCCTTCCAGGCCCAAATTCTGCCTTTAACTAAGTCACACAACACAGGGTTGAAGACTGACCCATCTTTTGAAAAATACTCCAGAATTGGCTTAGGTGAGTCATTAGTTGGAGCTCAAATAAAGAAAATCAAAAAACTCACTGGCAGTAACTCTTCTCTTCTTAATTCCATAGTGGACTTAACTCTAAATTCAACCCTAAATCTAGGGATAAATCTTTGAGAGCTCACTGTTTTCTGGGCTGAAAGGCTCAGCTATGCCTACATAGCTACATACATATGCTACAAGCTAGGGAAAGATAAAAAAAAACAGGCTAATCCAACAGCTGGGATATAATTTGCCATTAAAGGGGGATCCTTCATCTCATGAGGCCAAAATTGCTAGTTTGGTTTTGTTTGTGTTGTTATTTTCGAAGAACCTAATGTGCAATAGTGGTTTTTCTTCAGTAGGGCCCTGATCCCCTGAATGGCATTTGTTCCTCGAGCAGGTCGCTGTGCAGTATTTTGCCAGGAGTATGGAGCTGGCAGGGCTGTGCTCTGAGACCTTCTCAGTGCCACAGCAGATCACCTCTCTGCAGCTCTGGGAGGAGATGGTTAAGATTCATCCAAGGTATTTAGGAAAGTTGCTGCTGAGGTGTCCAAAGTTTAACATGGGTTGGGTTTTTTTTGGTAAAGAAGTAAAAATTCAGCATTTATAGTTGAGCTGGAACATATATTGGTACTTTGGTACCATAAAAACAGTGAAGTTACTTTGTTCTTGTAACCTGCAGTGAGCATTTTGTGTTTTGGCCAATTGCAAATGCTTTAGATTTATGTATACACTAGGAAAAGCTAGGTCCAATAAACATACCCAAAAGTTGGCCATGAGGGGTAGTTTAAGACATGTGGCCCATTGTCCAGGAGGGTCACAGAATCACAGAATCACAGAATGGTCAGGGTTGGAAGGGACCTCTGGAGATCATTTAAGTCCAACCCCCCTGCCACAGCAGGGACACCTACAGCAGATGTCACAGTGTGGTAACTCCACTGCATGTGAAAACAGATCACCTGAGCTGTGTTAGTGCCTGTGGAGAACATGAGATGTCTCAAGAAGGGATCTAGCACAGCAATAAGTAAGAAATTCATGATAACGTGCAGGTAGTTTTGATCACTTATCTTTAACTATACTGTTAGCCGTTACTCTGAACTTATGGCACCCTCTGGAAGGCAGGTCAAGAAGGGAAATGAAGTCCTGCCACGGGCTTCCAGCTGCTCAACGCTTACGAAGGAAATAGGCTCAGCCACTTTCAACCTCCTCTGCTTTGAAAAAAAAAACATTGTTGGTTGCGTTTTATAGAGAGTGTGGTCCTGAGAGTGTGCTAGGTGTGTGCTGTAAGGATCCCTGCAGCACTGGTGCTCTTTGGGGGTGTCAGCAGAAGGTCCCCCTCAGGTGAGGGAATGTGCTCAGTGGAGCACAATGGACAAAGGTGCAACACCATTTGGAAAAAAAAGAAAAAAAAAAAGTAAGGCATAACAGAATTTGAGGTCCTCAGGATTTAGTGCTGAATGCACTGGAGTTTGGACTGGTACCAAAGTCTTCCTTTAGGCACCACCTTTCTTTATTAAATCTACTCTCAAAGGCTATGAGAAAAAAACAACTATTTAGCAATGGTAGCTGTTTCCATATGAGAAGCTCTAACCAAATGTTAGACCAGGAGCCTTTTCCTCACACAGAATGAGACCAAGTGTGTTTTGGGGAAGGAGGCAGTAAGGAATGAGTGTATTTTACTTTGCAGCCTATTACTCGGTGTCAGAAGCAGCAGCACCTTTGGTTACTTTGCCAGTTTGTCAACTTTGTCCTTTTATGAATGATGACTCGGAGCAGTACATATTGTATGTGCAGTTACTTCACAGCAGCTGCCTTGGAAAATGCTTCTATTCCTAGCTTTTCTGGAAAAAAATCAGCGTAATTGTAGGGCACTGACCACAGACTTCTATTCACATTGCAAATGGATATTCAAACTGCAACTTGAGCGTACTTGACAATGCTCTTCTGTTCCACCCATTTTCCCCAATGAATTAACTTGCAAGTGACATTAATTAGAAACCATCCTTCTAATGGACACTTCAGTTCCATAGTTGCACTCATTTCCTCAGTTGCTTGCTTTACTTTCATACAGTCCCTCCCTTCACTTTGCCCTCTGAGTCAGTGCTACTGTGTTTTGCTCAGCCTGTGCCTTGCCTGCCTGCTTTTGTCTATCTATCTGGCTGGTAGGAAATAAGATGATTTTTACTTGTACCCTTTTGGCATGCTTGCCTGTTTTTAGGCAATACAGCTCTCCGCTGTCTGTGCCAGATTTTGTAGTCTTGAACAATAACAGTTATCATGCCTGCATCTTCTGAAGTAAAACGTTGGCTTTCTTTTTCTGCTGTCTTACTGGTGTTGCCCTCATACTCACTGTGTGATTGCACTTAGTCGTGAAAGCAACTCCCTGCCTCATGGTATCCAGAGCTGTGGACTCTCACAACATCTCAGATGTGAAGACCAAAAAATATATAGGTCTGCCAGAAAACCATATCTGCTCTCTTAGCTCTGTTGCCGCTCCTTATCAATAGGAAATTTCAGACCTGTTAAGTACAAAAGACCTAAAGCCCCATAAACCGTGAGGTTACACAACAAAAGCAACTCTTTGACCACCAAATCTTTATGAGATCTCATGAACAGCATCCCACAACACCTCTTGCTGTATAAGAAAACTGCTGTCCAGTCCAGCCAGACTGAATCAAGGGAACATTTCCTTCTAATCTCAAATCGGATAGTTGGTATCCTCTTGAGTTACCTACTTCTTTGTTAGAAGCTTTTAAAGTGGGTCAGGTATACATTGGTTGGTTTTGATGTAGTTTTAAGGCCTATAACAAAACCAGTTTCTGACTTCTGAAAATTATACTGAATTGGTTTCTCCTTAACCACAACAAGAAAATCCAAGAGTAGGAGGTGGGTGTTTGTCATATTTTTGGAAGTATATTGGAAGCAGAGTTGCATAAGTCTCAGTGGTATTTACCTCAGCTGCCCTAGACTGTGCACCAGTTTGTTATTTAATGAAATTTTCTAAATTTCTAAAAAGAGTGTTTGCATTTAACCTATTTGTGCTCCTGCCAATCCCCCTGTCATGGTTTGGGCCAGATTGGCCACTCAGGCGGAACGACAGATGCTCTCCACTACCTCTCTCTGAAGAGAGGCAGGAGAGAGAGAGAGACTTATGAGTTTAGAAGGAACTAAACTACTTTAATGAAATATTAATAATAAAATAAAAAGGAATAATGAAATATATACAAAACCGTATCAAGCTCCCAGGATGACAATCATGACACCAGCTGGCACTGGGCAAGTCCCAGACTGGACTCAGTGACGGACGGGAACTGGATTCCGGATCTGCATTCAGGATCGGGACCAAAGGCAGAGGAACAGACAGAGTCCTCCTCAGATGTCAGCCATTGAAGAAAAAGAGAGTCAGACCTGACCCTTTGATCCCTTACCTTTTATACTGAGCATGAGGCACATGGGATGGAATACCCTGTTGGTCAGTTTTGGGTCACCTGTCCTGTCCGCTCCTCCCCGCAGGTGGGACCCCTCTAGGCTTTTCCACTTTCGACCCTCCAACGGGGCAAGTAACAAAGTTTGCTGGCCTTGGGTGTTATAGCGATAAGTATAAGCAAGAGCCTCTCTGCATACCATGCCTTGGCATCAACTATAAACATAGGTCTTATCACTTTGAAAGCTAATGGTTTCTGCACAATATTCTGTTAATTTCAGTAGTTAGAAGAGGCCTAGCTAAAAAGTGAAGTTACTGAACAGAAAATTGGTCCTGTTTTACCTCAAACCAGGACATTCCACCCCTTATTCCATACCATTTTCATCTTGCTCAGATCACTATTACTTTTATCTATCAAATCTACACACACAAATATACATATAGATACATGCAGGTCACTCATCTATGATTTATCTTTATACACAAAAGTTCGTTAAGTCCATTTAGTTCACGATTGCAGGATTTCATCTCAGGGCAGGAAAGATGGTACGAAATTCATTGTGGTTCGGGCCCACGGGTAGCATGTCCACCACGAAGAGCTTGCTGGACGCCACTTGATGAAGCTAGCTCAGGTTTCATCACCACTATGTTATCCTGAAAAACACTTATTGAACACTGTTAGGATTATGTAGCAATCAGCATCATACAGCTCAGGATTGAGTATTCTCACCAAGGGTTAAATTCCCTTGGGGTACACATTGAACTTCTCCATCCTTCAGCATCACCCACCAAGTACATCCAGGTCCTTGAGCAAAAACAGTCCCACGAATGGGTTTGCCTTTCCCTGATGTAGGAAAAACCCAAACAGTTTCCCTGACATATTCCTTTCATGCACCACAGGGACTTTGTCCCCTTCTACAGTATGTAAAAGGTCTGATTGAGCAGGGCCAGCTTGACTGATGGATCCCCTGGTGTTAACTAACCAGGTAGCTTGCGCTAAATGCTTGTCCCAGTTTTTAAAAGTTTCACCCCCCATTGCTTTCAGGGTAGTTTTTAACAGTCCATTGTATTGTTCAATTTCCCCAGAAGCTGGTGCATGATAGGGGATATGATATATCCACTCAGTGCCTATGTTCCTTGGCCCAATTACTTATAAGATAGTTTTTAAAATGAGTCCCATTGTCTGACTCAGTTCTTTCTGGAGTGCTTGTTGTCATCTGGGATCAAGTGGTTTTTGCTGTTTGGCAGGAATATGTGCTTCTTGGAGATCAGCTCCTGGTCCTGCAGCCTGGAGACAAGGTTGCCATCATCCCACCAATTAGTCGAGGCTGAATCTGTCCAAGCTCTGTTAAGTAGGCATCACTTATGCTTAGTTTCCTATGGAGTGTCATCCTGTGGTAAAATATCTCATGGATTCTGTATAATCTTCCTATAATCGTTTTTGTTTAGGTTCAGAGATGTGATTGCAATTCTTTCCCTCCACCCCCAGTACTCTTTTGAGAGAGCATAACTTGTGTTTCCTGCTGGAGAGAACCATTGTGCTGTCTGAAAACTATAAGCTGGTGCGCCAATAAATGATTAACACATATGTAGTAAATGGAATAAAATTGTCATGGAGGTCAGGAATTGTTTTGAATTTGGCTTTTAGGTCTTGTTATTCTTTAGTAGTTGTTTCTGGCTGTCAATAGATATCCAGCTTCCATGGCAGCTATTAAACATTTGCATTGGGACAAAGTGGTGAGAAGCTTCCCTGCTGGTGTGGCTATCCTAGGGCTGAACAGAACAGCAGCTCTGGAGTACAGGACTACTTGGGAGCTATTCTCCTATCCCCTTGGACACAGCTTATTCAAGGTGGGAAGTGGGATATTGTGGCTATGCAAACCACAGGTCCACATCTGTATGAAAGCTGCTGCAACTCAGATATTGGTTGAAACCAAAGTACTATTTTACCCATGGGCTAGTGAAGGTCAAGGCTGATGGCTCTGTCCTGTTGCTTAATGTACATGGTACAGGTCTTGAAACCCCTTTGTGCTCAAACCTTAGTGCCACTGGGCTCCTAAATACTGAGCACTTAAATGTTGCATGAGCAACTGCAATAATAGCACCTTAGCAGTTACCACAGAAGATGTTCCAGCCTTGGGCATTACAGATTGCAGACTTGTGTAATCTGTAGGCTAAATTATTCCTTGTATATTATAGATTTCTCTTGTTCAAAGAATCTCTTTACACAACCATGATTAGGGGAGGTCATTTATGTTTGCACAGTGCTGACCTTGGCTGTAGTGGGTTTTATTCAGTATTTATTGGTGCTTTTGGTTGATAACTTATTTGTATTTAGGTACTACGAGAAATAATTTTGAAGGGAAAAAAGTGATTCACTTAGAGTATGAAGTGTATACTTCAATCGCAGAGACCAAAATAAAGAAAATCTGCAGAGATGTTAGAAATGGCCATCAGTCAAACATATTGCAGTGCACCATAGACTTGGGTATGTGTGGTCAGTCCACATCCTTCTGCAAGTGGAATATTAATCCTTGTCTGGTGCATGGTTGTGTTTACATAGTTGCAGGATGTGCAGGAGTCTATATAAACTGTAACGCAGTAAAGCTGGCTGCAGGATCAAGCTCTCGCTGCACAGCTAAGTTTCAGAAATAGTCTTTTTCAAAATGTGTGTTTTGGTAGTGTTTGCTGGAATCCATATTTAGACTGCAGGAACCTTGATGCTGGTGTGATGGTTTGAAAGTGTGGAAAAGGGATTGAGATCTCATTGCTGGGAAGGGGATGCTGTTGGTTTTTTGCTTTTTTTTAAAGACATGAAGTTGGCACCACTTTGTTTTTTCTTCTTTCTTCCATTGAGGTGCCACAGAATGTTGGTTTCTTATTGTCAGATTGAAGTAAAATTATGCCATAGGGAACCTGAAAACTTAGACTGTGGGGAGGGAGAGGGGCGTGGTAATTGCTAGCCATGCTTGTAGGAGAAACTTCTGTTGTTCCTCAAGTCTTGGATAAGCATTTTCTGATGGGTTTAAAACATGGAATATTAGTATCTGACATACTCTTGACCATTCGCTATTCATCAGATTTCTCACTGAAACTAGCAGGATTTGCAGAGTGTGTTACAAATGCTTGTTTCCTTATCTCTCAGCAGAAGGAACTTAGGAGGTGATCACAAAGGGGTGATCACTACCCCTCAGCCTTTGAGGGGTAGTTTCCTTAGATTTCCTCTATAGTCGACAAAGAGAGCAATTTTCTCAAGGGCAGCTCAAAGCATTTAAGCTTAGTTTTTTCCTCTGAACTGTTTGCCAGAGGAGTCTTACTATAGAGGGAAGGTTGGGAGGCAGCTTTTGGGAATACTACCCTTGTGAGGAGCAAAACAAAACCTTGTGCTACTTCTATTAACTAAGTTTGGAAAAAAACAACACACCAAACAGGAAAAACTTAATAATTTGAAATCAGAATTTGTCAAAATTAAATTTCATTGCAAAATCTGCATAATTTGAGGCATTTAATTTCTTCTTTCACAAATTTTTGTGCAAACTGAGATGACTCCTCAGGTTTTCAGAGAAGAACTGGCCATTCCTGACTTGTTATTGTTCATTATTAAGCCAGCTTCCAGTAATTTTCCTATGTGTTGTTTCAAGTTAGCAATTTTCTCCTCTTGAATCCATAGACTTCATTTTAAAAAAAGAACAGAGGAATTAAGCCTATGGCTGATGGGTTTATTTATTCTAAAGCATGGAATTCTTACATCTGGTACTGATTTTGGTTGTGGTTTTCTTTCTTTTAAAAAGTGGATAATCTTTTGGACATGGCTTGACACTTGCTCAGTATGAATGAGTCAGGAGAGTGTGTGACTAGAATACTGCCGTGACACGACCGCAACTTTTGTGTGCTCTTGATGTTAAACTTCAGCTAAAGCTGCTGTTGTTCCTCTTTTCTCCCTAGTGTGGTTCCAATAACTGAAGCAAGTGTAATTATTGTAGTCTTCTCCACACAGAGCAGAATCCCTTGAAGCTGTAATGTATTGCATCAACACCTTAAAAGCATCCATCCCAATATGGAAAAAGGTATGTTTGGGACAAATTTGGTTCTAGGCCTGTTCCAGAGTCTTAGATAGCTGGGCTAGAGGCTGCTGCTGCTCTTAAGGGAAGGAGCTGAAGCATTAGGGGCAACAGTTGCTCCTGACAGGATGCTAATGTCTAGCACCCGTGAGTTTCCTCTAATGCAACGAGGCCCATCTGTGGCAGGTAGGGCACCTGGGAAGTCCTCCCTTATCTGTACCATCCAGCTCCTTTTCCTCTTAACTCCATCCTGGAGTCAAAGTGAAGGAGCCCTGAGCAAGTGGCTCATAGCCACAACATCCCACTTTTTGGGTGGCAAAAATTCAGTTCTGTACAGGCTTGTGGAAGAGCTTTGAGTCAGCCCTGCTTTGGACAGCATTGCAGTTTCTGAGTAAAAGTGGCATTTTTTGTCTTTCTGTTTTCCCCTCATCCCCGTGGCCTTGAGAAAGTACAAAGCATTAAGCAACAGCACACAATAAAGGGATGTGGAAAGGTCCCAAAGCTAGTATGGGCACAAAATAATATGTGGAGAGACAAGTCCGGGACTAGAAAGAGTCTCATTGCATAACAACAGTGTTGCATGCAAGTGATGAGCATTACCTCTGCCTTATTTCCCAGGCAAAACTTGGCATGTGGTAACAGTGATGTTCTCTGCATTGCTCCACTTTTCTGATACCTCCTTCGGGAGACTGGAGTTCTGTGGTCTCAGAAAGAATAATCAGGGGCTCAGAGCCCTGCTGAATTCACTGCTTAGGACTGGACTGCTGCTGGGTAGTCCAGTCTGTCCTGAAGGTGCAATACTTACTGTATTTTGGGTATTGTCATTTTTATTTTTTTAATATTGGCATTTTATATACACTTAAATACTCTCATTCCTAAATATGATGGTACAGTAGCTTAACACAGCAACATGTAAAAAGGGCAGTGTTTCAGACATAAGTGCTGTGTACTTTACAGCTTTTATATTATTTCTTCTAGATCTCTTTCCTGAAGTGACTTCAGCATAGATGGGCCCTTCTAAATTTAATGGGGTTCAGCCCAAGGTTTAGGATCTGCCCATATGTAAGTCAGTATGTTCTAAGGATGCTGTCTTCTTTCCTGTTTGCCAGCTAAGTGCTGTGTAGTCCTGTTGTGATCAGTAAATAACAGCAGGATGGCTGTTGAGTTGTTGGGCCTGGCTTGTGGCTGTATGTAGCAGACTCCCACAATATTTCTCATTCTTTGTTTATATTTCCAGGAGATTTATGAGGACAAATATTCTTGGAAAGACAACAAGGAATGCTTCTGGACAAATTCAAAAAAATAACTGTGCTCTTTTTAAAATAAAGTGTTACTGTTCCTAATGAGCATAGTGGTTTAGCTTTGAGTTGTTTTTACAGAGAATCTATACGTTTTTAAGCAGTTGTAATAGACATTCCAATCTGAACAATTTAATTAGGACTGAATTAAATGAATGAGTAATAAGTAGGGATTTTAAGTGTTCTTGACTCTCCTTTGAAATCATCTTTGTGCTTTTTAACATGGAGTTAGTTTTTAAGACAATCTTCCCTAAAATACTTGGTTGCAAGGTATATAGTCCTCTATGATATATATACTGCTTTAATGCCTTTATATTGGTAGTCTGTGCTCACTGTCTGCATGGGAGGTCACAGCAGGACAACTGGATATTTTTTAAATCTTAAAATCCTGAGTTTAATTTTACACAAATGCAGGATTAGTTTGCAAGCTTTATGCTATTTTGACATTCTTGTAACATGAAAGCTACTTGAAGTAGATTAAACATTTTGGTACAGACAGAGAAGAAAATATAAACTATACCCCAGAGTTATTAACTTTTTATTTGTGGTTACTTTCCAGTAGCTGTCTCACAGAAACATTTTTACTGTGCAGCTGATATTACAAGTTTGTTACATTAAAAAAATATGGACAGACGTGGATTCAAAGTTAGATATAATACTCTACTAGCAAACTTGGATTAGCAATAAACGCAAACCTGTAACTACTTAATGATGTCTAGACATGATTTTTTGGCTGTGTAATTGTATGATGATGCAGGAAAAAAAAGCCAACTATTATTGGGTATGCTACAGGCCACCCGACCAGGAAGCCAACTATTATTGGGTATGCTACAGGCCACCCGACCAGAAAGACCAAGTGGATGAAGCCCTCTACAGACAGATAAGGGTGGCATCACGTTCACAGACCTTGGTTCTCATGGGTGACTTCAACCACCCTGACATCAGTTGGAAGGATAACACAGCCAGGCACAGGCAATCCAGGAGGTTCCTGGATTGCATTGAGGACAACTTCCTTCTCCAAGTGGTTGAGGAGCCGACGAGGAGAGGAGCCATGCTGGACCTTGTTCTTACCAACAAGGAGGGGCTGGTTGACAGGGTCAAACTCAAGGGTAGCCTGGGCTGTAGTGACCATGAAATGGTTGAGTTTGAAATCCTCAAGGCAATGAAGAAGGTGCGCAGCAGGCTGATGACCCTGGACTTCAGGAGAGCCGACTTTGGCCTCTTGAAGAATCTGCTTGGTATGGTGCCGTGGGATGAAGCGCTGGAAGGAAGAGGGGTCCAAGAAAGTTGGTTAATATTCAAGGACCGCCTCCTCCAAGCACAGCAGCAATGCATTCCTACAAAGAGGAAGGCAGGCAGAAAAGCCAGGAGGCCTGCGTGGATGAACAAGGAGCTCCTGGAACTGACCAAAAGAAAAAAGGAGGCCTACAGGGAGTGGAGACAGGGGCGGATAGCCTGGGAGGATTACAGAGGAATCGTTCGAGCAGCTAGAGAGCGGGTTAGACAAGCTAAAGCCCAGCTAGAACTAAATCTGGCCAGGGACATTAAGACAAACAAAAAATCCTTCTATAGGTATGTCAGTGAGAAAAGAAAGACTAGGGAAAATGTAGGCCCTCTCCGGAAGGATACGCAAGAACTGGTTACCCGGGACAGCGACAGAGCTGAGGTACTCAATGACTTTTTTGCCTCAGTCTTCACAGACAAGGACAGCAGCCGCACTGCCCAAGACGCAGATTGCAAAGGAGAGGATTCGGAAAACGGAGCACCGCCCACTGTAGATGAAGATCAAGTGAGAGACCACCTGAGGAACCTGAAGGTGCACAAGTCCATGGGACCTGATGAGATTCATCTGCGGGTCCTGAGGGAACTGGCAGATCAAGTCGCGAAGCCACTAGCCATCATATTTGAGAAGTCGTGGCAGTCTGGCGAGGTTCCTGCCGACTGGAAAAGGGGAAACATAACCCCTATTTTCAAAAAGGGAAACAAGGAAGACCCGGGGAACTACAGGCCAGTCAGTCTCACCTCTGTGCCTAGCAAGATCATGGAGCAGATCCTCCTGGAAACTCTGCTGAGGCACACAGAAAACAAGGAGGTGATTGGCGAGAGCCAACATGGCTTCACCAAGGGCAAGTCATGCCTGACAAATTTGGTGGCCTTCTACGAAGGGGTTGCAGCGGCAGTGGACAAGGGAAGATCTGCTGATGTCATCTACCTGGACTTGTGCAAAGCGTTTGACACTGTCCCACACGATATCCTGGTCTCTAAATTGAAGAGACATGGATTCGAAAAATGGACCACTCGGTGGATAAAGAACTGGCTGGACGGTCACACTCAAAGGGTTGTGGTCAACGGCTCAATGTCCAAGTGGAGAGCAGTGACGAGTGGCGTTCCTCAGGGGTCGGTAGTGGGACCTGTACTGTTCAACATCTTTGTCAGCGACATGGACAGTGGGGTAGAGTGCACCGTCAGCAAGTTTGCTGATGATATCAAGCTGTTTGGCGAGGTAGACACGCTGGAGGGGAGGGATGCCATCCAGAGGGACCTGGACAGGCTGGAGAGGTGGGCCCAAGCCAACCTCATGCAGTTCAACAAGGCCAAGTGCAAGGTCCTGCACCTGGGTCAGGGCAATCCCAAGCACAAATACAGGCTCGGCGGGGAATGGCTGGAGAGCAGCCCTGTGGAGAAGGACCTGGGTGTGCTGATTGACGAGAAGCTCAACATGAGCCAGCAATGTGCGATCGCAGCCCAGAAGGCCAACCGTATCCTGGGCTGCATCAAAAGATGTGTGGCCAGCAGGTCAAGGGAGGTGATTCTGCCCCTCTACTCTGCTCTCGTGCGACCCCACCTGGAGTATTGCATCCAGCTCTGGAGTCCTCAACATAAGAAGGACATGGACCTGCTGGAGCGTGTCCAGAGGAGAGCCACGAGGATGATCTGAGGGCTGGAGCACCTCTCCTATGAGGAGAGGCTGAGAGAGTTGGGGCTGTTCAGCCTGGAGAAGAGAAGGCTCCGGGGAGATCTTATTGCGGCCTTCCAGTACCTAAAGGGGGCCTACAGGAGAGCTGGGGAAGGTCTTTTTACTAGGGCATGTAGTGATAGGACGAGGGGGAATGGCTTTAAGCTGGAAGAGGGCAGGTTTAGATTAAACATTAGGAAGAAGTTTTTCACTTTAAGGGTGGTAAGGCACTGGAACAGGTTGCCCAGAGTGGTTGTTGAAGCCCTGTCCCTGGAGGTGTTCAAGGCCAGGCTGGACGTGGCCTTGGGCAACCTGGTCTAGTGGGAGGTGTCCCTGCCTATGGCTGGGGGGTTGGAACTCAATGATCTTCAAGGTCCTTTCCAACCTAAACCATTCTATGATTCTATGATTCTATGATAGTGTTTAGGTGCTAAAAGTTCAAAGTCCCATTGTGTATGGCATTTTTACTCATCTTGAGAGGCAATTTTATCTAATGCTCATTATCAATGTAGACAAGATAGATATAAAGGAAGGGAAATGAGGTAAAAAGAAGTAAAATTACTTGCTCAAGCTTATATATTATTACATCACATAACACTTAAGCCTCAGCTGTACAATCCATTTCATTGTGTCTGCAGTAAAAAATCTACAAACAGCTGCTAGCTGCACAAAATAAAAGCAGAAAATTAGGCAATGATCTTTTTTCCCCAGGGATCTCAATCAGTTTTAATACTTTGTGATGGTTACTCTATCCCGCTTAAGTAAAACCCAGTGAAACACACAACTTCAAGCAGAAAAATGCTTAAACTGTGCTTATTAGCTTACTGATGCACTTTCCTCAATGGAAGTGAGCAAGTCCTTGCTCTGCAGGACAGCAGCTACTCCTTGTGTGCCTACACATATGCAGCCTCCAAACCATGTGGGCCCTGTTATGTAGGCAGAACCGAGCAAGTTCAAGGTTGAATTTTCCTTTGCTTTGGCGGTTGGAGAGAAGCCCTCTACTATTTGAATGTAATTTTTACCAGGAATTGTACAGAATCCTGAGTACAGATCACTTCCTCTGTCAAATAATTCTCTTTTTTTAGAGGAAAAAAAAAGAAAAAAGAAAACTGTTTCCCATTTTTGGTGTTCATTTTCCGGTGTTCATGTTTGCTGTTACCATGCAACTAATTAGTGTATTAATTTCACAAAAAAAAATTCATAAGTTGCCTTGTGGTGGATGGTTTATGAATAAAAACCTATGCAGCGCTTGCATACTGGTGCTGTGCTTTGATACAGAAAACTAGTGGTATTTAGAACAGTTAAATTGTATTTGGTGCCATATGATCAGGGACAATTCCTGTGGATTCACTGTGTTGCACTAGTGCCTCTCTAGTGCTGCAGTCTCCTGGAAGATTTCTCCAGAGTGACCTTAAGTGCACCTTCCCCATCAGCAATGCAGCTGGGAAGGAGGGTGCAGAAAATAAGAGAAAGAATAATTGTGTACTTCCCCACAGTGACCAGAAACAATGAATGGAAGAGATGATGTACTGAGTCACAGCTGAGTGTTACAATGTCTGTACGCTGCCATGGTCAAAACAATGAAATGTCATTTTGTGTCCCTAGCTGTGCATGAGGCACGTACTGCTTTGTTCTGGAACAATGATGTATCAGTATTGTGTAACTTTGGATTCTTCAGCTGGCATCTAAAAGTGAAATGGAAAAGCCCCTAGAAGGGATGATGTGCATAATTAGAGGTGTAATAAGTAATTTAGCAAAGAATTTTGCTTCAGCTAAAATGGATGTGTGTTCGCTATGGCTTCAGCTAAGATGGGTGTGTGCTTGCTATGCGTTTGGAAAAGGGATAGTGTTAGATAGGATATCAGAAAAAAAGCAACAGTTGAAAGTACCGGACCATTGTAAGACAAAGGGTGGTGTAGTTAGCCAAGATAACCACAGGAGTGCGAAGAGTAAAGAAGCCACAAGAAGGACATGGTGATAAAGACTTCAATGACCACCAGGAAGCATAGCACCTGTGCTGCTAGAAGGGAGGGGACATGTTCGGGGGTGGGTTGCATTCCAAGAACTCATTGATTGATGTAACTGGGGGTAGGTTGCGTTCCGAAAACTCATTGATTATGCAAATTATTTTCAAAGAAAAAACATGAATAGGTATAAGGAATATGAAATAAAAAGAAGCGTTTGTAAAGGGAAAATTGAGCCACGGGAAGAGAAATCTGCTGTGTAACTCCCAGCGCTGTAATAAATATTCTTTGTTCCACTGAATTTGCCCCTGACTAAAATTCAATACAGTGAGCGTGTTTCTCACAGAGGTAAAATGTATCTCACTGAAATTTAAGTCCATACTCCCAGCTTGGTGTTTCAACTCCCTCTGTAGGGCTACCCTCTCTGCTAGGGAGATATTATCTTAAGAGGGCAAATTACTCTGTTCTAAGATAGCTGCCCAAGGCTATGTCTAGAAGTGCTTCCAAATTTCCAGGCCAGGGGATGAATCCCAGCTGCGTCTGACTGCATATCAAGGAGCAATGTTGCTGCACATGTCCTGGTTTCTACTCATTCAGGACTAGGCTGCTGGATGAGGACTACCTTGTGTTCTGGTAAGGTCCATGAGTGGGATGATAGGCAGCTACAGATCAATATGCAAAGCAGTCCTAGCTTTCTAGCACAAGTCCAGTTGTTTCTCTGCATTGGCTATTAACCTTGGGAGGTTAATCCCACCCCTCTGTGGCTCTTCCAGCTGTGACACAGCATGCTGCAGAGGTGGTGGCTCCAGGTACAGACAGATGTTCCCAGAAACAGATGCTGCAGACCAGAGGATAAACATGTGACTTGAGTAGAGATCTGCCAGATGAGTGGTGTTTGTGGGAGGAAAGCGCATGTCTTCAGAGCGAGAATTTGTCCTTCTGAAAAGATGTCTTGGTCTTGGCTGGTAATATTTTAATACACCCTTTGTCTGGCAGAATGTCCATATATCAGCATTGCTTAAGAGTTTTCTGGCTCAAAATCTTTCATTTGTTCTGTTCTCAAGAGAAGCTCAACCTAATGCGTACTATGAAAACAGTAACTGATGGAAGATTATCATGAAATAAACTGGTGGGGGGATTGTGTTATAAGGAGCCTACCCAGGAGACGGCAGCCGAGAGACAGCTGTGTGGGAGAGGCAGATGCCAGCCTGCCTGGCTTGCCCAGGTGCTGGCTGTGATGGGAAATACAGGTGCTGGCTTCGGCTGTCACTCATGAAACTGCTACAGTTGCACTCAGGAATGAAGCTTTTACATTGCTCAACTTTAAACTAGATTTTTTGGGTTTTCTCTCAGCTTACTTTTCCCGTAGCTGTTCAAGGAATTTGTAGTTTTATAGACTAACACATTCATTTGCTCCATCAAAACCATTATAAAGAGGAAACTGCTAAAACTAATTATTAATGAAATGTAATGAAAGCAGACAATGCTAACCACCCCCCAAAGCTCCGAAAACTCAATCTTGAGCTCTTCCATTAAGTGTCCTTTGGAGGTACTTGAAGAAAGAGAGTTAAGAATAGACTGATGACTAAATCAGCAGGTTTTGTGGTTTTTTTTTTAATACCTTAGGTCTGTTTTTTTAAAACCAAACAAATCATGCAATTTGATCTTATCAAGTGTTACAAAAATTAGCATCCTGATATATCTTTATAGCAGCTCTGTTTTAAACGTTCCATTTCTACTGCTTTAAGAGAAAGAAGCAAATACATTTTAAAAACTGCTAGCACACCAAAGCCGGTGATTGCCTATGAATAACCAATAATAAATGAGGGCAGAAAGGTTGATTTAAAAGATAGAACTCAACTTTTCTGAGGCTGTGAAAATTATGTACACTTTATTACCTTTAAAGGGAATAAAAAGTTGAGGCAATTAGCTATGGATTTTGAGATGCATTTTCATACCTTCATTTTCTTTAGTCTTTAATAAGCAAACTTTTGTTGCACCTCAATTTTGGATATAATACACACAAGTCAGGATATAAGGAATCTATCTTTCAATTCTGCAGAACACTGAGACTTGGTGAAAGATGCAGTTTTGTTCCTTAAGATTAGGGTCATTTGATTCTGTACTATAGAAGTGTTAAAGTTGGTAGCCTGAAATTTTATGTACCACTGTTAAAATATGGAGGAGTTGAAAGGGGGAAAAAAAAAAAGAGGAAGCTCAGTGAAAGTGGCTAGTTTTCAGGTGGCAGTTACTGACATGACTGTCTTCCTATTCACAGCCAAGTTCCTCCCCTTTGTCCTGGTTTGAGGTAAAACAGGACCAATTTTGTTCAGTAGCTTCGCTTCTTAGCTGGGCCTCTTCTAACTACTGAAATTAACAGCATACTGTGCAGACAATGTTCACTCTCTCAGAGTGATAAGACCTATGTTTATAGCTGATGCCAAGGCATGGTATGCAGAGAGGCTCTTGCTTATACTTATTGCTATAACACCCAAGGCCAACCAACTTTGTTACTTGCCCTGTTGGAGGGTTGGAAGCGGAAAAGCGCAGTGGGGTCCCACCTGTGGGGAGGAGCGGACAGGACAGGTGACCCAAAACTGACCAACAGGGTATTCCATCCCATCTGCCTCATGCTCAGTATAAAAGCTGAGGGATCAAACGGCTTGCGCTCTTCCTTCAATGGCCGACGTCTGAGGAGGACTCTGTCTGTTCGTCTGCCTTTGGTCCTGATCCTGAATCCAGATCCGGAATCCAGTTCCCATCCATCACCCAGTCCAGCCTGGGACTTCCTCAGTGCCAGCTGGTGTCGTGATTGTCATCCTGGGAGCTTGATACGGTTTTGTATATTTCTCATTATTTCCTTTTATTTTACAATAATCATCATAAGGATACAATACCTTACCCATTGCTATGCCTTCCCTTTATTTTGGGAAAAGTATTATGTCCAGGCTGGGAGGAAAATCCTGTTGTCTGGGACAAAATAAAACCCAGTGAAGACTAGTGAATTGAATCATTGCTGCCTAACTGATAAACTAAATCCCCCAAGAAGTTGGATGTCAGACCTGTAACTCCCACCTAAGGTGGAAGAAGGAAATCTGGTTGAATGCCTAGATTTCCTTGCAAGCAGCACGAGAAATGAAAGATACTGCCATCTGTTCTGTTGTGAAATTCTCCCTCTGGCCTGGAGTGCATGACCCTAGTTACGTAGGAGCTTCCCACATGTACAGGTGTAGGGTTTGTTTTCTTCCTCACAGGTTTATACAAGAATTGAGGCAGACAAATTTTTATCTCTGTTGTCAGAACATTTGCCCTCAGGGTTCATAATTACAAGTCAGGAGCTTATTCTTTAGATTTATGCAATTACAACATATATTTTTTTACTTTTTAAATAATTCTTTTGGTCACAAACTCAGCTGATGGCAACAATTTTGTTTGACAATCGAGATTAGACTCTAGATTGTTTTTCAGAATTTAAAAAAAAAAGCACCCCAAAACATAACATTTCATAGATAGATACAAAATAAAGCCCAGTGTAACAGTATTGGTAGTGCTTCTCAAGATGAAATTTGAAATCCAGTCATAATATTGCAGAAAACATGCTGTAAGTGGTTACAAAATTCATATTTTCTTCTCAGAGAGAAGGTTACAAAGGTTTGCTGGTGCAAATCATTTCTCTAAAACAATAAGTATGAAGCTAGTCAATGAAAAAATGAGTTTTCTTCTCCCAGTCTGGAAGCAGTATTCACCACACATTCATCATCAACTTAATAGAAAATGTCCTTTATACATATGGTACTTGTCAACTGAATTACAAACTGATGCTGTTCCACAATAATCTGAAGTAAATTGCTTCACTCTGCAGTGGATCAGGAGAAGGGTAGCTGGCACAATACGTTACTGTAAACTCCAGACCTGCCAGTTCTAAGGGCTAAGTTTGTTTGAAAGGCAAAAATTTATAAGAAAAGGCACTATAAATCATTTTTGAAAAAACACAAACTGTCCTGCAGTTACTCTTATAATAGAGTAGAGTAGAGAGAGTTGGGGTTGTTTGGCCTGGAGAAGAGAAGACTCTGGGGAGACCTTATAGCAGCTTTCCAGTATCTGAAGGGCACCTACAAGGAAGCTGGAGAGGGACTTTTTGCAAGGGCATGGAGTGATAGGACAAGGGGGAATGGCTTCAAACTGGAAGAGGGGAGATTTAGAATAGATATTGGGAAGAAATTTTTCACTATGAGGGTGATGAGGCACTGGAACAGATTGCCCAGGGAAGTTGTGGAGACCCCATCCCTGGAGGTGTTCAAGGCCAGGTTGGATGGGGCTTTGAGCAACTTGGTCTAGTGGGAGGTGTCCCTGCCCATGGCAGGGAGGTTGGAACTAGCTGATCTTTAAGGTCCTTCCAACCTAAACCATTCTATGATTCTTTGAAGCTGTAAAATATTTTAATCTATAAAAAAGACACTTTCATAAGAAATGTTTAAATATTATTATATTTTAAGGCATTCCAGCTGAAGAACCGACTGGATCACAACTACTGTTTGTGGCTCAGATCTCCTCTCTTTATCCACATAACTCATCATCTTCAGTCTTTGTCCTTTGTGATTTCTGTAATTTCATCAATATCTTCTAGATCCTGTGTCATTTTCTCATACTGACTCTTGAAGAAGCCAAATTGTGAGAAGTATTAAAATAACACCACAGTCAGACATCAAAAGTTACATTTCTCAGCTAAGCTAAAGCACATGATTGTAGAAATCATAGAATCATAGAATCATAGAATTGCTGAGGTTGGAAGGGACCTTTAAGACCATCAAGTCCAACCATTAACCTACCCTGACAAAACCCACTTCTAAACCATGTCCCTAAGCACCATATCTACCCTTTTTTTAAACACCTCCAGAGATGGTGAATCCACCACCTCCCTGGGCAGCCTATTCCAATGTTTAATAACCCTTTCAGTGAAAAAATGTTTCCTAATATCCAATCTAAACCTCCCCTGACATAACTTGAATCCATTTCCTCTTGTACTATCACTTTTCACCAGGGAGAAGAGGTCAGCCCCCACCTCTCTACAACCTCCTTTCAGGTAGTTGTAGAGGGTGATAAGGTCTCCCCTCAGCCTCCTCTTCTCCAGGCTAAACAACCCCAGTTCCCTCAGTCGTTCCTTGTAAGACTTGTCCTCCAGACCCCTCACCAGCTTTGTAGCCCTTCTCTGGACACGCTCCAGCACCTCAATGTCCTTCTTGTAGTGAGGGGCCCAAAACTGAACACAGTACTCGAGGTGGGGCCTCACCAGTGCCGAGTACAGGGGGATGATCACTTCCCTAGTCCTGCTCACCACACTATTCCTGATACAGGCCAGGATGCTGTTGAACTTCTTGGCCACCTGGGCACACTGCTGGCTCATATTCAGACAGATGTTGACCAATACACCCAGGTCCTTTTCTGCCGGGCAGCTTTCGAGCCACTCCGCCCCAATCCTGTAGCACTGCATGGGGTTGTTGTGACCCAAATGCAGGACACGGCACTTGGCCTTGTTGAACCTCATACCATTGGCCTCAGCCCATCAGTCCAGTCTGTCCAGATCCCTCTGCAGGGCCAGCCTACCCTCAAGCAGATCAACACGCCCGCCTAGTTTAGTGTCATCTGCGAACTTACTGAGGGTGCATTCGATCCCCTCATCCAGATCATTAATAAAGATATTAAAGAGAACTGGCCCAAGCACCGATCCCTGGGAGACACCACTTGTGACCGGACACCAGCTGGATTTAACTCCATTCACCACCACTCTCTGGGCACGGCCATCCAGCCAGTTTTTTACCCAGCGAAGAGTCCACCTGTCTAGGCCATGAGCAGCCAGTTTCTCCAGGAGAATACTGTGGGAGATGGTGTCAAAAGCTTTGCAAAATCCAGATAGATAACATCCACAGCTTTTCCCTCATCCACTAAGTGAGTCACCTTATCATAGAAGGAGATCAGGTTGGTCAGGCATGACCTGCCTTTCACAAACCCATGCTGACTGGGCCTGATCACCCTGTTCTCCTGCATGTGCCACGTAATGGCACTGAGGATGATCTGTTCCATGACCTTCCCAGGCACCGAGGTCAGACTGACTGGCCTGTAGTTCCCTGGATCCTCCTTCCGGCCCTTCTTGTGGATGGGTGTCACATTTGCCAACCTCCAGTCAGATGGGACCTCCCCGGTTAGCCAGGACTGCTCATAAATGATGCAAAGTGGCCTGGTGAGCACTTCCGCTAGCTCCTTCAGTACCCTTGGGTGGATCCCATCTGGCCCCATAGATTTGTGCACCTCCAGGTGCTGAAGCAGGTCCCTCACCATTTCCCCTTGGATTACAGGGGCTTCATTCTGCTCCCCATCCCCGTCTTCTAGCTCAGGGGTCTGGGTACTCAGGGAACAACTGGTCCTACTGCTGAAGACTGAGGCAAAGGTGGCATTAAGTACCTCAGCCTTTTCCTCATCCTTGGTCACTATGTTACCGGCCCCATCTACTAGAGGACAGAGATTATCCTTAGTCCTCTTCTTATTGCTAATATATTTATGGAAAATTTTTGTTGTCCTTGACAACAGAAGCCAGGTTTAGTTCTAGCTGGGCTTTGGCCCTCCTGCTTTTTTCCCTACATAGCTTTACTACCTCTTTGTAGTCCTCTTGAGTGGCCTGCCCTTTCTTCCAAAGACCATAAATCCTCTTTTTTCCCCTAAATTGCAACCCTAACTCCCTGTTTAGCCAGGCCGGTCTTTTTCCCCGATGGCTTGTCTTCTGGCACATGGGGACAGCCTGCTCCTGTGCCTTTAAGACTTCCTTCTTGAAAAACATCCAGGCTTCCTGGACTCCTTTGCCCTGGAGGACTGCCTCACAGGGGACTTTGTCAACCAGGCTCCTGAAAAGCCCAAAGTCTGCCCTCCGGAAGTCCAAGGCAGCAGTTCTGCTGACCCCCCTCCTTGCTTCTCCCAGAATCGAAAACTCTGTCATTTCATGATCGCTGTTCCCCAGACAGCCTCCAACCGTCACATCCCCCACAAGACCTTCCCTGTTTACAAACAACAGATCCAGCAGGGCACCTTCCCTAGTTGGCTCCCTCACCAGCTGTGTCAGGAAGTTATCCCCAGTACATTCCAGGAACCTTCTAGACTGTTCCTTCCCTGCTGTATTGTATTCCCAGCAGATGTCCGGCAATTTAAAGTCCCCCACGAGGACAAGAGCTCGCGACCTTGAGACTTCTCCCAGCTGTTTATAGAATATTTCATCTGCCTCCTCATCCTGGTTGGGCGGTCTATAACAGACTCCTACTATGATGTCTGCCTTGTTAGCTCTCCCCCTGATTCTTACCCATAAACACTCAACCCCATTATCTCCATCATTTAGTTCAAAGCATTTGTAACACTCCCTGACATACAGGGCCACACCCCCGCCTCTCCTTGCTTGCCTATCCTTCCTGAAGAGCCTATAGCCATCCATGGCAGCACTATAGCTATGTGAGTCATCCCACCACGTTTCTGTGATGGCGACTACATCATAGTTATCCTGCTGTACAATGGCTTCCAGCTCCTCCTGTTTGTTGCCCATGCTACGTGCATTAGTGTATAAGCACTTCAGCTGGGCTATTGGTCCTTTCTCCTTTTTGCTGGAGGGAGCCGAATTTCTGCCACCGCCAGACTTATTCCTAAGGAGCCCTAATGTACGTGTTCATACACACACATATGGTGTTTGATTTGTAGGCAATTCCTAACTGTAAAATGAAAGGAGCTGGGTCTTACACTCCTGCCTGGTGCAACTAAATACCAGAACAGCAGTGCTGAGTAGCCAGTTGTCTCCCTGCCAAGATACAAGCATCTCCAGGCTGCTTTAATGTGCCAAGGAGTCCTTCAAGCACCAATGCCCTGGCACACTGAAAAACTTTTCCATCCCCTTAATCTAGGTATCCTTGGTAAATGACGTTTTGCCCTCACCCTTCTCTATTCTCTTTTTGTCTGTTCAATGTATATCCTACCTCGTTGCTTCTATCGAAAGGGCTTTAAACTAGATTTGAAGGGGGGAAGGGATGAAACCATGATCTCTAGAGATAAGCCTGGGGGTGACATGCCAATGTTTGTGGGACGGTATACTTGTGAGGTCCCTCGGTTTGCTGACTCAGTGAAGGTAAGCGATGGAGATCCATGCAGCAGCAGAGATGTGAGGGTCATTGATGGGTTAGAAACTGTGGCAGCGCCTGGGAATGGTCAGGCAAGAATTAGGGCTTCTCCCCTCTAAAAGGTGACAAGATCAATAGCCCAACTGAAAGTGCATCTACACCAATGCACACAGCATGGGAAACAAACAGGAGGAGCTGGAAGCCACTGTGCAGCAAGAAAACTATGATGTAGTCGCCATCACAGAAACACGGTGGGATGACTCACATAGCTATAGCGCTGCCATGGATGGCTGTAAACTCTTCAGAAGGGATAGGCCAGGAAGGAGAGGCGGTGGGGCGGCCCTGTATGTTAGGGAGTGTTATGAATGTCTAGAACTAAATGATGGTGACAATAGGGTTGAGTGTTTATGGGTAAGAATCAGGGGGAAGGCCAACAAGGCAGATAGCATGGTGGGAGTCTGTTACAGACTGCCCAACCAGGATCAAGAGACAGATGAAATATTCTATAAGCAGCTGGGAGAAGTCTCACAATTGTTAGCCCTTGTTCTCATGGGGGACTTCAACTTACCAAACATCTGCTGGAAATACAATACAGATGAGAGGGAACAGCCTAGGAGGTTCCTGGAGTGTGTTGAGGATAACTTCCTGACACAGCTGGTGAGGGAGCCAACTAGGGAAGGTGCCCTGCTGGACCTGTTGTTTGTAAACAGAGAACTTGTATGGGGTGGGATGGTTGATGGCCATCTTGGGCATAGTGATCATGAAATGAGTTTTCGATTCTTGGAGAAGGAGGGTGGTCAGCAGAACTGCTACCTTGGACTTCCAGGGCGGACTTTAGGCTTTTCAGGAGCCTGCTTGACGGAGTCCCTCTACAGGCCTGTCAGTCTGACTTCGGTGCCTGGGAGGGTTATGGAACAGATCATCTTGAGTGCCATTATGAGGCACATGCAGGACAATCAGGTCATCAGGCCCAGCCAGCATGGATTCATGAAAAGCAGGTCCTGCTTGACGAACCTGATCTCCTTCTATGACAAAGTGACCTGATTAGGGGACAAGGGAAAGGCTGTGGATATTGTCTACCTGGACTTTAGTAAAGCCTTTGACACCGTTTCCCACAGCATTCTCCTGGAGAAACTGGCTGCTCATGGCTTGGACGGGCATACTCTTTGCTGGGTAAAAAACTGTCTGGATGGCTGGGCCCAGAGAGTGGTGGTGAATGGAGCTAAATCCAGTTGGCGGCCGGTCACAAGTGGAGTTCCCTAGGGCTCAGTATTGGGCCTGTTCTCTTTAATATCTTTATCAATGACGTGGATGAGGGGATTGAGTGCACCTTCAGTTAGTTTGCAGGTGACACCCAGTTGGGTGGGAGGGTTGATCTGCTTGAGGGAAGGATGGCCCTACAGAGGGATCTGGACAGGCTGGACCGATGGACCAAGGCCAATGGTATGAGGTTCAACAAGGCCAAGTGCCGGGTCCTGCACTTGGGTCACAACAAGTCCATGCAGCATTACGGGCTTGGGGAAGTGGCTGGAAAGCTGCCTGGCGGAAAAGGACCTGGGTGTATTGGTCAACATCTGTCTGAATATGAGCCAGCAGTGTGCCCAGGTAGCCAAGAAGGCCAACAGCATCCTGGCCTGTATTAGGAATAGTGTGGCAAGCAGGACTAGGGAAGTGATCGTTCCCCTGTACTCGGCACTGGTGAGGCCGCACCTCGAGTACTGTGTTCAGTTTTGGGCCCCTCACTACAAGAAAGACATTGAGGTGCTGGAGCGTGTCCAGAGAAGGGAAACAAAGCTTGTGAGGGGTCTAGAGAACAAGGCTTATGAGGAGCGGCTGAGGGAACTGGGGTTGTTTAGCCTGGAGAAAAGGAGGCTGAGGGGAGACCTTATCGCTCTCTACAATACCTGAAAGGAGGTTGTAACGAGGTGGGTGTTGGTCTCTTCTCCCAAGAAACAAGTGATAGGACAAGAGGAAATGGCCTCAAGTTGTGCCAGGGTAGGTTTAGATTGGATATCAGGAAAAAGTTCTTCACAGAAAGGGTTATCAAGCATTGGAACAGGCTGCCCAGGGAAGTGGTGGAGTTGCCATCCCTGGAGGTCTTTAAAAGACAGGTAGACATGGTGCTTAGGGACATGATTTGGTGGTGGTTTTGGCAGTGTTAGGTTAATCTTGGAGTCGATGGTCTTCAAGGTCCCTTCCTACCTAGATGATTTTATGATTCTATGATTCTATTTCCCATCTTTGCCCACTGGGAATATCATGGGAGTTCAGAACCCAGCTGGGGAGTTGTGGAAGGAGGCAGGCAGTGTCAAAAGAAAAAAAAGTGCCACTGCCCCTGTTTTGAACCATTGGCAACTCATTTATCATCTTCATGTTACCAGTTTCTATGGGGACCCATTTTAGAATTTTGATTTTTAAAGCACTTCTAATTGCTCCCATCAAGGGCATAATGCCAGTGTAGTATTTTTCTTACCACCAAACTGCATGTGCAGCACCAGAGAAGAGAGATTCCAAAGAAAATAGCCCAAATGTATTTATCCCTTTCTGCTTTTCAAGAATATAAACACCTACTTACTTTTCACAAAACAACAACCAATACTTAGAGCAAGAGGATTCCAGCCAATATACTGACAATCACAACACCAACCGCTATCTCTGCTTTCTCATCCATCTTCATTATTGTAACTGGGATCTGAAAGCAGAGATATTGTGCATTAGGGGTTAATGTTACTGCATATAAAGTAGGATTTGTAAACCAAATACTTCACTAATCAAGAACAGCTGGACTGCACACATTTCAGGATCAATGAGTGGAACACACCAGGCAATTACAGCCCTTTCACTAGTGTCCACAAGTATCTGGTTGCACCACCATGGCACATGGCAGATTAGGGGCCCTCATCACTCTTGGCCATACACAACAGGCAGAGAAGCAATCTCTTCCTGCCAGCTTTCTGCCTCTCCATTAACAGGAGGTCTTTCAGAGTTGTTCCCATAGTGCACAGACATGCTTACATGCAGGCTGGGAATAGCCTGGTGTAGAGCCCCATCTGCTCAAAAGACTTTTGTTGAATCAGCTGGAGAAGAACTATTTCCAACTGAGCATTATCAGAGCTTGTTATCTGTGGTGAGCAGCTGTAGAAGGCAATACAAATCATGGAAGCCAGACACTATCATGCACTTACTGCGTCCGCTGAAATTTCTCCCCTCCTGCCAGGCAGGTACCTCTGTCTCCTTTGCCTGCTGTTCCTACCTTCTGGGAAAACACTAACAACTTGTTAGATCTTCTCATGTTAATCTGTGTTCTCCTGAGTCAACTGCAAGAATTTGCAGTAAGATGTATGGATGAAACGGGAGTGTTTCTAGCACACCTATGCTTCCTGAACTACAAGCAATGCCAGAGAGCTCCCAGAACAGCAGTGTCTGGAAGTTAGTTTTCAGGTGATACTCTATTTAGGTGGATTGGGTATGACCAACTATATAGTTACATATAACATAGTTGCTCAGGGAGACATTGCTCTAATATTTATGAACTGTCAAATCTTTGGATTTAATCTTGGAACGACAATAGATTTAGCATGAAGGGGTTTTTTTCCTTCCTGAAACATGATAAAAGAAGTCATGTTGGTTTACTTTCTCAGTGCATTTGTCTGGTGTAATTTAATCTTAAAATTTCTGAGAAACTTGCACTGGACTGACATCTCAGTGATTTAAGTACTTTCTGCTGGAAGGCTCCAATGTTGTTTTAGGTGTGGCTATATGTATTCATTTCACTGAGGCAGGCTGGCTTTGTGTATTTTGTAACCAAATGGCCATAATGATGATTATAGCAGGTTAATGTTCTGTCCTCCAGCTGGCAGTCCTTTCCAACTTGGAAAAAGTCTGAAACTTTTACGCAAAGATATCTAAGCAGCTTCCCCACATAGCACCACAAGGGAATATTAATTCATTTGGCTACACGGCAACCCAGCTCGTCCGAATTAAAGAGCCAATCTCATATGTATGTGCAGTTTGCCTAGTAATGCTTTCTCCATTAACGATGAAGTGGCACTTTTGGAGAGGTAAATCTATGCCTAAGAACAAATGTCTTCCTTAAAGTAAAACTGTGGTCAGTAAGATACCACGGCTGGGATTCACGTCATCCAGTGTTATATCTACAATATGGACCCTTGGCTTCCAATGGAGAAGGATACGCTCTTTTAGGGTATAATTCACCTTACCTATTTTTTAGAATCATCTTTAAGATGAGATGAATTACATCTCAGAAATACCTATTCTTTCTATAGATTAGGGTTTATAGAAGGGCTATGACTGATGTGGATGATTAATGTAGATATAAAGTTGGATGAATCCTACCAACCCAGTTACTGGTCTAAAATTACAGGGCAAGTAGGGAAACACTCAGATTGCTACTGCACTGTCCCATTCCCAAGGAAGTGCGAAGGGCACTTGTGGCCTGCCAAGAAGTATGTGCAGTGCTGGGTACTGACTCCATCGCTGAAAGGGTGAAGGAAACTGTCTGCCCTAGGGAGAGTGTACCTCCATCAGCTGGCATATTTGCCAAGACTTATCACAGGGCAAGAAGCTATCAAGTAAGGATCAGGCTGTAAGTCTCACCAAAAGCCACGGTGTTTCTTAGGAGTCCTGTGGATAACTTTCAGGGTCTGTTCAGCCACTGCCTCAGAGCTGTAAAAGTCCCAGCTGCAGATGTTTCAATGGCTGGCTCAGGAATTACCTTTTGTTTGTCAACTGACTTAATCAACAGTCATTTGAATAATTATTCAAATTCTGGTTCTGAAATCACCAAGAGAACTGCTGGTAATGTAAGTTTGGCAGTATCATGGTCCAACTGGGGAAAAATGCCCAGCAATACATGGTTTATGAGCTACCTAAAAAGCCTGTACAATTAATTGGAATATTTGCATTGTGTATTAATGAGTTTCATCTCCTAGCAGAAATAATACCATGCCACAAAGATGAGGCCTTCAGCACACTTCAAATACAGGCATGTAATTTTTCTGCAAAACCATGGTATTATTTCCAGAACTACACATATATTCCATTTGCTTCTTTAGGCACTGGAGGTTTCCCTGAATACAAATGGGTCTATTTAGAGGTTCTTTACAAGAAATGGAGTGATCCATGAGAAAAAAATGCCAAAAAAGTACTATTGAATTATGGTCTTATTTTCACATTGAGATAGGTTAATCAATAACTGCTTTCATACATATTTAATTGAATTTTCCATTGCCTGTGAATGGGCTATGCTACATATTCTCACAGATATTTGACTCCCTTATTAAATTTCATTTTGCTCTTCAAAGGAAGGCCTTGGTTATTTTTATGGATAAAACAGGCTGGTAAATCTAAACTTAGTATTACAAATGGAAGAGTTCCTCTTTAGATAGGCCAAGACAACAAGCTATCTTTTTATTACACCACCACCACAATACTAATTTATTCTTCAAGTGTTGTTTATGTTTGTACATAGTGGATAGAAACCTTGGGAGAAGGATTCTAGACTAACAAAGCGGTGTTTTGGAGACTTTTCTTGAGATTAGCTGTGTCTATGTTGTCCATATGACAGGCATTCCAAATGCAAAAAATACTCCACATTCTTTTACAAATGAGATTAAGTATATTTGCTGGAGACCTGTGCCAAACACCTGTCTACAAACATCAAACCAAATATACTTACAGAAATAAGACTATAAATCAGATTTGGTAAAATGTTTCCCAGAGCTCATTTATCTACAACAAATAATTCTGTTGCAGAAAGAAGTCGAAATTTTGATCTTTTCATGAACAGGAAGCGAAATGAATTTCAGAAGTTTCTAACTTGAGTTTTGCTGATAGTTCTACAATCTATTTGAGATCTGCAGATTTTAACTAAGTCTGGTTTATATAGCAGACAGCTGAAATTAAAACATTTTAATAACTTAAGGGAGGTTCTATATAGCCAAAAGGATACGTTAGTTCACTGAAAATTAGATAAAGAAGTTGAAAAAAATCTAGTTGTTCATCAGTTACAGTTAGGGTATTCTCTCCAATTATAAATAACTTGGGGGTTATGTGTATAGATTTCTGGCTCTGCAGAGAGTTGTAATGTCTGGAAAGCTGACTGAAAGAGAAGATAAAAAAAACATGTAAAGCTCTGTTACAGGGAAAGTTGATTAGAATATAGACATCCTAAAATAATTATCTTGCTTTGAAATGAAGACTTTAGAACTAGAAAAAAATCACAGTATTAAGAAAATGAAAATTATATTTCTTTTCATTTGTCCCAAGCTAATGTGTCTATGAAAGTAATAATGTATTAGTAATCCAGGCCTAATTTTGCTGGTTTTACTTACTGGCAATGAAACTGGAGAACTGGCTTTTCTTCTTTAACATATAGTTCAAGCAAAACAGAAGAATTTGATTATATATCCCTTTTTATAGTTATTTCAAAGCTGTCACTGCTACTAGCAGGGAAGAGATGGAGAAAAAAATAACAATGAGAAAAGAGGAAATAGCTCAGCAACAGAAGACAAATGGAGACATATCTCCATCCTTTGAAAGAAATGGATACTGGATGTTCTTTCCCCCTCACTTCTATCTAATGCTTCTGTTTTCCCCCATTTTTTTCTTATTGCTATCTGTTCCTCTCCATTGATCAAATTCTGACATCACTCCCTCAGCTTAAACAAAGATGACAACAAAAATCTTAACCCAATTCCTATTCGAAAAGGGACCTTGTGCCAGATACCACTTCCTTCTGTGCATGTGTCCAGAGGCAGAGGAGCACAGCTGTGCAGACACTACCAGCTCAGCACTGTTGTTCTCCCCGTGCATGGGAATGGCCTCAGGTTCATAGGAGCACAGGAGCACTCTCTAGCCGTACCAAATGCAATAAGTGCTCTGTCCTTTTGCCTCCTCAATCATTTCTCTGCAGCTGGTTCTAACAAGCCTACAGCCCCCAGCAGGGCCAGGTACTGTGGGCTTGACACAAGGAACGTGAGCTACCATGGGTCGGCAGCAGCCAACACGCACTGAATTGTCTGTCTCTGCCATCTGCCCAAGTGGTCTGTCCTGCACTCCTAAATGTTTAGAAACCTGCCTGAACACTATTCAAGGCACCTTGTTAATTCCTAAACACATCTTTCCTTGCCTTGCTTAGCAGGTACCAGGAAGCTTGCTGTCCTCTTCTAGGACAATGACTGATTGCCACTAAATAAAAAGGCTGATTATGTGGCATTGTTGGGTGCTTGCAAGATTATTTGCACTGAACATTAGCAATCAAATAGAAAATAACAAAATGGGAGATGAGAGGAAAACTGTGACATGTGATCTTCCCTTCCCATCTCCCAGTGGTAAACAAATTACTTCCACTCACTTTCATGTGAGGGTAGCAACCTTTTTTCAGGTCTCCACCTTCTGCATACCTGACAGCACTAACAAATGGTCTTGACCCAGCTGATTTGAAAAATACAAACTTTTACAGACAGCTTTCCTTCACATACTTGCATAAGGATATTACATTATTGGATATTACATCCAAGCACAAATACAGGCTCAGTGGGGAATGGCTGGAGAGCAGCCCTGTGGAGAAGGACCTGGGGGTGATGATTGATGAGAAGCTCAACATGAGCCAGCAATGTGCGATCGCAGCCCAGAAGGCCAACCGTATCCTGGGCTGCATCAAAAGAAGTGTGGCCAGCAGGTCAGGGGAGGTGATTCTGCCCCTCTACTCCGCTCTCGTGAGACCCCACCTGGAGTACTGCATCCAGTTCTGGAGTCCCCAACATAAGAAGGACATGGACCTGCTGGAGCGTGTCCAGAGGAGAGCCACGAGGATGATCCGAGGGCTGGAGCACCTCTCCTATGAGGAGAGGCTGAGAGAGTTGGGGCTGTTCAGCCTGGAGAAGAGAAGGCTCCGGGGAGATCTTATTGCGGCCTTCCAGTACCTAAAGGGGGCCTACAGGAGAGCTGGGGAAGGACTTTTTACTAGGGCATGTAGTGATAGGACGAGGGGGAATGGCTTTAAGCTGGAAGAGGGCAGGTTTAGATTAAACATTAGGAAGAAGTTTTTCACTTTAAGGGTAGTAAGGCACTGGAACAGGTTGCCCAGAGAGGTTGTTGAAGCTCCGTCCCTGGAGGTGTTCAAGGCCAGGCTGGACGTGGCCTTGGGCAACCTGGTCTAGTGGGAGGTGTCCCTGCCTGTGGCAGGGGGGTTGGAACTCGATGATCTTCAAGGTCCCTTCCAACCTAAACCATTCTATGATTCTATGATTCTATGATTCTATGATTATCAACCTGATCTTTTCCTTTTAAGAGCTGACTGCTGAAGCTGGCAATGAGCCTGCTTTTAAACGTCCATAGCTGCCATAAGACTTGCCAGACAAAGACGACTGAGTCATGTTCCTGATACTCTAGGCAAACCCAAGACTCCAAGACAGTTTGGTTGGTTTCCTAGCTGAGAAGCAAATGTGGTATCATTTCAAAAGTCTGGTAATTCATGACGAATTATATCCTGGAGGACACATGGTGATTTAAAATGGGAAAGTCAAGATATTATTGAAGTATATTTTTAAGCATCCTTGTATTGGTTAGCGTGGCAAGGTTTTGGTAGCGGGAGGATTATAGGGGTGGCTTCTGTGAGAAGCTGCTAGAAGCTTCCCCTATGTCTGACAGAGCCAATGCTAGCTGGCTACGAGACAGACCTGCCGCTGGCCAAGGCTGAGCCAATCAGCGACAGTGGTAGCACCTCTGTGATAACATATTTAAGAAGGGGGGGGGGAAACTGCGCAAAAGCAACTGAAGACGGAGAGAGGAGTGAGAATATGTGAGAGAAACAACTCTGCAGACACCAAAGTCAGTGAAAAAGGAGGGGGAGGAGGCACTCCAGGTGCTGGAGCAGAGATTCCCCTGTAGCCCATGGTGAACTGTTGAGGTTTGGGCTGGACTGGACACTGAGATGAAAGACAGATACTCTCCCCCACCTCTCTCTCCAAGGAGAAGAGGGAGAGAGAGAAAGAGACTTATGAGTTTAGAAGAAACTAAACTGCTTTAATGAAATACTAATAAAATAATGAAAAACTAATAAAATAATGAAATATATACAATATACAAAAAAAACATATCAAGCTCCCAGGATGATGATAATGTCACTGGCAGGCACTGAGAAAGTCCCAGGCTGGACCCAGCAATGGACAGGAACTGGATTCCGGATCTGGATTCAGGAATGCACAGATTGGGATCAAAGGCAGACAAATAGACAGAGCCCTCCTTGAACGTCAGCCATTGAAGAAAGAGGGCTGACCCTTTGATCCCTCAGCTTTTATACTGAGCATGAGGCAGATGGGATGGAATAACCTCTTGGTCAGTTTTGGGTCACCTGTCCTGTCCACTCCTCCCCACAGGTGCGACCCCTCTACACTTTTCCGCTTCCAACCCTCCAACGGGGCATATATCAAAGTTAGCTGGCCTTAGTTGTTATAGCAATAAGTATAAGCAAGAGCCTCTGCATACCAGTCCTTGGCATAAATTACAGCTAATCAGGTCTTATCTCTCTGAAAGCAAACAGTTTCTGCACAATATGCTGTTAATTTCAGTAGTTAGAAGAGTCTTAGCTGCAAAGTAAAATTACTGAACAGAAAATTCTGTTCTGTTTTACCTCAAACCAGGACATGAAGACACCATGGTGAGGCAGGCTGTCCCCCTGTAGCCCATGGAGGTCCACGGTGGAGCAGATATCCACCTGCAGCCTGCGGAGGACCCCACAACAGAGCAGGTGGATGTGCCTGAAGGAGGCTGTGACCCCGCAGGAAGCCTGCACTGAAGCGGGCTCCTGGCAGGACCTCTGGCCCTGTGGAGAGAGAGGAGCCCACACTGAAGCAGGTTTGCTGGCAGGACTTGTGACCCTGTGGGGGACCCACACTTGAGCAGTCTGTTCCTGAAGGACTGCACCCCATGGAAGGGACCCATGCTGGAGCAGTTAATGAAGAGCTGCAGCCCGTGGGAAGGACTAACGTTAGAGAAGTTCATGGAGGACTGTCTCCCATGGGAGGAATCCTATGCTGGAGCAGGGTAAAGTGTGAGGAGTCCTCCCCCTGAGGAGGAAGGAGCGGCAGAGACAATGTGTGCTGAACAGGCTGAGAGAGTTGGGGTTGTTCAGCTTGGAGAAGAGAAGATTCTGGGGAGACTTTATAGCAGCTTTCCATTATCTGAAGGGCGCTGTCCTGGTTTGAGGTAAAACAGGACCAATTTTGTTCAGTAACTTTGCTTCTTAGCTGGGCCTCTTCTAACTACTGAAATTAACAGCATATTGTGCAGACAATGTTCACTCTCTCAGAGTGATAAGACCTATGTTTATGGCTGATGCCAAGGCATGGTATGCAGGGAGGCTCTTGCTTATACTTATTGCTATAACACCCAAGGCCAACCAACTTTGTTACTTGGCCCGTTGGAGGGTCGGAAGCGGAAAAGCATACTGGGGTCCCACCTGTGGGGAGGAGCAGACAGGACAGGTGACCCAAAACTGACCAACAGGGTATTCCATCCCATCTGCCTCATGCTCAGTATAAAAGCTGAGGGATCAAAGGGTCAGGCCCTTCTTCCTTCAATGGCCAACGTCTGACGAGGACTCTGTCTGTTCCTCTGCCTTTGGTCCCGATCCTGAATCCAGATCCGGAATCCAGTTCCCGTTTGTCACTGAGTCCAGCCTGGGACTTCCCCAGTGCCAGCCGGTGTCGTGATTGTCATCCTGGGAGCTTGATATGGCTTTGTATGTATTTCATTATTTCCTTTTATTTTATTATGAATATTTCATTAAAGTAGTTTAGTTCCTTCTAAACTCATAAGTCTCTTTTTCCTCCTCTGCCTCTCTCTTTGAAGAGGGGTAGAGGGGAGCATCTGTCGGTCTCATCTGGTGTCCCCTATGTCCCCAGTGGCCGATTTGGCCTAAACCACGACAGGCACCTACAAGGAAACTGGAGAGGGACTCTTTACTTGTAGTGACTGGATGAGGGGAGATTTGGAATAGATATTAGGAAGAAATTTTTCACTATGAGGGTGGTGAGGCACTGGAACAGGTTGTCCAAGGAAGTTGTGGAGGCCCCATCCCTGGAAGTGTTCAAGGCCAGGCTGGATGGGGCTTTGAGCAACCTGGTCTAGCAGGAGGTGTCTCTGCCCATGGCGGGGGGGTTGGAACTAGCTGATCTTTAAGGTCCCTTCCAACCTAAACCATTCTATGATTCTGTGATTATATAACTGACCGCAACCCCCATTCCCTGTCCCCCTGCACTGCTCGGGGGAAGGAGGTAGAGAACTCTGGAGTAAAGTTGAGCCCAGGAAGAAGGGAGGGGTGGGGGTAAGGTGTTTTAAGATTTGATTTTTATTTCTCATTACCCTACTCTGACTTCTAATTGGCAATAAATTATTAATTTCCCCGAGTCAAGTCTGTTTTGCCCATGATGGTAATTGCTGAGTGATCTCCTTGTCCTTATCTCGACCCACAAGCCTTTTGTTATATTTTATTTCCCCTGTCCAGCTGAGGAGGGGAGTGATAGAGCATCTTTGGTGGGCACCTGGCATCCAGCCAGGGTCAACCCACCACAATCCTGTAGGTTTTTGAGCAAGGACTGTTTCTTTGACACCGACTCTAATTAAAACAAAAAAAATCAATTAAAAAAATTTCCATACCTTCTCTAACAAATATAACTGGCAGCACTAATATGCTTTTGATATTTTGATGTGACTTAAAATGATCACTATGTAGGCTATGATGTTCAAAATCGTAAAGCAACATTATTTTCCAGGCTATGATGATACTGTACTCTGCTGTCCTATTTTGAGTTTTGTGGAAAATGTAGTTCCTCTTGAATTAATTTAACAGACACAGAAAAATGGGGTTTTTTACAGCTGTGAAGTGCATTATGACAGCACTTTCTTAGGTTTTGTGCTGGACTAAAAGTTATCAGCTCCATTATGCAGCTTCACTACTTACTTACTTAAATGTAGCTTTTAGATTCAAGTTTTCAATCTGGAGAAACACACACAACAGTGTAAAGTTGTTATGGTTTCAGAGACCCATAACAATTTATTGTCATTTAGACAATCATCCTATCACCCAATGACCCCTCCCCACCCGGGAAAGGGAATCGGGAGAAGCAAGGAAACCCGGGAGTTGAAGTATAAACAGATTTAATAGAGTAAGATTAGATAATTAACATTAATAGCGCTAAAGAACCAATATTGATCCTGATACCAATACAGAATATGCAAAGATTATACTCAGTCAATTCTATCAGTAGGAAGCTTTGCACTCCCAGCAGTGGACAGCAAATGTCGGACACTGTGAGCGCTATGGCTTCAGGAGGAAGGGAAGGCCTCAGGGCTCCAGCACCGGGGCAAGAAGTTCTCAGGATGGCAGCCATCAAGGGAGAGAGAGAACTTCACAGCAAACTTCCTAATTTATAGTGAATGTGATGGTCGTGGTATGAAATAATCCTGTTGGCCAGCTTGGGTCAAGTGTCCGGGTCTCGCTCCTCCTCATCCCTGCACCTGGCAAGCTCGAAAACACTGAGACCTTGAAACCCACACACCATAGCTGGCTACAAAGTAAATATTTTCACAAATTCAGACACTAGAGTCCTCTAAAAATGCAGTCTTCCCAAGTATTAGAAGAGAAATTAGTCCTGTGTTGCTCAAACCAGGACAAAAGTAAAGGAAGGTCTTTCTAGATTGGAAGGTCTCTTTACCAAAGTTTGAAAAATATCAGGAACTAGGAAATATTTGAGTATTGGTTCCTTCATGAAGATGCAGCTGATACTCACAGCAGGAAAGGTTCCATTTCAGATCCAGGTGGACACATTCATGAAATACTCTCCCTTCAGCATGAGGTCTTCCAGTTTGCATGCGATTGTACTGCACTTTGAATTCTTACAGTTTTTCCAGGGAAAACAGCAAGGAGAGGCAACAGCATATATTAAAAACTACACTTTAACAAATGTTCTTTCAACATTCAGATTTTTTGGCCTTGTTTTGCTATTCTGTGCATACAAATTAAGTGCTTGCAAGATGTGAAGAACACACACCTTTTCTTCTCTCTAAGGCTGATGCAACATGTAAGAACATCCATAGGCTGTACTCCTGCACTGAGTGAGGAATGCCATCCTCTACCATAGCTGTCCCCAGAGGTACAGCAGTGGGCTTGAAAGGATCAGCTCTGTGCCCCTGTCCTGCGGTACTGCAAACCTAAGTCTTATTTACCAGTTCTTTGGAAGCTCTGAAGTTCTCTTTCTTGAAAGATGCAGAATAAGATCTTTTTCCTATTTGCAGTGGATTTATCTGAGCTTGACAAGTAACACCTCTGGCCTAGGAAAGATGGCAGGAATGGAATTGGATAACATCATACTCAGGAGTTTATAGTCATCATAATAATATATATTTCTGTGATGAGATGGTGGCTGTGAAAGGCTAGATTGTGAATCATATAATACTGGATACTTTTGGAAACTATGAGACCATATTTGGTTTTGGTAAGAATTAAACTGCTCTTATGGTGATTTTTTCCCCCAGATATTGACCTGAAAGGTTTGTCTTGATCTAAAAATTCCATTTTTATTTTACCCTTCCCAGGAATTTGGAGAAGGACCTAGTTGAAGAGCTCCAGGGTCGTATGAAAAGTCAGTTATGGACCATAAAGATAATCCACACCTGCCGAGTACTAGACCAGTGTACTGCTGACATTGTGGTCCTCCCACTTCCCTTTGTGAGAAAGGGACAAGGAGAAAAGGCAGAGATTCCCTGAATCTCAAACACCCTATGAGGGAAATAATTGATGTTTATGGTACTGATTAAACCCTGAAACACAGCAGTTTGTACAATTCAGTTCTTCACCTGATCTGTGGCGACTGCAGTGATGTGCATCAGTGGGTTATCTTTGTTAGTCAGTTCTGGAAGATGGATTTTTACAGATGCCATCTTTACTGGAATCATAGAATCATAGAATACTTCCTGTTGTTACCTGTAAAGCAAATAACTCACAATTAATTCGGGTAGCTATACTTACATATGCATAAATTATGAAAGAACTGGTCTCCTTTTGCTTCAATGTTTTTTGTATTAATACACTTACTAGGGTAATAATTACATTATGCCAATAGTAAAACAGAAAGTATACTGTATAGCTTCAGGTCCCTGTCTTTTCCTTAGGAAAGCTCTTATTAACTGCATGAAATATGTTTTGAAAAGCAAATATTCTGCCACAGCCAATAGACTTGTTATTTAGTCCTTTAGAGTAGCAGTTACAGGAATGTAAATGGAACATAAATTTAAGTTTCTTCCACATTGCATATTTGGATCTAAATTATTCTGAGTTATGTTATAAATGCTGTGATCTGGCTAGCTCTTGCATCTGGTTTTAGCATTTAACTCTTGTCAAACTTCAAGTTTCAAAGTCCAAGCCTGCAAAGACTTGTTTTCCTTTATCAAGTTGGCAGAAGACAAATATGCTCTGTGATATAAGTCAAAATTGGCCTAAAGTTAACCATCTTCTAAATATGTAAACAGTGCAGGACCAATCCCTCCCCCATTCTACTTGTGCAGTAAGCGCAAGTTGCAACCTGATAAAAACTGTAAGCATTTATCTCCCAGCTATTTACATTTTTTTTCTTACTTGACTGATTCAAAAGCATCAAAATCAGACAGTGGAATCAGGAATGTTTTTTCAACTACATTTTGGGACCAGACTACAGGAGGAGGTAAGGCAGCTTCTCAAACCAGAACCATTTACTAACCTGAACTGAGAAGCTGTATGTGGGGCCAATATCTTCAAAATTATTCACAGTGGAAGGAATGTTATGACCAGAGTATACTTCATAGAAGTTGATGTTGGCAAACCTAGTCAACAACAATAAAACAATACATTTCAATTTGTCCATAGCTTTGAAAACATATGTAACTGGATGTTCGTGAAACAGGTCAGAAGTACAGTTGGAGATAAAATAAGTCACTTGTACTGCTATTTGAATTTTACAAAGTTGGTTAAGAAAATACATGGTGTACTGAAGCCCAAAGCTGGTCCAAGCATGTGAAGGTAAGACAGGAGGGCTGCATGAAACATAGGCTCTGCTCAGCCTCCTGCACCCCATGGTGTTTCAGCACCATACTGCAAGCTCCCTCCCAGGCACAAACTGCGACTTTCAGCCTTGCAGTGGTCTCCATCCTCAGAAAAGGCCCCCTGACAGTCCCCCTTGGTACATCTATAACAGCAAATACCAACAGACTCCAAGGGAGATCCTGGGCCCTAATGCCATAGACCACAGCAGGCTTGTTTCTGCACTGCCTGGGTGTGGAAACACACACGGCACCCTGCTTGTGTGCATGGTACATATCCCATAGCCCTCTGTTTCCTCTGGGCTACTTTCTTTATTATTTATGGGGTTTTTTTCATTAAAAATTTCCAAAGTAACATGAGGGTGGTTACAGCTCACCATAGCATGAAATTACAGGTGTGTGATGGAAGGACGCGGTACAAGAGCCCGTGGATGCTTGAGGGGCTCAGCCAGCTGGGACTGTGCTCAACGACAACAAAAGCATCCCTATGTAGTATATCGCATCCATGTGCTACTGTGAGTAGTTCCTCCTCTGAAGCATCCCAGAAATGTTTCTGGTCTTCATCCTCAAGGAGGCTAATTTGAGCAGTCAAAAACCAAGCTGGGGAGTGAGTTAACAAGGAGCAGGGGCTATCATGATTCCCTGCATCGGCTCTTCCTGTAGCACAAGGTACAAATCCCTCCTCTTTAGCAGTGCCACTCTCCCCATTTAATCTGGGTAACATCTGTGCATATAATCCCAAATTAACACGTGCAGTCTCACAGAGGTGCTTCCTGATCAGTTGTGCTCCTCCATATTGCATTGTGGATCCTTTCCAGTCCTCCATACTTTCTCCCGTGGGCCCTTTCCTTGAAGGGCCTCCTCACAAATACTCCTAGGAAAACCTGCGTGAAGCATTTTTTGCTTTCTTATTGCTCAAATCTCCAGTCCTTCCAGGATGCACAGTATCAGCTTCCTTGTCCTTGAAGGAGTCACTAGTAAGACTGATTCCCACCTCTTCTCCTGGAAACTCAGATTAGAAGACTTTCCCTAGAAAAGCCTCACTTCAGCAAGACAACACTTTTTTCCTCAACCCTTTTAAGAGGTTGCTTCTTGGCTAAATTACCTGCCTCAAGAACGAACTATCTCCAGATAGATATTTCCTAAGTGGAAGAGAGTGTAAAAATGAGCTAGCTCCAAGGGAAGCATTTAAAATTATACCTTAGCATAATGTGTACTTCCTTTAGTTCTTTTAAATTGATTAATCTCCAAGAATAACTAATCCTTTTCTGGCTGTAGGGATTCCTTCATGCCTTGACTTGCATATGAAATTGCATTTTCTCATACTCAGGAGATGCACCTGAATTTGAAATCCTGTTTTTCCTTGAGTAACTCTTTCATAGACTCTGTGCCTGGCCTTTTCTGAAGCACTGAGTTTCTGTTCGTATTTCTCAGCTAATTAAATTTGCTGATTCAAGTTTGCACCATTTCCTAGGAGGCTGCTTAAGTTACTGTGCTGGCCACCTAGTCAGATGCTCCTGTAACCTCTGTGCAACTGCCAGCTTTAGTAACAAACACTCTGCTTCTCCTGAAGTCTCATGTGACATTCTCAAAGAGTTGAAACAACTTGCTTTGCTGACTCAAGTGCTTTTTGGCAATTATAATAATCGGAAAAATTCTGCACGATTCCAGAACTGATGAACTCAGCTGTGGTGAATCCAGGGACCCCGAATATTTCTAAACTGCTGTTGCAAAGCAGGTTATTAAACTCAGCTTCTGTCCTGTGTTCCCTATTCCAGCTCAAGTCATTGCATGCAACTGACAGTTCTTGTAGTTACCTTGTAGTTAGGTCTTTGAATATTCACTTCCCAAATTCATTGTTGCTGTGCATTTTTAAGCAGCTTCCTCTTTTTCACATTTCTGTCATTCTTTGAATAACTACTATTTATTTTCGACCAGTTTATGTTTACAAATTTTGGAACACTCCAGGACGCAAAAGCATTTGTTCCACCATGAATTGGTGACCAAGTGCATCAAATATAACTACATATAGTTTATCCTAGAAATTCAGTAATTGGGAAAGATAAACAAATATTTTCTTTTATTACAGAATCACAGAATGGTCACGGTTGGAAGGGACCTCTGGAGATCATCTAAGTCCAACCCCCCTGCCACAGCAGGGACACCTACAGCAGGTATTAAAAGTAAAATATCCTATCTTGATCCAAGAGTCAAACCAGTGTATTTTTGTTTCAGTTCTAATTTAAGTTAAACTGTAACTGAAGTTATTCTTGTTTGGAACAGTAGCAGACTAATTACTGTTTCAGTGCATCCCAGATCACTGGGGGTTTCCAGGGCTGAAGATAAGAGGTTTCAATGGCATGAAATAAAGATCAGTCTTGAAGGGATTTTTGTCTGTTTTTCTCCCCCTGCCCACCCAACTGGCTCTCCTTACAAACTGCCCTTCCCAGGGTAAAGCATCCCTCTTGCAACAGCCTCAACCTGCCTTCCACAGGGAGAGCAAAGGGCTGACACCAGGAGGGAAGGGATAGGTGTGAGCCAGAGTCTCCAGGTGCATGGGAAAGCGGGGTGTGATGCTCCTACTGCCACTGCAGCTGCAGCAAGGGGGAATCTGCCAGGTGCCACCTCAGGTTTTAGTTCAAATCATTATCTCAAACTGCTAACAAGTGTTTATATTTTTGGTTCAGGTTCAGCAAATATGTCCATAAAAATATCTTAATTTTTTAATTTATTTGCTGAGAGTTCGAACTGGGGCATTTTTGTTTCTTTTTGTTGTTGCTCTTTTGTTCAGTTTTGATCAGTAACTCCAGATTTGATCCAAGGTCACTACATTTGAGCCCAGAGGCCCACCCTTATTATGTAGTATATGCTAATTATATTATCAAAACCACAAGCACTGTTTGGTTTTTATACTGCTTCCATTCAGATAAGCATCTGATCCCCTGTAACAATTGTGCAGAGGTAAACATGGATCCACAGTTTCTTAACTACACATTCCATAATTTTTTGTGTGTAAGATTATTGGAAGAATATAAGGTTCTGCTATTGTTGATGAAGTGGGAATTTTTTATGACTTCCAAAATGAAAACAAAGTTTCACTATCTTTTCAGTGGCCTTTCAAGACTATTACTATATTCAAATGCCTTTGTAAAATGACAGCAACTCTTTACATTATTCAGCATACCTTGTGAAGTGAATTTCTGCATCACACCACAAAAGAATTGATAAACTGACCTGGTTGTTCAGTTCTTGCTCTTCCTTACTTTCACTGTTCATCAAAACACATTTAAGTTGGATGTTATAATATTATTTTATACAAATAAGGTATTAATACATAACTTGCTTTCATACGATTATATACTTTACCCCAATGCACAAAAACTTAAACTGCCATATTCTGAAGATTTTTCAGGTTAAAATCAAAACTAATATCAAAAGATACCTATGGAAGAGACGAGGAACACACAGTAAATGAGTTGATGGTACAACATTCAAAGCACTTCTCAATAACAACATAATTATTCATATGTGCAAACGTCTATAATTACCCTCTGTATCTGAATTCTCTACCTACTTCTGTATAGTATTTCAGTAATTCTTAATACTACAGAATTGCTTTGTTCTCTCTTTCACCTACAAATTGACATTGTTACATAAACATTAGCTATTTGCATTTTTAAATGGTGTATAACTAGCTACAACCTGCAACAACAAGTGTTCAGCTTTGCTTCAATTACATACTTTTAAGCATTAGCACTGACACAAGCTTTATATTCACTCTTTTCTTCTATTCATCCCAACAGGTCCACTTTTGACTAATGCCATTAAAAGTTCAGAACAAACTTAACTTTTTATATCTAATTAGGTTTTTTGGTTTTGCTTCCCCCCCCCCCCCCCCCAACATCATGTTTCTATTCTCTCTGGCAAGTTTCTTGTTGCTCCTTTTGACTGTGTTAGAGGCTGGAAGTCTATTTCTATTCTGACCCAGAGGCATAATAAATTAAGTTCCATGGATATCCCAGGATTTATGGTATATATGAGAAAAAGGATATACAACCTTTCCTAGAGCTGTGTGGGCCACCCCTTTCCCCTCAAAGCAATGCTGCTTTCTTGGAGAGATGAGATTCACAGAGCAGGAGAGGGAGCTACCCCTGGTTCAGGCAGCAGGAAGAGTTTGACAGGAATTGTGCTCAGTTCCCAGGAGGCTATGCACGATGCTCTCTGCTTCTGCCCCCAGCCCTCACACTCCAAGAGTTACAAAGCTACAGTAGCATTTGAAAGCCATGGCTAGCAACAGGTGTGCTTCAAGAGTCTTTTTTCCTTTAATATGGTAGAGGGTCACAAAAGTTTAGCCCTTAATTTGCTTCTTTTAATGCCTCTGAAATCCAAAGGGAAGTTAACTGTTGCCAAATCTAAGAAATCCTCACCAGCAGTAAATGCAGATTTAGGAGAAAACAACCAAAAAAGTTTTTGGGTACCATTCAAGGTTATTTAAACCTGCTAGATGTACCTGTTGTCCTGTTTTGAAAACAGGATAGCTTATTTGGCAAATGACTGTGCTGTTCCTGTCTGACACAAGACTTCAGTCCCATCACTCTGCAGAGGAAACAGACAGAAAAGTCATCTTAATATCAGGGTTTGAATAAAACAGAGAGGAAGTTCCCAGTCTGTATCTTTAACAGGACTTGTATTACACTAAGGAGCAGTACAAATAGGTGTTATGGCAGTAACTCCTAGAGGTGCAGATGGGTGGGGAAGACAGGTAGGGCTAGAAGAGAGGCAGGAGAAAGGTGGGACAAGGACTGGTCCCATGTAATTTCTTGTGAGATGTAATGATCTTGTGAGAATTTTGTGCTGAGCTTGGAAGAAGGAGTACAGGTCACCTACAGCATTAACTACTACAGTACTTTTTTACAGCATTTTTACAGAACTTTTGCAGTCATATTTACATGACCTGAGAGCTAGTTAAGTACTCTCACTGTAGAAGTTAGTGTGTAGAGGGAAACTCTATTATACGTTTTGTAGGAAAACCTACAATACATAAGGGTTTATTGACTACTTTTGGGATTATTACTGGAGGTGACTTAGAAATTAAGTTGTATTCACATTTTGAAGAAAAATACAGCATGGATGAAACTTCCAGGGACAGAGTACAGCTGGTGTGCAAAGGATACATTTCACAAAGGTTCCCTAGGCAACCTTAGATGTTAACGACATTGGGGGAGTCCGGTGCGCTAACTCTAAGGAAGACGAGTGAGGAGGATGGAGCGGAGTGGAGACACCGCGGCCAAACTCTGTGATAAAATGGAAACTTGAGGGTCAAACGGAACCCTTGAAGGTCTTATGGAACTGATAAGCTGCCTAATTGTTACCCTGAGCCAACGATCTGTCATTTTTGGACAAAATGCTATCCTTTGGGTGAACTTTGCTCATTATACTCTCATTATAATACCAAAACACACCTCCATCCCAAAAGCTACCCGCCTCCAAGGTGCGACCACTCCTCACAGAGTCTGCGCTCTGAATTTTTCCTAGTCTATACCTTTAAAAGCAAAGCGAGAAAATTTTATACCAATCATAACAAAAGTATGTATGACTAGAGTCCCTCAAGCTCCACCTGAAAGGTAAAAATTAGTATAAAAATAGCTTAAGAGAGGAGGGATGTCAGGGAAGATACCAATGCAATCAGGGAAACACCATCGCTGACCACCCCTGACTCCGGGAACAGTCGACGGGCTGAGCCTCTCTTCCCCCCCATAAGGACGCTTGTGGCTAAGATTCAAACACTTGGTTATACCGAGTGCTTCCCCGGGAAACTTAGAAATCTCTATAGAGTTGTTTTATAACGTAGCGCGTTTGCAGCCAGGCTGTATTACTAACATCCTTAGTATTTGCACATGCTTTGCAGACAGTCACTATCACCGGCAATCCAAAAGAACTTGTGCATCTGTTGCTTCAATAAACTACACTTTTCACCAATCTAGCCATGAGAGTTCATAGTGAACGCGACCCAATTACTTAAGTGTGGCCGTGCTAGTTCATGGAACGCTGCTAGATCGAATTGTGTATGGTGTTATGAGTGCATCCGTAATCGTGATAGTTCAATATACATATTGAACGCGACCGGACTTTTAACACTGAATTGGGCATCACTCAGAATCTAAGCCTAGCTGCCCCCAGCCCCTCTGATACAGGCTGGAATGCAAGGGGGTTTATTTTCTGCCAAATTATTTTGCCCTTTAACGCAACAATTGGTGTTAAGGAGTTTATTCCTGATTTCGGTGACATCAGGGCCTCGGAACAGCTAGTATGGGAATCTGGAGCACAGGTTATTTTTTCTTCCCTTCTTCCCCCTTCTAAAGCATTCAAAACAGAATAAGTAGCTCCCATATCAACCAAAAACTCGATTTCCCCACCTCCCAGCTTTGCTTTAACCAGAGGTTCCACTGGGAGAGACTCCTCCAGGCCCCTTCAGTCCTCCGCAACTGAGAACAACAGTTTCGGAGGGGTGCCTCGCTTCTGGAGGGGGCAATCACGTTTCCAATGCCCCTCTTTCTTACAGCAAGCACATTGATTTTCCCCCAAGCGAGGTCTGGGATTTTACAATGGAGGAAAGCCCCCTCTTCCCCGACCTCTTCCTGGGTATAATCTCCTTCTTTGACCATCCTTAACCTGAGTGTTTTCCTCTAACACCGCTATCAACCTGCTTTTTGCCGTTTCTTTTTGCTTTTCTTTGTTTCTATAGGCGGCCCAGGCCACATCCAGCAATTTACCCAGATCCCAAGCATCATTTCCCTGCAACTTCTGTAACTTCCTTCGTATATCATTTGAGGATTGCCCTATAAAAAATGGGGCTAATTGATTCCTACCTTCTTCCGAATCAGGATTGATAGTAGTATATTTACGAGCAGCCTCTTTCAATTTATTCATAAAATTGGAAGGGGACTCTTTTCAATCCTGTTTGATCTCATATAATTTAGACCAATTGATTGCTTTAGGTATCACATTTTGAATCCCAAACAAAATCCAGTTTTGATACTGGGTCAAAAGTTGTCTTGCTCCATTCATATTTGGATCCCACTTTGGGTCCACAGAAGAAAGGTGAGTTTCCACTGTTCCTGGCAGAGCCCCTGAAGCAATTTGTGCTTCCACCTGTGTCCTGGCTGTCTTGCGAATCATTTATTTTTCAGTACTATCAAATAGTACTTGCATGATTACTTCAATATCTTTCCAATCAGGATCTTGAGTTCTAATCATCATTTCAAAAGTGCTGGCTACCCTATCCAGGTCATCTCTATAATTTGCAGCTGCCAATTTCCAATTGTTAAGGTCCGTAACTGAGAACGGGACTTTTACGGTCACCGGTCCCTCATTTCCCACTGCCTATCGCAGGGGAGCCTGTATAACGTCTCCTCGTTTGCCTCTCATCTCCTTGTTTGCCTCTTGTTCGTCCTGCTATCGGGCTAAAACCTTCTGCTCCTAATACCGACACATTTCCCTGCTGACCATGCTCTCTACTGTCTGTTCCTAGTATGTCATGTTCATTGTTTCGGGGTCCCAAGCACTGCTCAGGGGCTACCAGTAATTCAATGTCATCCTCTCCTTGTTCACAAACCTTTAGACACCTTTGTCCTATACTGCAAGCAGAATAGCATCTTTTCAAAGTTTTATCTTTCTCTTTTTCCAGAGCCAGAACAAAAGGGTCACTAGGTGCCAAGTTTATACCACATTTTCTCTGCCATTCTGTGTGATTCCTTAACTTAAAGAACATATCTACATATAACACTTCATCCCACTTCTCCTCCCTTCTCAGAAATAGCATCAATTGTAACACAGTATTATAATTTAAAGTGCCATTCACAGGCCATTTTTCCCGTTCTTCCAACTTATACAATGGCCACCATTGATTACAATATTTAATCAGATTTTCTCTTGTTGCAACCCCACCCGGGGGTCCACCGATCTGCTTCCAATGCCTCAAGATACATCCCAAAGGTGATTTCTTTAAAATATCACCCTTAGATGGTCCTGTACCCATCTTAATTCCAACAGACAGACCAAAACACAAACAAGACAAACATACAAATAATACAAACTCAAGTTTTCAACCAAATTGGGGACTCGAACCCCTTACCAAAGGCGCCTTACCCAGGCGTTCCTCAGGCTTTCATCCTGTGGAACTTAACAATTGGGGACTTGAACCCCTTAGGTACCTTATAGCCCAACCCTTCAAGGCTTTCACCACGTCTTATGGGCAGGTGACCAAATTAAAAAAAAAAAGAATGCCTTTACCTCACCTTTCCCAGGGGCCTTGCTTTGAGCTCTTTGGTCTGGGATCGGAGGTTCTCCCCAAGAATCCCTCGGTGCCGGCTGGAGGTCCTGCAATCCCACAGATCCATCGAGGTTCAGAAGCGGTGTCCCATCTGGGTCGCCAAAATGATACCATAAAACTTGGTCAAAGAAAACCCTCTAAGACTTGTTTGAAAGTTTTAGAAGGCATGCATTCTTTATTGCAGCACTGGATGCACCGGGATTGCTCCTCCTAGTGTGCATGCCATATGTTGCTTCAGACACAGCTTATATACAAAACGACTGTAGAAGATAAGGGTGGAACTTCTCAAGGCTTTTAGGCCTAGTGTATCAGTCCCTTTCACTAATTCTTTCCCACTTGAGGCAATATATCTGATAAGAGCCATTGGTTAGTTCCTAGTGCTAATAGAGAAGACGGCAATGGGTGTAAGCAGCATTGTTAGGGTTTGGAATAGTAACATGAACACAGCATTTCCATTTCCCATCCTGCAGGGTGCTGTAAAACAAAAGAGAGACTTGTTTCATTGGGGGAGAGTCTGAACAGGTTACCCTGTTAAAAAGAAGGAAAAAATCCATCGTACACTAATTCTATTACTTGTTTGCCTGTGGTAATATTGAATGCAACGGCCCTATATTGCCATTTACCTTTTACCCTTTTTGCTAAAGCATCCACAAACCAAGTGTTTTCTGTTGGTATACCCTCAGTGAGGGGCAGTGCATACAGAATGGATGAAGGTTGAAGGCTGTTGTAATGCTGATACAAAATTGGGGTTTCAGGCAGGTGCCGAAATGGTTAAATTGCAGACAGAATGGAAATAATGTAAAAAGAGAGAACTGCAAAGAACTCAGACAGCATGGACTGTAACTCAAGGCCAGAGCGGGAGGTGAGTACAAGTCGGTCTAGGCGGTTAAGCGCACAATTACGAGGCTGATATGAAAGGAATCTGCAGGATGGAGCACAAAGCTCGCCCAAAGAATAACAAGGCAGCCCCTTCAAGAAGAGAAGAGAAAAAAAAACATCCAGAACTCTCAGGGCCACGGCTAAGGAAGAAAGTGCACGTGCGGCTGGGAGGGTTTAATGAAATAATTTTCATATGGATAATTGTCATCAATATGTAAAGCCTACGATGTATAAATAGGGTCTAGCTAGAAGCTGTGGTATGCACGCTGGGTGGAGTGATACCCCGTGCCTCCAGCGCTGCAATAAAGAGAATGCCTGCTTCTTAATACTACATTGGTGTTAAGGAGTTTATTCCCAATTTCGGTGACAGTTTTTGGCACCCCAGATGGGACTATGTTTCTGAATCTCAACAGATCCGTGGGATTGCAGGACCTCCAGCTGGCACCAAGGGATTCTCGGGGAGAACCTCTGATCCTCGGACCGAAGAGCTCCGAGCAAGGCCCCTGGGAAGGCAAAGGCATTCTTTTCTTAAAGGGGATATTTTTTCTGGGTACTTGCTCTTAACAACACGGCAGGACAGGCCCACACCAAGAGCAAGGATAAGGGCTGCCTGCCCGTAAGGTGTGGCGAAACCATCACAGGGTTGGGCTATAAACGTACCTAAGGGAAGGATTTGGTCTCACCGGATGAAAGTCCATGAGAAACCCAGGTAAAAGGTTTCAGGTAAAAGGGTAGTGGGTTACCCTGGGTCGTTACTCTCAACATCAGGCAGGAGAGGCCCGCACTAAGAGCAAAAGTAAAAGGGTAGTGGGTTGGAAGTCCCACGAATAATGGTAAAAAAGGTTGGAATTCCTAGTGTCTTGTTATTTAGTGTTAAAGTCATTGTCTCGTGTAATCAGTGTTAAACTATTATTTTCCTTGTGTTTTGTGTTGATTGTTTGTACTCGTACTGTCTCATGATGGGTAACAAGCCCTCAGCGGAAGGGGGGATCTTAAAGAAATCCCCTCTTGGGTGCATTTTGAAGTATTGGAAACAGATAGGAGGTGATCCTCTTATGAGGAAACAGCTGGCTGAATATTGCAATAATTGGTGGCCATTGTATACTTTGGAAGATCAGGAGAAATGGCTGAGGAATGGGACTTTGAAATATAACACCATTCTACAGCTCATGTTATTTTGTAGAAGGGAAAACAAATGGAATGAAGTGCCATATGTAGATTTGTTTTTCACCCTGAGAAACCACCCGGAGTGGCAGAAAGATTGCGGGCACACCCGGCAGGACCCTATGGTCTTAGCTTTAGAGAAGGAAAGGGGTGGGAAAATTTTAAGAAGGTGTTGTTCAGCATGTAGTATCGGGAAAAGGTGTCTTAAATGTGAAAAAGAAGAGGATGATTTGGAATTGATGATAGCTCCGAACCATAGAGGCAGGGGAGGAAACCCAAATGAGGAGGGAGACCGAGTGAACGGGGAGGGGCGAGGGGAAGGAGACATAGCTGGGATGGTGGAAGTCAGTTTGAAGGGGCAGAGGAATTTAGCCTGATTACAGGTAGAACTAGGGGAAGACAGGAGAGGGAGAGCACTATTCAAGCCCCATTGAGGCAAGGAGTTGGAAATAACGGTCCAGTAACGGTGAAAGTGCCATTCTCGATAACGGATTTATGTGCTTGAAGGAAACCGCAGGGGTTTACAGGGAGGATCCGGAGAAAGTGGCAAAGGTATTTGAAACTATTATTAGAACCCAGGATCCTGACTGGAATGATTTGCAAGTAATTTTGGAGACGTTGTTGGATAGTACAGAAAAAGGCATGGTATTGGATGTAGCTCGAAAGCAGGTAGAGGGAGCACATGCCAACAGAGACTTGCAGGGAACAATAGAGCAGAATTTTCCCACTACAGACCCAGGGTGGGATCCTAATCAGCTAGGACCCCGGGGACTTTTAACCAGATATCAGAGGTGGCTGTTGTTTGGAGCAAGGCATGCCATGCCAAAAGCGATTAATTGGTCAAAGTTGTATGAGGACAAACAAGAACTTAATGAGTCACTGTCGGAGTGGGATTGGAACCGGAGTAACGACACGATCTCAATGTGAGTATGATCGTCCTCCTTTATTGCATATTTTAGCAGAGTATATATAGACTCGCAGCAAAGCATGCATAATCAACAATGCTATGATTGGTCCAGCTCCCCTGTTCACGTACAACGCCCCCCAACCCGATTGGCTAAGATCCTCTGTTCACGCGCCTCTGTTTAACTTTTCTCCCGGGCAGGGTGATGTCACCTTTCTTGTTTACTTAGATCTTTTCTCCCTCGGTCTGGGTGCTTAGTTCAAACCCTGGGTTGCTCACCAGAACCAAACCATGCCTTTTTTCATTTAAGAATCTCTCCACAATTCCCCCTTCTTCTTTTTGAGCAACCCAGGCTTGGTGCACAATTTTCATGAGCATGCGCTGTAGACAAGAGAAGATACATAATACAACTGATATTATAACAACTACAATGAGCAATATAAGCAAGCTAGTTTTCACAACCATGGCTATCCAACCTTTGATTCCCCAATCTGATAGTATTTGATTCAGCCATCCCCATTCATCATCTTTTCTCAGCTTTTGTATTTCTTGATACAATTCTCTGATGCTTTGGTGTACTGATTTGGAGTGGTCTGAGAGGTTCATACAACACATCCCGGCAAAAGTCTTCACACCCATGACATGCGCTAATAACAAAAATCTATGGCAGCCTTATTCTGGAGTGTAGCGTATCTAACAGAATCTACGTCTAACAATAATCCACTCAATGCCAATGCAGTAGCGTTAGATTGTTTAGCAAGCCAATATCCTAATTTATTAAGCGTGGTTAAAGCGTGTGCTGCTGCTACTCCTAGTGCAAAAAAAAACAAGGCAAAAATTGTTTGTGTAGTACACACAGCTATCTATCATGAGTTATCCTACAAGTTCTAGCTCTTGCGGCTCGGCATGGAGGGGTGGCAGATATGCAGCCCATCCATCCCGGCTATCAGCAAGAGTTGCAGAGCCAATACCTAGGAATTGCTTGTGTAAGTTGGAAGGCCATTGGTCAGACGGAAGACCGACTAGCCAGGTGGAAAATGGATTCTCGGGTGATGCTGTGGATAGGCAGATGGAATCTTGACCGGTCATATTTGCCAAAGCCACCCAGACATTCCTTGGAAACTGCAGGGGTGATCAAGCCCTGCCGTTTCTGCATCCAAAAGAAGGACGCAACTACTTATTAGCAAGCTCTTGAGATTCTTTGGGCCCATTTTTTTGCGACGTCTCTTGGTCTTGGTCTGTCCGTCGTCTTTCCAATGCTGGTTTTATCGCTCTGCTCGGGACCCACACTGGGCCTGTTCCTGTAGAGACACACATGTACCCTCGACCATTAAAAATGACTGGCACTGGTCCCACCCACGCTCCGGTGGTCGGGTCTTTATAATGTACCATAAATTTAGGCAGGGTAGTGGTACTATTCAGCTTAATGTTTTGATGGTGTATCACTACTGGCGGTTCCTCTTGATCGCCCATAAGACACAAGTAATTTAGCGTAAACAATACTCTGTGTAATCGCTGTTGTGCATCTGTGTCTTCACCCTTTTGCTTATTTAGATAATCTTTTAGCACTTGATGGGTTCGCTCAACGAAGCCTTGCCCGGTTGGTGAGTGGGGTATTCCCGTTATGTGTTTAATTCCCCATCTCAGTAGAAAAGTTCTCACCTTTTGACTAATATATGCAGGCCCGTTGTCTGTTTTAATCTGTTTGGGCACTCCTAACATGGCAAAGCATGCAAGTAAATGCTTGCATACATGATGCGCTTTTTCCCCTGGTAATGCTGTAGCCCATATCATTTTTGAAAAAGTATCAATTGTAACATGTACATATTTCAATCGGCCAAATTCTGTAATGTGTGTTACATCCATTTGCCATAATCCAGCGCCTTTAACCCTTTCGGGTTCACCCCTAGTCCCACTCCTGGTCCATGATTCCCACACCTAGGGCATGCTCGTATAATAGAGCGTGCTTCATTTTCGGTTAATCCAAATTGCCTTTTTAAACCTTTAGCATTTTGATGGAAGTTGTCATGACTTTGTCTGGCTTGCTAAAATTTGTCAATTGGAGGTAAATGTCGCACTGCACTGACCAGGTTATCGGCAATTTGATTACCCAATCCTAAACCTAAATTCAACTGATGACTGCGAATATGGATGATACAATAAGACGCGGTTCGTTGACCCAGAGTGAATCTCAGCTGGATAAATAATTTTCCCAACCTTGGGTTGGTTGTTTCCCTAAGGAGGGCATCTTCTCGTCGCGGCACTACCCCAGCCACATACAGGGAGTCTGTTACTACATTTAAGGGGGCTGTTAGCCAGTTGGTTAGTGCCCAGACTACCGCAGTAAGTTCCAATGTTTGAAGGGAGTCTTGTGGCTGCCCCTCCAGTATGTGCTGGCACCATCGTCCTTTATCCTGCCAGACACACACCGCATGGCAAAGCCGCTTTCCAGCGTCTGTATACACTGTGAGACCATCAGCCAGTGGTTCTCGCCTGACTTTTGTTTTTGTCATCCACTGATTTCGTTCTAATACTTGCCACGTTTTCCCTTTTGGTTGTTGCGAATGTATATGACCATTATAGCCTATTAATGCTTCTTGGATGGGAGTTGAGTTACGCAACCACCATTCTAAATCGGCACCATTCACTGGAATACTGACATCATCAGGTTCCGTTCCACTAATCTCTATGATTCTTGTTCTGCCCTTCCTGATCAACTCCCCTATTGCCTCCGGTCTTGTTTGAATGCTAGACTTGGGTTGTACTCTTAAAAAGACCCATTCTAAAATCTTAAACATGTCTCCTGATGATTTGTCACCTGATGATTTGTCAGTGGCACAGGTGGGGCGGGGGAGAATTTCCCCCTTTCCTGTTTGCCACTGACAAATAACTGCATACGGCGATTCAACAGTATTACAAATTAACAGAGAAATAGGCAACTCCAAGAGCAGTTGCACACCCATTGAATGTCTCCTAGTAAAGTCTGTACGTCTGTCAATGTCCTCAATTGAGTCAGTAAGTCTGTCTTTTGCGGGCGAATTTTCGCGTCTGAAATAGACCATCATCAAGACGTTGCAGCACTGTTCGTAACACTTTATCTGTATTCTCGTGTGATTGATCCTGGCAGTCGTCAACAGGTGGTGTTGAAGGATCAGATGAGTCAGTGGAGGGGAGCAGAGGAGGAGCCGAAGGCATAGGTTGTCAGGTTTCTCCTCCTGGCTGCGACGGCGACTGCGGTCGCACCCCCTCTCGGGTCTCCTGAGGCGCCACTTCCGTGTTTTGTTCAGTCGGCTGCCTCGGCTCGGGAGCGGCGACTTCTGCCCTTTGTGTCGCCGGAGCAGGGTCGGTGCCCGCGCGGACCTCGGCAACAGTTTTACACGTAATTCCAGTCATCCCTTTCACCGCCGGCTGCCCGAAGAACCGTGCCCACACACCAGGTTTCGTTTCAGTGCTCTCCGGACCCAGCATTTGAGCGGCGGCACAGGCTACCTCCCTCTCCGCCTTCATGGCCTTGAAAGATAACACCGTGCGCCAGAACTCGCAAACAGCCTTTATCTTCTTCTCCTCTTTCTCGTTCCCGGTTATTGTTTTTTCCCACATTGTATCACCGAAAGATCGCCCTTCCATGGGGGAAAACATCGTATGCGTATCTTTAAAATGCCCCCATCGTTGTCCCAACTTAATCAGCTTAATCAGCTGTTTCGGCGCTGCCTCAATCCCTCTCTTAGAGAGGATACTTGCGAGCAGCGTCGCTGTTGCTTCAAGCTCCATGATAGCAACTTCACCTTTTTAAACCTGGAAGGCGAGAGGCCACCTCGAACCGTGTCTGCTGTAGTCCATGCTCCCGAGCAGCACTCCTTCCAGCCGGGTTTCCCACTCCCCTCCTCTAGCTGCTTACCGCAGTCTCGGAGAACTCAGTCGTGCTGAAGGGTTACAGTTGACATTCTCTGCTACCAGATGTCGGAGTGGGATCGGACCTGGAGTAACGACGCAATCTCAATGTGAGTATGATCGTCCTCCTTTATTGCATATTTTAGCAGAGTATATATAGACTCGCAGCAAAGCATGCATATTCAACAATGCTATGATTGGTCCAGCTCCCCTGTTCACGTACAACGCCCCCCAACCCGATTGGCTAAGACCCTCTGTTCACGCGCCTCTGTTTAACTTTTCTCCCGGGCAGGGTGATGTCACCTTTCTTGTTTACTTAGATCTTTTCTCCCTCAGTCTGGGTGCTTAGTTCAAACCCTGGGTTGCTCACCAGAACCAAACCATGCCTTTTTTCATTTAAGAATCTCTCCACAAGTCACATTCAGCATTTATGGAACGACTGAAGAATACTGCTAGGAAATACACAAACTTAGACCCAGAAAGGCCAGAGGAGGCAGTGCAATTGGCCTCCATTTTTCTGGGACAGTCAGCTCCGGATATAAGGAAGAAATTGCGGAAGCTGGAAGGGGCAGATTTGAGAGATCTGGGTAAAATGCTAGAAGTAGGTTGAACAGTGTTTAATAATCGAGAAAAGGAGAAAGAAACTAGACAGATCAGGCGAGACAACCAGAGAGAAGGAAGATTGATTGCAGCCCTGACTGCGGGACAGAGGGGAGGGAGAACTGGGAGAGGGTATTTCGGGGGAAGACGTGGAGTGGTAGGGAGACCCCTGCCGTTCACTCGGTCCCGTGTCACTGAAGACCAGTGTGCAATTTGCAGAGAGAGAGGCCACTGGAAAAGAGAATGCCTCCGGGCAGGAAACTTGGACCCATCCCTTCAAGCAGTTAAGCTCATGACCTTAGATGAATCCTGAAGGGGACCGGGGGAATCATCCCCAACTGAACCCCTGGTTACATTGCGTCTGGAGAACGAAGAGGTAGAATTTCTAGTAGATACCCGAGCCACTTATTCAGTACTTAATGCTTGTAAGGGAAAATTCAGTCATGAAACGGTAAGTGTTGTTGGTGTGACAGGGAAACGAGAAAACTGGCCCTTCCTACAGCCCTTAAATTTTAAGTTAGGAAAACAGTGGATAGCCCATCAATTTCTATATATGCCTGAATGTCCGATAACCTTGATGGGAAGGGACTTGTTAAGTAAATTAGATGCACAAATAACTTTTAAAGACAGGGAGGTGCAGTTGAAAATACCTGAGTCAAAAGCAGTGGAAGCGAGAATTTTTATGTTACAGAATACACAAAGACCGGAGGAGGAGATTCCTGCAGAAGTAGAAGATGCAGTTATCCCACTAGTTTGGGCCAGCGGAGTTCCGGGTCGATCCAAATTGGCAGAACCAGTAAGAGCTGTTCTGAAGCCCGGGACAAAGCCAGTAAGACAAAAACAGTATCCTATTAAACTGGAAGCAAGGAGGGGATTAGAGGAACTGATCACTAAGTTTTTCAATTATGGACTATTAGTAGAATGCAAATCAGAATACAATACTCCAATATTACCTGTAAAGAAACATAATGGCAAAGAGTACAGATTTGTTCAGGATCTACAAGCTATAAATCAGATCGTCCAAGATCTTCATCCGGTGGTAGCTAATTCTTACACTTTGCTAACAGCCTTAAAAGAGCAACATAAAGGGTTTGCGGTGCTCGACCTCAAGGATGCCTTTTTCTGCATACCTTTAGATAAAAGCAGCCAAGCAATATTTGCCTTTGAATGGGAGAGCCCCACCATCAGACGAAAAACACAACTCACTTGGACTGCGTTGCTTCAAGGGTTTAAAAACAGCCCTACAATATTTGGTAATCAGCTGGCAAAGGAATTGGAACTGTGAAGGAGAGAAAACCCAGAAGGGGTAATATTACAATACATGGATGACATCTTGTTGGCCTCAGAAACTCGGGAAGAATGCCTACAGAAGACTATAAGCCTTTTGAATTTCCTGGGGCAAGGGGGATATCGTGTGTCTAAGAACAAAGCACAAATAGGAAAAGAGACTGTGACTTATCTGGGTTTTGAGATTTTACAGGGGCAACGAAGATTGGGAACTGACAGAAAGGAAGCTATCTGCCAGATCCCAGAACCACGAACTGTCTGGGAATTAAGGGCATTTTTGGGAATGATTGGATGGTGCAGGTTGTGGATCATAAATTACGGACTGTTGGTGAAACCTCTTTATGAAGCTATAAGAGAATCAAAGGAAAACCATTTATTACGGACCCCTGAATGCCAGACCGCCTTTAGATATCTGAAGAAAGCCTTGATGTCAGCCCCTGCACTAGGACTACCTGATCTGTCTAAACCTTTTGAACTGTTTGTCCACAAACGTCAGCATCTGGCTTTGGGTGTATTGATTTAAAAGCTGGGACCATGGAGGAGGGCTGTGGGGTACTATTCTAAGCAGCTGGATAATGTAAGTAAGGCCAGGGTGCTTGTGAGCAGTAGCAGCCACTGTCCTCCTGATTCAGGAAGCTAGAAAACTAACCATGGGACAGAAAGTTACTGTGTATGTTCCACACATGGTGATTTCTGTCCTGGAACAAAAAGGGGGGCATTGATTATCCCCGAGTCGCATGTTGAAATATAAGGTAGTCTTGTTAGAACAAGATGATGAAGAATTAAGAACTACTATTGCAACAAATCCGGCCATGTTTCTAAATTCAGATACAGGAGATTCCGAGCCATTACATCATGATTGTTTACAGAGTATTGAACAGGTCTATTCTAGCAGACAGGACCTCAGGGATGAACCACTGACAGATCCCGAGTTGGAGCCGTTCACCAATGGTAGCAGTTTTGTCCGAAATGGAAAACTACTAGCTAGATATGCGGTCGTCACGACCACGCAGGTAATAAAGGCAGGAACATTACCTGTTAATACATCAGCCCAAAAGGCAGAGTTGGTGGCGTTACAACAAGCTCTGAACATAGCAGAAGGAAAGAAGGTAAATATATGGACTGTGTTTGGGGTGGTTCATGCACATGGGGCTATTTGGAAAGGAAGAGGACTGTTGTCAGTCCAAGGTTCACCTATCAAATATAAGGAAGAGATCCTCCAACTTCTGCAGGACATACAAAAACCTAAAGAGGTGGCAATAATGCACTGTAAAGCACATCAATTTGGACAGACCGCAGTGAACGTGGGGAACCGACTGGCTGACAAAACTGCTGAAGAGGCAGCTGAAAAAGGCATCCTTGCATTAGTACCTGAAAAACAAGTGAAGTTACCAGACCTGAGACCTAATTATAGCAAAGCAGATCAACAGCTAGCTTCACTTTTAAAGGCAACAGCAAATGAGAAGGGATGGTTAATAACTCCTGTAAGACAGGTCATATCCCACCCCAAGTAATTAATAAAATAGTGGAAGAAAAACATAGAGAGACACATTGGGGAATTGAGGCTATGGTGGATAGTCTACGAAGTGGGATTGTAAGTGTAGGAATGACTGGGATAGTAAAGTCAGTGACGACAAAATGCCCCATTTGTTTGAAAAACAGCCCCTTGAATAGAAAACGACCATCCCCAGGAATTACCATGCAAGGAAACTCCCCAAGGGAGTATTGTCAGATTGATTTTTCTGAGTTACTGAGACAGAATAGTTATAGGTACTTATTGGTATTGATAGACACCTTTTCAGGATGGTCCAAGGCCTTTCCTTGATGCAAAAGCAAGGCCAGAGAGGTGACTAAAATATTGCTCAAAGAAATTATACCAAGATTTGGGGTGCCGAAAGGAATGTCATCGGATAGGGGTCCACACTTTGTGGCAGATGTGATGCATCAGCTAAATATCCTAGGTATCAGGTGGTATTACCATATGCCGTGGAGGCCTCAGTCAAGCGGACAGGTAGAAAGGATGAATCAGACACTAAAAAGGCAAGTCAGTAAAATATGTCAAGAAACATCTTTGAAGTGGCCACAAGCCCTTCCATTACCTCTCTTGAGGGTCAGAATACAACCGAGATTGAAGAATAAGATCAGCCCCTATGAAATACTGTTTGGGAAACCATATCAGATCCCTATTATTTCGGGGGAGGTGTATGTTAGAGGGGCAATGGATTTAAACCTGTATTTAATTTCTTTAGGGAAGGTTCTTACAGCTCTGTGGCGACATGTTGTCTTAACAGGACCCCTTGCCCTGGACACCCCAGTTCATCCATACTAACCGGGAGATTGGGTGTATGTAAAAACCTGGAATTCTGAGCCGCTGCAGGAAAAATGGAAAGGGCCATACCAGATCTTGCTAACCGCTTTTACTGCTGTAAAGATTGCAGGTAAAGAACCGTGGGTCCACTATACTCAACTGAAGGCTGCTCCTGGACCCTCCTGGGAAGCCACTCCAGTCAGACCTTTGAAAATTAAGGTCACCAGACAAAAGGACTTGGGCCCATGTTTACTTTTGCTGTTTGAACTGAATTAGCATGATAAGGATGCGTTTGATCCATTGTAAATATGCTGGAGTTGTTTTATGCTTTTTTAACAGTATTGTAGTGACTAGTACTGATCCTGAACCTTTTTACCTTATGATGTCGGTGAAATTCCATTCTGTCGGCAAGGTGAAAACTATCCAGAAACAAACCAAGGGAGACAAGTTGAAACTTGTTAGAAGTCCTAATGTGATCTGCTGGGTAGCTGGACTTAGGTGGAGTTAACCACTGTTTGTAATGTCTATTGAAATTATATTTTAATTTTCTTAATTTTCCATAGTCCTCAAGTATTTGAAATAATTTCTCTTGCTATTTTTAAATTTCCTCAAAACTAACTTACATGTGTTTTATTATCCTTAAAGTAGATACTTAGAACTTAGCAGGAATTTCAAAACACATTAAAAAAACTACCCCTTATTCTGTATTGATAGTCCTTTTTTAATTAGTTACTTATGCATCCACAAATTCTAATTCAGCAGATGTAAGGGGGGGAGGGGTACATAGAAGTATATAATTTTAAAATAAGTTTTAATCTGGAAAGATTTCTCAGGTCTAGAAAGGGTTTTTTGATCAAAAAGAGCAGAGGAGAGAGTACACCTCAGTATTTTCTGATAGTTATGACAAACACCAGGCTGTTGTCTATTTTCCTGAGTTGATGATTTTTTGATACTGAGTTCCTGTTTTGTGTCTTTTTTTTTCTTGGGAAAATAACAGGGCAGGAGGGGAGATACAGCAGAATTTTAGAAAGCCCAAATCTGTCCCTGTGGCCAAAGTAGTATTCCAGGATTGATTAGTATTTCTTTGAAATCTCTGCTTTCTACTCTTTCAAAACTGTATTGCTGTCTTGCAAACAGTGATGTGCGTGCTGAAGGTGACACACATGAGTAGCTTTACTGACTCACATTTTTCAGCATCTCTCCCAAAACTTTAGCATTGTTTTGCTTTCACCCTTCTCATTTCTACAAAGCTTTCTGCTTCAAAATCCCTAATTATATACCATAGGCATTTCTCTCTTCTTCCAGGAAAATATTCACAGCTTAACCCTTGTTGTGAAAGCGTTACTTAGGAGTGAAAACTCATCACTGATTTTAAGAAATGACTATCAAAAACTGGAGGTAAGAACACGACAATTCATGGATTTACTCTTCATAGGATTTATTTGGCTACTGAATCATTCGTTATCATTCATTACTAGTGAACTGATTGTTAGCTGTTGTATTTAGAGTAGGATAAATACATTACAAGTAAGTGATTTCATATGACAGTAGAAAATGTCAGAATTAGCCAGCTGATGATACTGAAATCCTGTTACCCACCAATGTACCTGGGTGAGAAGTACCATCTAAAGTATTTCTGCCTGTTGGAGTATAAATGCTTCCTGCATCTAATGTAAATTAAAAGCATAATTAAAATTCTTCTTTTAATGAATCAATAGTATTTTTAAAATTGTCCTGGGTCACTTAGAAGTGATCCTACTTTGTACATTGTATTTTCTTTGTTATTTCTTTATTTATTATTTCTTTCCACTTCATTACCCAGGACATATATTTGAAAAAGGATCTTTTATTTTTCAGAAGTTCCCTGTCATTTTCTTACATGCTACATCTGAAACATCGCCTATTAAAATCCAGAGTTGTTTATTCATAGGCTATTAATAAGAACTTGTATATAACATTATAGCGGTGGTATCAGATATAAAGACAAATGTAGAAAGAAATTTTCTTAGATTTTTTATTTATCCTTTAATACTTTTTATTCCAAGAGGTTTATGGTGGCTAATGCATTGCTTTTCTGTGATAACTTGTACATGCAGTGTCTTATTTACTACAATGTGCACTTTTAAGCACAAGTCTTATTATGTGTTATTAATGTTAATACCACCAAAATTTAGAGCAAAGTAACATTCACTGTGAATTAGATCTTGTCCAAAATACAAACATCACAGGCCAACTATTAGCTGGTACTGTATCCAGGCATTTCTTTTAAGTGATAGGTTGAAATTAAATCCAGGAGAGAAAATACAACTGAAAGATTTGCAGTTAATGAGTGCTGCCTTTACAAACCAAAGAATTTCAGAATTTTTTTTTAAAAAGACATAATTTCAAGTTGAATGCTTAGTGTTCAGCGCTCTAATGATTTTTTTGAACTATAACGTTGTCTCTTTAATAACTTAAGTTAAAATAATTCAAACTCGTATATGGTCACTTTCATTTAAATGTGAATATTCCTTATTTTAGTTTAGTTTGCATCAGATAAGCCTGGTTTAAAATTAAAGTAGTTCAGTGCAGCCTTTTACACTTACTTGATTTAGAAGCTTGTTAATCACTGCCACCTTTCAGGGAGGCAGAAATTGAGTGATGAAGAATATACTAAAGAAACTCCCTAACGTACACTTCAACTCCTCATGGGTTTGGTACTGAATCCTTTATAACAATAATTAATGACTTATAGCAGGGCCGATTCTCATGAAATGAATGCACCTAGACAGTGCAAGATATTATGTAAATACAAGGTTTCATGTTGGAGATTATTTTCTCAATTCCTTCCTGTACTTAGAATGAAGTGGTACCCTGGAAAATCAGTGCATACTGATAAAAATTGTGCTACTCTATTGATGATTTAGAGGGACAAGTTATTTATTGCTTACATTCTGAACACTTTGCAGACCATGATTAAGATTTCCAAATAACTCCCACCGGGTACAGTCCCCTTATGGGTTATCCTCCTGAGTATCTTCGCTGGACTCTTGATTCTTGCACTGCTTATATTTGCTTTGTGGAAGGTACATTCTTGTCTTCATGAAAATAAACAAATATGCTTAACTTCTCTGCTGTGTCCTTCTCAGAACTAGAACCCCACAGGCACTAATAGTATCTAATAAGTAGAGTGAAATCTTGTAGAAATGACAAAGTAACTAATAACACTACATTTTTCTGAAGTGTAACATGCAATGCTAACCAATTTGAACCTGTACTGCCAGTATGTTATGAAAAGAAAAATAAAAACCAATTTCAGTACTATTAAGGGTGTTTTTGTTTATTAGCTTTGGCTGTGGCCTTTGATAACCAGGTTTTCTCAGTGCAAGAGATGCTAGGCCTGTGCTGTAAGTATTGCCACAAGTGGGCACTCTTCTCCAAGCTAAATATTTAGTTTCTACTTGTGTTAGAAGGTTACAGTTTATAATTTCAACATGCATAATGCCTTGAAAAATTTGACAAGTATAAAATAAAGTATTATTTATTCAACTGAGTACTAACTATTGTTAAGCGTTTTAGCCTTTGACATTATGTGAGCGCAACAATGATTCAGCAATCGTTCACTATATATTAACTGTACTCCTTTTGTCTGCTTTCATGACATGTCTCTAGTTTTTCTGTTCCAGGAAAAAAAATGTTGTACTTCACAGATAAAATATTAAATGATTTTTTACTTTACTGAAAATATTAAAATAGTAGTAAGAACGAGCATATGAATGCTACCAACATGGATTGTATGCTTAGTCACTTTTTTCTCTTCTGCAGGCTGGATTTTTCAAGAGACCACTAAAGAAGAAAATGGAGAAATGAAGAAAAAAGCCAATGCATGATTTTTTGTTCAGGTCTGCCTCAAAAATGTTACTGTAAAATTATAAACTTAGATATACATGCAGTGGTCCTGCATATATGTTCTCCCTGTGGAGAAGGACTTGGGGGTGCTGATTGACGAGAAGCTCAACATGAGCCAGCAATGTGCGATCGCAGCCCAGAAGGCCAACCGTATCCTGGGCTGCATCAAAAGAAGTGTGGCCAGCAGGTCAAGGGAGGTGATTCTGCCCCTCTACTCCGCTCTCGTGCGACCCCACCTGGAGTACTGCATCCAGCTGTGGAGTCCTCAACATAAGAAGGACATGAACCTGCTGGAGCGTGTCCAGAGGAGAGCCACGAGGATGATCCGAGGGCTGGAGCACCTCTCCTATGAGGAGAGGCTGAGAGAGTTGGGGCTGTTCAGCCTGGAGAAGAGAAGGCTCCGGGGAGATCTTATTGCGGCCTTCCAGTACCTAAAGGGGGCCTACAGGAGAGCTGGGGAAGGACTTTTTACTAGGGCATGTAGTGATAGGACGAGGGGGAATGGCTTTAAGCTGGAAGAGGGCAGCAGTTTGTTAACCATGAGGTCACTTTTCCTGGCATCACAAAATTAATCACTCTAAGTTGTACAAGCCACACATCACTTTTATGCAGCACTTTTAAGTGTTTCACATTTTTGTTATCATAATCTGTTAACCAGAGCTTTTTGCTTTTCTGATGACATTTCATGTCTTATTTTAAAGCATCAGCCTAACTGAAAAAATATAAGTCAAGAGAAAGTCTGTTTCCCTAGATAAAGACTACACACATATAGAAGTATTTTATCAATGCAAAGTATGATTGTGATCAATGTTCTTTTTAGACTCGCTTTGCACTGTAAAAGCAGTAATAAGCTTCATATAACCACACTGCTTTCCTCTTTATGTTGTCATGCTTTCTCCCTTTTCACATTTGTCCTATTATCAGATTTTCAATTATAATCTCTATTTAAAATATAAGTACGTAAAGGGAATACCACTATAGCACATTACTCTTACACAGACTAAATTAGTAAAATCATTATTTATATCCATAGACCCTTTCCAAGCATCACTGCAAGACCAGTATTTTACTGCTTTTCACTATATACAACAGAAAAGCCTGCTGAAAGCAATATTGCAAATATCAGGAACATCTCACTGAAATGTGTCAGGCACAAAAATATCAGAACAGCATGTAATCTGTTTTGTTCCTATAAAAAAACCCATTAGGGTTGTAATATGATTCTAATAACTAGCAAGCTAAACATTTTTTCATTCAAATAAAGGCCTGTAACAAAGGTATAAATAAATTGGGTATATAACCAGCGCTTAAGCAATGGAGGGAGTCTGGCTCAGCTCAATTCCTAACTTCAGCACTTAAGTAGCTAATGTTAGAGGGAATGGACAAGCTATAGATTAGAACTTCTCTGGAAAGGAGCAAGAGCTTTACATCATCCCTCCTTCAATTTGAGGTTGTTCTAGAGGTTGTTGATCCCCTATATAATTTTAGAAGACTTGGAAAACAGCATCTATATTAGAGCTATCTCCCTGGGCTGCTGCTTATGTTCTTGTGCTTGTATGGTGTCACTCTAGGTCTGTGTTTTGAGCCCTTGCTGCAGGCACAACCCACCTATCCTGACCCCTTACCTGAGCCCTTTAGTACATCCCCTGTGCTGAGTCATTTAGAGCATGATGTCCCTCTTCTGCAGAGCTTGAGTCAGGGGAATCCACCTTCAACTGCAGCCAAGGGTTTTCATCTTCTCACTTGGCACAGAGAGGCTGGAGTTAGGGATACTCTAATCTAATGAATTCCACATAATCTAATTGTTTTAATTTCTTGGATTAACTATAGTATAAATGATGATCCTATTAAAAAACATAAAAGCAGAGCAAGAGAATCAGAATGTACTGTTGTTAATTATACCACTTAACAGGAATAAGAAGGAATTTTCATACTTTTTAAGAAAGAGAAATCCCAACATTCTGCACAGCATTTTCTTTTCCCTGTAAAATTATTCCATGTGTTGTATTGATTTAAAAAAAATAAATTTAAGAGTCTAGCGAACCTCCTGTGTAGTTTGTTCGCTTTTCAGTGATATAAGATGAATATAAAGGAATCTCAGTACCTAAAAACAAATCCATCTGCCTGTCAGTAGAAAGCTATTGTAAGAAATAAGTGTTCTTCCACAGCATAACATCAAGGAAAGTTTGAATGTGGTCAAGCTTTCAGAAATACATTACCATTAATTGTATGGATACTGTACTTATAGCCAAATTTGAAAGCTTTTCAAAGGACCATATGACTTCCTGACACAGATTTGTTTTCATGACATTATATATATATAAAATTGAAGACATATTCACTCATTTAACCATTCTTCCTATCCAGTAATTTTTCCATACAACTTACTCCTGTGACCCAAATAGTCCATTGTCTTGCATGATTGTAAATGATTCACATCTCCTTCCTTAATAGCCTAGTAAACATTTGTATAAAAACTTCCTAGAAGACAATGATTACACCTTTTATATCACAGTTAACTTTTTAAAAATATTAAACCCCATGTAATTAGAATAGAATAGTTCAGTTGGAAGGGACCTACAAAGATCATCTACTCCAACTGCCTGACCTCTTCAGGGCTGACCAAAAATTAAAGCATGTTATTAAGAGCATTATCCAAATGCCTCTTAAACACTGATAGGCATGGGGCATTGACCACCTCTCTAGGAAGCCTGTTCCAGTGTTTGACCACCCTCTAAGAAAATAGCCTAAAAATGAAGAGAACAAGAGAGTAAACTATGAGTGACTTTTTTTTTTTTTTAAAGCATGTCTAATGATTTCTTGAGAGGAAGACTTAAAAGAGCTCTTCTTCACTGAAGAGTCTCTAACAAGTCATGGTTACTCAAACTAGAGCTGATAAAATTCCCCTGACTTTTGGAACTATGGTCAGACACCATGCAGTGAATGCACAAATGATGAAGTGCTTATCTACAGAAAAGTTTCCCAGATTCATAATATTCATATACTTGGGAGAAGACAGGAAAAGTTAATTCAAAGTTACTTTCTTTCCTGAACTCCACAATATATTATCCAAGAAAGTGGTAGTGGAGGAGTTTTTATATCAGAAGTAATAATAAAACAGGGAAATATAAAACATAAATAGCTTGGGTGACTCTGGATCCTAGTGCTCCTGTTGTAAGCTTACAGAAAAAAATTACAAGAAGGATAAAATGCATGACAATTCCTCCAGAAAGTACCATGTATGAGCCAAAGCATTCAGTTCACTTCAGGCAGACATTCTTGTTCTCCTTCAATAGCTTTACCCAGAATTTTTTTTTTAAAAAAGGAGCTCTGATCTATGGGTGATTAAACACATAATTAAAGCAGGCAGAAACACAGTGAGAAGCTGCCACAGCATTGGGCATGGAGCAGGGGGAAGTGCCTACCCAATGGAGGGAGAGGAAATGCTGAGCTTCTAGTTCAGACACTACAGCTGTGCTCTCCTCTTACTTTGCCCCCTGGTCACTGGTGGTAAACACCCTAACATCAGAGATGCAGCAGCATCTAAGTAGTCTTACATCTTTGCATATGCAACTAATTGCAACTGCAGAGTGTCTCTGTGCAGGGCTGTGCATAAATGTCTCAGCTAGCTCAATTTTTTTGTATGGGCTTTTCCAAACTTTAACTGTAAAATACATTTTCATATGCATTTCTATGGATTTCAGATTTTGACATCTTACTGGTTGCTGAGGCTGAAGAAGAGAAAACAATGTGTTTTCCATTAACACTGTGGGTTAATATTTTAAAGTTCTTTTTGAAATCAGCATTACTAGAAAAAAATATTTTACTAATTATTCACCAAACCCAGTGTTGCGGCAACAGTGGATTTTACATCATATTTTATGGCTGAAGAAATGCAGCGGACACAAAGTCTCTGCTAGAATTGTGTTATCGCAGAATCACAGAATGGTCAGGGTTGGAAGGGACCTCTGGAGATCATCTAAGTCCAACCCCCCCTGCCACAGCAGGGACACCTACAGCACGTTGCACAGGACGGCATCCAGGCGGGTTTTGAATGTCTCCAGTGTGGGAGACTCCACAACCTCTCTGGGCAGCCTGTTCCAGTGCTCTGCCACCCTCAAAGTAAAGAAGTTCCTCCTCATGTTTAGATGGAACTTCCTATGTTCAAGTTTGTGCCTGTTACTTCTTGTCCTATCACTGGGCACCACTGAAAAAAGACTGTTCCCATCTACCTGGCACCCTCCCCTTAAGTATTTATAAGTATTGATAAGATCCCGCCTCAGTCTTCTTTTCTCCAGACTAAAAAGACCCAAGTCCCTCAGCCTTTCCTCAGAAGAAAGATGTTCCAATCCCCTAATCATCTTTGTAGCCCTTTGCTGGACCCTCTCCAGCAGTTCCCTGTCCTTGAACCAGGGAGCCCAGATATGTTATGATATACATCCAAATATGCCACCCCTCGAGAAGCGAACCATCCATACTATATCAGACACAAAATTATATCAATTTAAGTTCACTTAATTTTAATAGTAATAATTAGAACTTCACAGCCCTAATGATTTTTTTTTAATCTCAGCAATGTTAAAATGGAAACATATCCCACATATATGGAACGTGTAACAGAGATGCTACTGCTACAGAAAGGACTGAAATCAGCGTTAAAATTCTACAAGAAACTGTGAGTCTGAGGAAACTGGTGTACTGGAGATGAAAGTAAAGTTTTAACAGAAAGACAGACTTCAGACCACATTGTGTGAAGGGAAAAACCCTGAACCTTCACATGCATAGATCTTTAGAATATTTTCACTTTTGTTTTAATAAAGTCTGTATTTACTAGTAAAAAGATAACTCTAATATAAAAATTAATTAACCGGATGAAATTTGGAATTATAAAATAAAACCAAGTGGCAACATTTTTTCCTTAACCTTTTAGCTGGACATATAAAGAAGTGTTCAAACTGCTTACCATTTGCCTTGTTCATTTATAAATTGTTGAACTGCATATCCAAATTGCTGTCTTGATGAACCAGAAAATACTTTTGCTTCTAGGAGCCCAACATTGTAGGCTTCACAGCAGTTATGAAGAACGCCTCTTAACAGAAAGGTTAGTATTATCACAGAAGCAATTAAAGAAGAATTTTTATCCCTGTGAAAAAGGCTCTTCATCTGTGCCAACTCCCCTGATAGAAGAAAATACAATGTAACCTTTGACATGTTGTGTGAGCCTACTTGGGCAGGACGCAGGAACAACCATAAAACCACGGATGAAAGACAAAAAACAAATTTAATCTCAATACCTCGCAAATCGGGGAATCTCCAAAGCAACACCCAGGCAGAGGGACGCAAGCAGGGCATGCAGGCACCACAAAGCGGGAGAAAGTCCTTGTTAGCAGGAGCGTGTGAGCTCCGACTTGCTGTTCTCGCCTGCTTTTCAAGGGTTCAAACAGGTGTAGTTTTCCACTGTGCTTTGATCTTCTTCAATAACAAGGCAGTGATCTCATGTATGCTAGATAAGGTGTCCCTGAGTCCATCCCAGGCTTACGTTATCTAAGTGCAGATGTTCTACTTGTGAGCACACAAGGCTGAACAACAATCAGTGTGATATATGTGTTGTCCAGCACCCCAGGTGTGAGTCCCTTGAGCGTGTTTACAATCCTCCTCGCCAATCTTCCGTTATTTTCCCACACGTGTGCAAGAAAAAAACCAGCTGTTTCCCTACAGTACCCATCTACACATGTGTAAAGTCTGTCTAGCGCTCTATACAGGTGTTATAATATTGTGGGCAGAGATTAATGACTCATTCACTGTTTGGCTTAAAAGTTGCAGCATTACTAATAGGAATGTTTTAGCTGAAGAAAGGCAAGAAATATGATTCATAGGTCCGTTATCCTCCTTTACCTTAAAGCATAAATTAAGCTTATGGCACAGCAAACACATCAACAGCCTGCTGAGGTACATTAAAATTACACTGACTGTAACTGTTAATACTGCTTCTATTCTAGTGTCCATCTGCAACTTACTGTTTGAAACACTGGAACAAAAATCACAGTATCTAATGCATCAGAAAACCTACATTTTTGAGTCATTTCATTATCAAGCCAGAAATGTTTCTTTTCAGTCCAAACAGTCAGAACAGTTGTCCGAACAGGAAAACTTAGAAATACAAACATGCGAGATAACACTGAATTAATAAATCATGACACTTAACACAAACTCCACTTTGCTGTGGTCATGGTATTAATTTCTTTTCCTTGGGGACTTGTGTGCCTAGGAATACAAAAGATGTTCTGAGGATTACAAAGTTGCTGTTGAGGACGACAAAGATATTGTGAGGCTACGTAGGTAGAAAATTAGAAGGGCCAAAGCACAACTATAACTTAATCTGGCTTTTACTGTTAAGGACAATGAAAAATGTTTCTATAAATACATTAGCAATAAAAGGAAGACTAAGGAGAATCTCCATCATTTATTAGATGGGGGCGGAAACATAGTGACCAAGGATGAGGAAAAGGCGGAGGTACTTAATGCCTCCTTTCCCTCAGTCTTCAGCAGTAAGACCAGTTGTTCCCTGAGTACCCAGCCCCCTGAGCTAGAAGACAGGGATGGGGAGCAGAATGAAGCCCCCGTAATCCAAGGGGAAATGATGAGGGACCTGCTACACCACTTAGACATACACAAGTCTATGGGGACGGATGGGACCCAACCAAGGGTACCCAGGGAGCTGGCAGATGTGCTCACCAAACCACTTTCCATTGTTTACCAGCAATCCTGGCTAACTGTGGAGGTCCCAGTTGACTGGAGGTTAGCAAATGTGATGCCCATCCACAAGAAGGGCTGGAAGGAGGATCTGGGGAACTACAGGCCGGTCAGTCTGACTTCGGTGCCCGGGAAGGTTATGGAACAGATCATCTTGAGTGCCATCATGCAGCACATGCAGGAGAACCAGGTGATCAGGCCCAGCCAGCATGGGTTCATGAAAGGCAGGTCCTACTTGACTAACCTGATCTCCTTCTATGACAAGGTGACCTGCTTAGTGTGACGTGCGGAAATCAGACTCCACAACCGAGAAGGTTGTAAAGTAGGTATGTTTTATTCAGTGCTGAGCAGCACGGGGGGTCATCCCACCAAATTCGTGCGCACCTAACGCGGCAGCTCGTATCGCATTTATGCAGCAGTGTTACATATTCATAAGGTTTCTCAATACGCCTATACATATTAACTATCTATCCCGCTTTGTATGCAAATGAGCCATTTCCGTGATCTCCTCCCCACCGAGCATGCGCGGTTTCTTCTGGTGATGGTCGTTGAGGGTCGAGAGGATGCAGGCAAACCCACTCTTCTTCATCACCACAAGTGACTTTATTCCTGCGTAGGCTCAGTCTCTCTCTTATCAGACTCCACAACTGCAAGGTCAGTTCCAGCAGGTTTCTTTAGCAAGGCCGGCCATGATTGTTCTGTTCTTCTCTGCAACTCCCCTCTGCTAGTTCCTGATGAAATGTCTTACATGATGGCCAAGGTTATAATTATAGATATGGCTTAAGCAAGGCAATGGCTACAAGGTTATAGATATATGTTTTGCGTTAAGCATGTTTCCTCCTGCTATTAGCCCTTAAGTGTTAGTTCTCTCTATCAAGTGGATGAGGGAAAAGCTGTGGATGTTGTCTATCTATCTGGACTTTAGTAAAGCCTTTGACACCGTTTCCCACATCATTCTCCTGGAGAAACTGTCTGCTCATGGCTTGGACGGGCGTACTCTTTACTGGGTAAAAAACTGTCTGGATGGCTGGGCCCAAAGAGTTGTGGTGAATGGAGTTAAATCCCTTTGGCAGCCAGTTACAAGTGATGTTCCCCAGGGCTCAGTATTGGGACCTGTTCTCTTCTGTTCTCTTTAATATCTTTATCAGCGACCTAGAAGAGGGGATTGAGTGCACCCTAAGTAAGTTTGCAGATGACACCCAGTTGGGTGGGAGTGTTGATCTGCTTGAGGGTAGGAAGGCTCTACTGAGGGATCTGGACAGTCTGGATCGATGGGCCAAGGCCAATGGTATGCAATTCTACAAGGCCAAGTGCCAGGTCCTGCACTTGGGTCACAACAACCTCATGCAATGCTACAGGCTTGGGGAAGTGTGGCTGGAAAGCTGTCCAGCAGAAAAGGACCTGGGGGTATTGGTCAGCAGCCGGCTGAATATGAGCCAGTAGTGTGCCCAGGTGGTCAGGAAGTCCAATGGCATCCTGGCCTGTATTCAGGAATAGAGTGGCCAGCAGGACTAGGGAAGTGATTGTCCTGTTGTACTCGGCACTGGTGAGGCCACACCTTGAGTATTTTGTTCAGTTTTGGGCCCCTCACTACAAGAAAGACATTGTGATTCTGAAGCATGTCCAGAGAAGGCCAACAAAGCTGATGAGGGGTCTAGAGAACAAGTCTTCTGAGGAGTGGCTCTCTACAACTACCTGAAAGGAGGTTGTAGCAAGGTGAGGGTCGGTCTCTTCTCCCAAGTAACACGAGATCGGACAAGAGGAAATGGCCTCAAGTTGCACCAGGGTAGGTTTAGATTGTATATCAGGAAAAATTTCTTCACCGAAAGGGTTATCAAGCATTGGAACAGGCTGCCCAGGGAAGTGTTTGAATCACCATCCCTGGAGGTATTTAAAAGACATGTAGATGTAGTGCTGAGGGGCATGGTTTAGTGGTAACTTGGCAGTGCTAGGTTAACAGTTGGACTTGATGATATTAAAGTTCTCTTCAAACCTAGATAATTCTATGATTCTAAATACAAATAATAACAATTGGAACTTACACAACAGTTCACGGCCAAAGAGTTTCACATGCATTCATTTATTATTCATTCATTTGCCGAAAACAAAGTGCTGGATAGTGAAGAATTCTCCTATCCAGAAAAATTTTTGGCACCTTAAAACAGCTTTTGGCAGCTAAAAAAAACCCAACCAAAACCCAATCAGCCAACACCCCCCTCTCCCCAAACCCACAAAGAAAGAAAACTCTTTCCATCCTACAGCAGCACTTCAAGTGGACAAATATTTAGTCAGCTATCAGCACACCTCTGCACATCTACAGCAAAACTGGGTGTTACGGATGTGGCAGTAGTTTGCGGGTGAGTGGAGGCAGGTTGGAGCGACCAGTTGAATTTGACAGCTGCAGATGGGCAAAGGGGGCACTGAGGTTTTGGGCCGCTGCTCACCCAGTCTCTGGAGGGGATCAGAAAAGGCAAAGCTGGTTTAGGGCTCTGGAGGAGAAGGAAGGGAAGTAGGGCTTCCTCTTTTTAGAAAAATATCACAGAGCTCTATCTAAGACTGGCCACATGGGTGAAAGCTAAGATCCACCACTGATGATGGCCAAAAGTGGATGGGTAGGAAGATTGCAAGAACAGAGGAAGCTTTTCCTGATACTTTCTGTATATACAAGCCTGCAACAGTTCGTGATGCACAGGGACTTTCTGAAACACATGTGGTTTCTGAATATTTGGCAATTCTCAGCTGGCTCTGCTTTCGTGAACTTGTTCGGACTCCCTCAAACTTCCACTTGTATCTAAGGAAAACATTACTGGTGAATATGTAAGAATTTCATTAGACATAATATCAACAGAACTTTGGTCAGATAATCAAATAGTTCATCAGAAAGATGCTGCATATTTCAACTAGATGATTGTTTGGAAAGGGAGAATGCAATCTTTTATGGAATAAAGTCATGCTGTCATGTTGGGGAAAAAAGTAGAAAAGAAAAAATATGAAAGTTTTAGTAATGTAGATCATTGCTATATTCATGTTTATCAATGCAGTCCATTCTTAATTATCTAGCCTTTTGTGCTAATACTGTTTCTGAGCATTTTAAATGACTTTGGAAACAGTTTTTATTGAAATGGACAGCAAACTAACAGCAAACTGTCAATTTGAGCAAGTAGTTTCAACTATTTGCTCAGTAATGTTTTCAGTGAGCACAGAACAAGGACAACATTGTAGGGTTTTGTATTGGGTGTAAAGAGCCTCTCACTTTCTTCTTTTTTAATTGTTTCTTATCTTTCACATAGTCCATCAGTAAAGCCTTCAACACTGTTTCCCGCAGCATTCTGTTTCCCACAGCATTCAATTGGCTGTTCATGGCTTGGATGGTGTCATGGTTTAGCCTCAGCCGGCAACAAAGAAAGAACCACGCAGCCGCTCGCTCAACCCCCCCACAGCAGTGGGGAGAATCGGAAGAAAAAGGCAAAACTCATGGGCTGAGATAAAGGCAGTTTAACAGAAAAGCAAAAGAAAGAGGAAAACAACAACAATAACAGTGATAGAGGAATGCACAAACGTGATTACAGTACCACCGCTCACTGACCGGACCCAGGAACCCCCAGCCCACTCCAAGCCAGGACTTCCTACCCCCTCCTCTGGCCAGCTCCCCGCTATAGTGGGCATGGTGTCACATGTGTGGAATAATTGCTGGGGGTGACTTCTAAATTAAACTTATATTCACATTTTAAAGAAAGGTACAGCATGGATGAAACTTTCAGGGCAGAGTGCAGCCAGTGTGTAAGGGATACATTCCACAGAGGTTCCCTAGGCAACCTTAGATGTTGGTGACATCAGGGGAGTCTGGTGTGCTAACTCTAAGAGAAATGGCACGGGGGATGGAGTGGAGTGGAGACACCGTGGCCAAACTCTGTGATAAAATGGGAACTTGAAGGTCTTATGGAACCCTTGAAGGTCTTATGGAACTGATAAGCTGCCTAATTGCTACCCTGAGCCAACGATCTGTCATTTTTGGACAAAATGCTATCCTTTGGGTGAACTTTACTCATTATAATGTCATTATAACACCAAAACACACCTCCATTCCAAAAGCCCCCCACCTCCAAGGTGCGACCACTCCTCACGGAGTCTGCGCTCTGAATTTTTCCTAGTCTATACCTTTAAAAGCAAAGCGAGAAAATTTTATACCAATCATAACAAAAGTATGTATGACTAGAGTCCCTCAAGCTCTGCCTGAAAGGTAAAAAATAGTATAAAAATAGCTTAAGAGAGGAGGGATGTCAGGGAAGATACCAACGCAATCAGGGAAACACCATCGCTGACCACCCCTGACTCCTGGGATTGGTCAACGGGCTGAGCCTCGCTTGCCCCCTATAAGGATGCTTGTGGGTAAGGTTCGAATACTTGGCTATACCAAGTGCTTCCCCGGGAAACTTAGAAATCTCTATAGATTTGCTTTATAACTTAGCGCATTTATAGCCAGGCTGTATTACCAACATCCTTAGTATTTGCACGTGCTTTGCAGACAGTAACTTTATCACCGGCAATCCAAGAGAACTTGTGCTTCTGTTGCTTCAATAAACTACACTTTTCATTAATCTAGCTGTGACAGTTCTCAGTGAACGTGACCCAACTCCTTAAGTGTGGCCATGCTAGTTCATGGAACGCCGCTAGTTCGAATTGTGTATGGTCTTATTAGTGCATCTGTAATCATGATAGTTCAATATACATATTGAACGTGACCAGACTTCTAATGCCGAATTGGGCATCACTCAGAATCTAAGCCTAGCCGCCCCCAGCCCCTCTGACAGGCTGGAATGCAAGGGGGTTTATTTTCTGCCAAATTACTTTGCCCTTTAACGCAACAACATGGTATGGAATACCTGTGTCCTGTGACAGAGCCTTGGGGAAAATTAACCCTATCCCCGCCGGAACCAGGACATTATCCACCCCTTATTACATACCATCTACGTCATGCCCAGATCTTATAGTTCCCAATCAATCAATCACCACCACTTCCCCCTGTCTTTTATATATATATGTACATATATATACATACAGATATAATTCCCTTAGTCTATGGGCCATCCCTCTAAAATGTCCATTGAGTTCATTTAATCCATGACTTTGGGCTCCATCTGTGAGAACAGTCTCTGAGGGCAGGCGAGATGGTGTGTGGACTGTTGCATGCTGCATTCAGAGTTCGTGGCTGGTGTACCTGGTGCAGCCCATGCCCATGGTCCGCAGGTTGAAGATGTCGATCTCGAGGAAGTTGCTGGGTGCCAGCTGCTGAGGTCAGTTCTTATTACATCGCTGCTGCACCTTACTTAGTTTCATCAAAGTCCATCTGTCATTGGTTTGGGTGATTCTTACAGTAGTACAATTGAGAGCAATTACAGTAATGATGACATACAGTGGCAGGGTTATTCAGCAATTAACTGTGGGGACTGAGGCAAAAGACGGGTTAAGTGTGGTAGAACTAATAGGCCATAAGCCATGGGAGGAATGAGCAGCTGCAGCTGCTGCTTTGGCAGATGAGGGAGTTGTGGGAAGAAACACCCTAGATAAGGAGGTGCTGCAATATCTTGCCACAGTTCAACCCCCCCAGATGGGTTTACCTCTGCGCTGCCAGTTGCTCTGCTTCTACTGCTGTAACCACCCCCACAGAGCATTTGCCACCATCCATGAATCAGTATAGAGGTAAAGTACTGGCCATTTTTCTCGTTCAGCAATGTCCAAAGACATCTGGATGGCTTTCACCTCTGCAAGCTGGCTCGATTCACCTTGTCCTTCAGCAGCTTCTGCAACTCGTCATGTAGGACTCCACACAGCAGCCTTCCACTTCCGATGCCTTCCCACGATCTGGCAGGACCCATCAGTGAACAAGGCATGTTTCTTCTCATGTTCTGGTAGTTTATTATAGGGTGGGGCCTCTTCCGCACGCGTCACCTCCTCCTCTGGTGATATTCCAAAATCTTTGCCTACTGGCCAGTCCACGATCACTTCCAGAATTCCTGGGTGATTGGGGTTTCCCATTCGAGTTCGCTGTGTGATCAGTGCAATCCACTTACTCCATGTGGCATCAGTCGCATGGTGTGTGGCAGGGACCCTTTCTTTGAACATCCAGCCCAGCACCGGCAGTCGAGGTGCCAAGAGGAGCTGTGCTTCAGTACCAACCACTTCCGAAGCAGCTCAAACCCCCTTCATATGCTGCCAATATCTCTTTTTCAGCTGGAGTGTAGCGGGCTTCAGATCCTCTGTATCCCCGACTCCAAAACCCTAGGGGTCGACCTCGAGTCTCCCCTGGTGCTTTCTGATAGAGTCTCCAGGTAGGGCCATTGTCCCCTGCTGCGGTGTAGAGCACATTTTTAACATCTTGTTCCACCCGGACTGGCCCCGGGGCTACTGCATGAACTATTTCCTGCTTATTTTGTTCGAAGGCTTGTCATTGCTCAGGGCCCCATTTAAAATCGTTCTTCTTCCGGGTCACTTAATACAGAGGGCTCACAATCAGACTGTAATCTGGAATATGCATCCTCCAAAAACCCACAACACCTAAGAAAGCGTGTGTTTCCTTTTTACTATTCGGTGGAGACATAGCTGCTATTTTGTTGATCACATCCGTTGGGATCTGATGGTGTCCATCTTGCCATTTTATTCCTAAGAACTGGATCTCCTGTGCGGGTCCCTTGACCTCACTTCGTTTTATGGCAAAACCACCTTTCAGAAGGTTTCGAACTATTTTATTCCCTTTCTCAAAAACTTCTTCTGCTGTGTTGCCCCACATGAGGATGTCGTTAATGTATTGCAGATGTTCCGGAGCTTCACCCCGTTCTGGTGCAGTCTTGTAAGAGACTACTTGTAAATTCCCTGAAACAAATGGTGAGAGATGGGGGAGGCCCTCTGAGCCTCACTGATGAATGTCTCAAACACTCACAAGGACCTTGAGATATGGCTGTAGCCAAGGGGTGGATAATGTGGAGTCTGGACAATGTAGGCCTTGTGCTCAATGAGCTGATAAGGCTAACACCTCCTTATCTCTTGTGTGACCCAGGAGAGAAAACTCATCTGGACAGCACAGGATGCATCTGTGGGGGGGGAAGTCTTGTGAAGACAGGGCTTTCTGCTCAACTTGTGTAGCTTGTTAGTTTCTTTGTTTTCGGGGCCATCGTGTCCGATGAATGACCTTTGCCTCATTATCCACGAAAGGCATATTAAAGTTCACATCCCTGCATATGCTAATGAAGATTATCGAGATCATGCTAAACATACATGACTATAGGACTCGTCTCTCCACCCAAATCATGCTACACGTCACCTGGGGGGGGAGAGAAACCTGAGCACCATAACAGCGGGGCAGGTCGTACTGATACTGCAAACATAAAAGGGGAAAATAAGTGGCCCTAGAGAGACTTTTTTCCCTGGAGATCCACAGAGGAGCGCTTCTACGAGCCAACGCTGGAACCAGGACCGGTGATCTCTTTCTCTCTCTCTCTTTTCCTCTGTCCCTCTGTTTCTCTCTTTCTTTTCTCTTTTTCTTTTAAAGTTAAGTACGTAACGCAAGGCATACCTTACCACTCGCAATAATTCATGGTATAATTTGTTGTATATCTGTTGCAAAGTAACACAAGGCGTACTTTACCACTTGCCATACTTTGTTTTACCATTTGCCATAATTTGTTTTATATCTAACCAATTATCGTGGGCCTAGTTAAGACATATATTAATCACTGTGGGAATCTAATAAATGTTTTGTATGGCCCTTGAGTGTTGTCTCACCTTAGTCCACACCACTGGGGATTTGCGAATCTGAGTCACTTCCCCCCCTCTCTCGTGAGCGGGGCGTGACAAGTCTGGATCAGTCCATGGCAAATGGTGGGGCTGTGTTTCCACCCCTGGGGCAGTCGATTCCAGGTGTACTGGACACCCCTCCAGGTGAAAGCAAACTGTGACCTGCACTCTGCTGCCAAAGGGATTGAGAAGAATAAGATAGCAGTATCAGTTGTTGCATACCACTTGGCTGCCTTTGACTCCAGTTCGTATTGAAGTTCTAGCATGGCCAGCACAGCAGCATTCAGTGGTGGTGTGACTTCATTCAGGCCACGATAGTCCACTGTTAGCCTCCACTCTCCATTAGATTTTCACACTGGCCATATGGGACTATTAAAGGGTGAGTGGGTCTTGCTGATCACTCCTTGAATCTCTACCTTATGGATGGGAATCAGAGAATCTCGGTTAAGTGCGATATTGCCGCCGATGCACTGTTGTGGTAGCGATCGGCACCTGTTCTTTGACCCTCAACAACCCTACAACAGAAGGGTCCTCTGAAAGACCAGGCAATGTAGACAGCTGTTTAATTTCCTCCGTCTCCAAAGCAGCTATGCCAAAAGCCCACCGGTATCCTTTTGGGTCCTTGAAGTACCCTTTCCTGAGATAGTCTATGCCAAGGATGCACGGAGCCTCTGGGCCAGTCACAATGGGATGCTTTTGCCGCTCATTCCCAGTTAGGCTCACTTCAGCTTCCAATACTGTCAACTGTTGGGATCCCCCCGTCACTCCA